>CM067511.1:29268871-29848871 GCA_034509495.1 Acestrorhynchus altus | reverse complement strand
TGTACTGTATGTGAAATTCTCATTGATTTGGGGTGACCACATAAAGAACCATTTCATTTAAGCACTCAGATTGTTCTTTGAGTTGTCCAGGTTTTTTTGTAGAACCGCTGTCTTTATGAAGGAACCTTTGCAAAAGGTTGCAGGGGGGAGATGTCCAATTCCAGTCCTTGACAGCTGGTTTCTTCTCAAGCACACCTGATTCCATTCACCTGAATGAGTCTGTTAGAGCATCAGCAAACTAGATTTAAATGTAAATGACCTCCATTCTGATTGGCAGCTGTGCTTTGCACCTTGTTCAGAAAACAGTGGGCACTGAAACACCCCTTATAACATCACTACGAATGAATGGGCTCTCTCTGAGTGATGCTCTAAGAGAACCACTTTTGGTTCACTGTAGAACCACGGGAGACTGTGAATATAAAGAACATTTTAGAGATGAAAAACAATGTGCATACAATGTAAAGATTCAATACCAATGAAAGGGATTTTAGTTCATTAAGTATAAATATACTTTAAACTTTCAATCTGTGCATTGTTGCTGTGGCTTGAAGATCATGACTTGACGGGAAAAAGCAGAAATGTTCTTAAATTTGATTATAAATTAATGTAAAATAAGATTATTCGAGGTACTTTAGAGCTGTTATATTGGTTCGTCATCCAGAATTATTTGCATGGTGTACAGAGCAGCTACAGGGTTCCGTTGATGGGAAAATAATTGTTTGGCACCAGCTGGAATGGACAGACACATGCAAATATATTGCTTTTTGTGATGTCTCAAAAACAGAGCGAAAGAGAAAGAGAAAATAGTTTTCTCATGACATGGGCTCTTTAAGAGAAAAGTCTCTCCTCTGATGTAATTGCCCATCTGTAAGATGTGTGAGAAACAGCCAGTTTGTGTGTGTGTGTGTGTGTGTGTGTGTGTGTGTGTGTGTGTGTGTGTGTGTGTGTGTGTGTGTGTGTGTGTGTGTGTGTGAAAGCAAAAAAAAAAAAATCTCTGGATTGTGTGGGTGGTGGTGAATAAAATGGATTAGCTCAGCGTTCTGACGGGTGACATTATGTCTCCATGTTTAAACTGTACTGGGATCAGCCCTCACTTAGAAACAAAAGACACGTTCTGTTATTAAGAGACTGTTGTTTCATTTTAGCAAATCAAATAACTACTGCTGTGGTTTAATGGTGTGAGTCAAGCCCTTTTTCCATTCAACCTACCTCACGCTATCAGTCTGATTCAGTCTGTTCACTTCCACAGTGATGCGTGTTTTCCATTACTGCATGTGCTAGAGAGCCACACACAACTCAAACGGAAAAGAGACCTTCAATACATAGGGCTGCATGAATCTTGGATATATTAAATGTGACAATTTTGCCAAATTCTTACGTAGTTAAACAAAAAGTGTTTTACTTTTTTAGGTTGAAACAGGACAGCAGTTGAACTGCATGAATAAAATACAGTATCGTGCAAACTTCTGGTTGCTCCTGGTCAGAATTTCTGTTAGTGTGCGTAGTTAAGCTAGTAATCATCATCATCATCATCATCATCATCATCATCATCATCATCATCATCATCATCATACTTTTTATTTTTAATGCACTTTACATTTGAATCAAATCTCAAAGTGCCACACAAAAATATCTAAAAAGTCTATGCATTAAATAAGGTTCTGCTTTTAACATATTGATTAAGAGCCTTAAAATCTATTAAAAAGGAAGGTTTTAAGTCCCTTTTTTAAAAACTCTCACTTGACTGTGGTGCCTTTAAATGGTCCAGGAGGGCATTCCATAAACAATGGGCAACAGAACAGAAGGCCAGGTCACCCATGGTGCTGAGCTTAGTTCCTGGTGGAAGGAGGCGATTTGTGTTTGCAGCGCGGAGGGACTGTGATGAGGTTAGTTTGGTGAGTAATTCTTTTAAATAGGATCAGATAGGAATTCGTAGATGCAGTGGTGGGTGAGAAGGGAAACCTTGTGATGTGTTACTGTTTTTGCACTGTTTATGCATCGTTACGGTCCTAGCAGCACTGAGTTGTAGGTGACTCAACATTTGTTAAGTAAGATTGGTGTATAAAGTCGGTTTTGTACAAATTTAGAATTAAACAAGGAACAAAAGCATCATGCAAAAGCTCTGTGACCACAGTTTTAGACCTAAGACTTCATTAGTTTGTTAGGGCTTTGACTTTTTCACAATCCTTAGAAAAATCAGGTGATGGAAGCTTAATAATTACTCTGACTCCTCAAACTTTGTCAGCAGGCATGGGCCCCTCTAAACAGATGCCTAGCACTCTGAACATTAAAATGAATGATACTAGGACACAACTGGACAGCAAATGAATGTTAATTCCATGCACCATTTATACTTATATAGATATACTTATTATATCTCATTTTGTCTGGGATGCTGGAGTTCTGTAGCCCGAGAAGCAGTCTTTCTAAAACAAGAAGACAAGCTCCCTGGATTTGTACAGGCAGGCAGAAGAAGACTGTGGTAATGGATCCTTGAGAGAGAAATAATTTCACATGACTGAATTTAAACAGATAGTTCCATCCCATTTGATACTATAATAAACTAAAATAATGTGCACATATTATGTCTATGTCTATATTAACCCTCAGGACTGGAGGACCCAATAGTGTCTTCTCATAAAGATCATTCTTAAATGTTAGGGTGAGCGTTACTGTGGCTACTCTTCACACATTCAAATGATCTTAATATTAGGATTGTTTTGTGGAAACAAACGAAAAAAATAATATTATAATATAATAATCAATAATATTTTGCTCTCTCTTTCTCCCATCTGTCTGAAGAATGAACTAAGCTCAGCTTGGTCAGAACAGCTGAAGAGCTTTGTTCTTACTTTTCCATCTGCTTATTTGGAGTATAGCCCATGAAGCTGCCAAGTGTCACTTTTTACTCTTGACTCATGTTTCTGTTTTTGCTGTCTCTCAGCCATGAAAGTACATTTTTGAATGACAAATAAACAAAATACAAAAACAGTAAAATGTGCAGTAATATGATCAATACTAGGCTGTGCTACATGCATTCAGTTTTAATGGAAAATACAGGTACTTACATAATCCCTGTATTTGGAGTGTGCACATTGATATATAAACAGGTTATCAGATTGATGGATGGATGGATGGATGGATGGATGGATGGATGGATGGATGGATGGATGGATGGATGGATGGATGGATGATGGATGGATGGATGGATGATGGATGGATGGATGGATGGATGGGTGCCCCACGGGTGCTCAGTTGGGTTTCGGTCTGGAGGCATGCTTCTTCAGCAAGGCAGTGTCATCTCAATGAACCAGTTTTGAAGCAGTTTTGAGATATTGAGTCATAAAGTCATTATAGCTACAGTGTAACCTTTGTGGGACACTTTCAGTTTACTTGATAAAATGCATAAAAACATAAAAATATGCCTCACAGAATGTTAAAAAGTGATCACAATGAAAATATCAATATATCTTTATCAACAGAAATGCTGTAAAATTGATCAAATCAGCTTTTATTTCACATTCTTGCCTTTTCCTATTTTTCCGTCTCCATTCTGGAGATATGTGGCTTTCATTGGACAGCATTAGTATATGAATAACTAAATTTTGATAAAAAATGTCACATAGAATCTCAGAATTGAGAGAGGAATTCCAAAATAAAACGCTCCCAGTATATTTAACCACCAAAACAACATTCATCAGCGAATCACAGTGTTTTGGATGTTTGATGATAAAATGCTGTTTGGAAAATCTTCCTGCACACTCACGCAGCACAGCACAGCACCAACTGCCTCCTGTAGCTGTTAATTAGTGTCACTTTGTAGCCCACTCCTCCTTGCAAAACTGCTTCAGCTCAGTGGCAATTATAGGCATCAAGCATGAACTGCACATTTCAGGCCCTTCAACAACATCAGTTAGGTTTTGATGAATTATTCCAAATGTTTGCATTTCCTCGTCATTTTTAGCTGATCTTAGAAATGCTTGTGTGCTTTTGTGGTGCTGTTGAATTCAGATTTCTAGAAATGCACACATCCTTTAAAGCAGGGTTTCTCAACGTGTGGGTCGGGGACTACCAGTGTGTCGTGAAGCACTCTCTAGTGGTCTGCAGGCCCATCCTCAGGGGGGAAATTATAGTCCATACTGGGTTAGAAAAGCTTTAAATCATAAATCAGGCCCTAATTCTCATGTTTTCATTGTAAGAGAAATAAAAGGCAAAACCTATTTTACATTAAAAGCCGAGTTTTGTCTTCTTATCAGCAGTTACATGTTCTGAGGGCTGAACATCTGGAAAAAGGTTGAAAACCCCTGCTTTGAAGCACTCACACTATACTGGTCCTGATTAACTCTTTTTGGTTGCATAATCTGGGAGGACAAACCATTCACACCTGCAATTTGCTAAATTGATACCTAATACATAAAATACAACATAATAATAGAAGTATAATAAGGAAGGAATAAGTAAACGAGTAAGTAATACATGTTTATGAGGATTTTCCACACAGACTAGTTCTGACTATCCACTATAACACCAGACAAAAATATAAAGTTAAAAATGTGTCCAAATTATGAACTCTTTTCATATATACATCAATCAGCCTTTACATAACACTTTAATGATGTTCTGTAGTCCTTCTGTTACTCTGCTTACATTTCTAGCCTGCTTTCAACCTGTTCATCTGTAGTCAGGACCACACAGGACCACCACAGGGCAGCTATTATGTAGCAGGTGGGTCATTCTCAGCACTGCAGTCATGGTGGTGGCGTGTTAGTGTTTGTTGCACTGGTATGAGTGGATCAGACACAGCAGTGTTGCTGGAGTTCTTAAACATTGTGCCCACTCACTGTCCACTCTATTAGGCACTCCTACCAAATTATTCCACCTAAGTCAGAGACAGAAGCTCATATGTTACTGCACATCCTCTATCAGTGGTCACTGGATGCTGTCCACGGGATGCTGTTGGCTGGATATTAGTGTTGGTGGACAGTTTTATACCTATGAGATGAAACTAAAAATAAATCAGAGACTTTTAATGGTCACCGCTCAAAAGGGAGCAGCTATATACACTGGCAGTTGTGGACACACAATGGCCAAGAGCTGACTAGACAGGCAACAGCTGGATATTTTCTGTCTGAGAAGAGTCATCAGCAGCTCCACGACTCCACACTATTACTGCATGAATGCCAGGGGGAAATGTAACGAATTGTAAAAAAAGTCTGAAGACTAGGGCTGATGCAGCCCGAGCATATGACACGCACACTCGCGAGGTCTGCACTGCACTGCCGTGGACCAGGGATAACAGATGGCCTGAGACGGGGGCCAACATTCTTCATCCCTCTTTTCCATGTGGGAAAGTTCCCTCAATGCTGCCAGGACAAGGAAAAGCAATAAAGACACAGTCATTTTGGATTATAATTTAAGGAAAACACATATTTATTTCAGCCAGTGCCACTGAGAATATACCCTTAAATATCTAAATGCTGAAGGAGTGTGTCCTTGGTCAACCCTAGGTCACTTCTGAATATTTTAACAAGAATCACTTTATTTTAATCAGCCGAATCACTTTTTTATGAGTGACATATAGTTAATTATGTAGCCACTTTAAATACTGTACTAGTTTGACATTGAAAAGCACCCGAGAGTCCCGGCTCTGGAAGACCGGGTACACTGCTTAACATAAGGGCCATTAATGCAGAATTAGTTCAATTTACTTCTCCTTTTAAAGCGATCCCTTATGTAACCCTACCTTCACCCTAAGCCTAACCATACCCATAGTAGAATGTAACATTTCTACTGTGTCTGCATGAGTTTCCATTCATGAATTCCTCTTCTATAAGCTCCATATGAGAGTTTTAGTTGTATTTTATGGTGGCTCGATTCTGGATTGTTGTACATTGGAGGCTGGTTGATATGCATTGAACAAAACAGCACCACCAACTGACAGGAGCTCATTGTGACTCGTAATAGATGCATGAAATACGTGTGTGAAAATTGTGCAAATGTTAGAAAATCTTGGGGTTAAGCTGCAGTCTTACATGTACATTTTTTTTCGAGATCTTATTGCTTCCAAACCCCAGGCTACTGTTCCATCTGTGTGACCAAAAAGCTACTAAGAAGGAGTCTTCACAGGACAGTCCTTCTGACCAGCCCCAACATCAGCTGCAGCATGGAGTTTAGGAGTCTTGCCAAAGGACTTACAATGTAGTGTAGTGTTCTTTCCAAAGCTTCAGTCTGTCTTACTACTGACACAATCACAAATTAAATGACACACTTTCTTTATTTGCTTGAAATAATTTCTGCATAATTAAAAACAAAGATTTGTTTAGAGGTAATAATTTCGTATTTCCCTATTAAACTTTAGTCACTTTAATCGTATTCATATTTAGCATATTTAATGGATTATCTGTGTCCAACACACCTGATTCAACTTATCAACACATTAGCAAGTTCTATCAGAGGAACAGAGGGTCTTAAAGCATGGAAACCTCTAAAAAGTGTAACGTTCTGGTGTCTTTGGTTTTTCACAGGTAGTTCTATCAACCAACTTGTCCTAGAAAAAATTCCACTGGTGCAAACTCTGACTCGTCAATAACATGAGGACATGCAGTCTAGTTCTGAGATGTCTGGCCTTGGCCACACTAATGAGACTGAATCAAGCCGGCTTGGTGAAGAAAATTCTGCACCACCAGAAGCACATTATGCCAGCTCCAAGTATACACAATATCAGCCACTCTGAACCTGAAAAGCCAGTCATCTTCAGCCATGTCTACACCATCAATGTCCCAGAAAGCTCCCTCTGCTCAGACAACCCAGATTCTCCTGCTGATTCAGAGCTTGAGCCAAAAGATGCACCAACTGGATCAGAAGCCTCTGATTACACTCTAGACGGGCAAAATCAGATCATCTTCACTCATCGCATCAACATCCCCAAGCAGGCGTGTGGCTGCACGAACAACTTTCCTGAACTTAAGGAGCTTCTTAACCGGCTGGAAATGTTGGAGGGAGAAGTGTCCACTCTTAGAGAGCAGTGTGCCGGGGAAACCACCTGCTGCAATGCCCAGGTCACAGGTACGGTTTACTTTTCTGTTTAATATGTTTAATGTTTCATTTCACAATGGAAGAGAAAAGACTAAGGCTGTCAAAGTTAAACACTGTGTCCACTCACTGTCCACTCTATAAGACACTCCTACTTAGTCGGGCCATCTGTTTCTGCACAGTTTGTGTTGGTCACTCTCTACTCTTTCGTCAGTGGTCACAGGACGCTGCTGTGTCTGATCACCTCATACCAATGCCACACTAATACACCACCACCATGTCAGTGCTGCTGCGCTGGGTGGTGGTCCTGTGGGGTCCTGAGGCAAACGGCTCATATAGTGGAGCTGATGAAACAGACATTGAGTGTAGAAATGAGGAGGTAGTATTAAAGTGGGGAATTAATCCTATGCCTTTAACCCATCCTCACACAGTGATACACACATACACACTAGTGACTTCACACACCCAGGGGCAGAGGGCAGCCCTATCCTCAGAGCTGGGGTGTTCAGTGCCTTGCTCAAGGACACTTCAGTCACATCCTGCCAGTTCAGGGATTTGAACCGGTGACCTTCCAGACCATGGCTGCTCCCACGGCTGTTGTATTTCAGCATGACTAAACAGGTTAACCAGCATGAGCATGACCAAGACTGGTGGTGCAACTGAATTCAGTAAAACCACACATAACTGATGGACTGGTGGTTTGAGTGCATCTAATTAAAAGCCCTCTCCAAAAACATATAGTCCCGAAACTCAAGAATAATAAAACAGAACATGAAAATGCATCATTTTTCCATTACAATTTCTCATTTTTGTCATTTCTCAACATTGTTTAGGGATGGTAAGGACTAAGCCCTACTGCAGTGGCCGTGGAAACTACAGCATTGACATCTGTGCTTGTGTCTGTGAGAAAGGCTGGAAGGGGCCCAACTGCACGCTTCCCGACTGTCCAAACGATTGCAGTGATCAGGGTCGTTGCGTTGCTGGCAAGTGTGAATGCTTTGAGGGCTACACTGGCGAGGACTGCAGTATGGAGAACTGTCCTGTTGACTGTGGTGAGAATGGTCAGTGCATCAGTGGAGCCTGTGTTTGTGCTGACGGTTTCTCTGGAGATGACTGCTCGCAGACCTCTTGCCTCAATGATTGTCTGGGACATGGTCGCTGCGTGGATGGAGAATGTGTGTGTGACGAGCCCTGGACAGGATTTGACTGCTCAGAGCTCATCTGCCCCCGTGACTGCTATGACCGGGGACGTTGCATCAATGGCACTTGCTATTGTGATGAAGGCTTCAGAGGAGAAGACTGCGGACAGCGAGTCTGCCCCAGGAACTGCATGGGCCAAGGCTTCTGCGTGGAGGGCCGGTGCGTTTGCAATGCTGGTTATACGGGTGAAGACTGTGCTACACTAACCTGCCCAAACAACTGCAATGAAAAAGGTCGCTGTTTCAATGGGATATGCATTTGTGACAGTGGGTACCAGGGTGAGGCCTGCAGCATTCTCTCCTGCCCTAACAACTGCTACAACAGAGGACACTGTGTTAATGGTCAGTGTGAATGCAATGCTGGTTTTCATGGGTTCGACTGCTCAGAGCTCTCCTGTTACAACAACTGCAATGGCCAGGGCCACTGTGTTAATGGGCAGTGTGTGTGTTTGGAGGGATTTGGTGGGGACGATTGCAGCATTAAAACCTGCCCATCCCACTGCTATGGCCAGGGTTATTGTGTGGATGGTAAATGTGCATGCTTTGCAGGCTTCCGGGGTGAGGACTGCAGTGAGCTGAGCTGCCCCAACAACTGTCAGAATCATGGCCTCTGTGTAGCAGGGCAGTGTGTCTGCAATGAAGGCTTGACCGGAGAGGACTGCAGTCAGAAGAAATGCCCCAATGACTGCTTAGGCCATGGATACTGTGTGGACGGTCGCTGCATCTGTAAGGAGGGCTTTGCAGGCGAGGACTGCTCAGTTGCATCCTGTCCCACGGCCTGTAACAACCACGGCCGCTGTATTGATGGCGTGTGTCTCTGTGATGAGGGCTTTGCAGGCAGTGACTGTGGAGAAAGAAAATGCCCAAACCACTGCCATGGACTGGGCCAGTGTGTAGATGGACAGTGCATCTGTGATGAAGGATACATTGGTGAGGACTGCTCAGAAGGTAAGAAGAAACACTACTAATCAGTTAGATAAACATGTGATGGACAGCAACATCTCTAGGCCTAAAACTCAGTTCTTAGTTTAGAACAACAGCTGAAACAAGCACGCAAAAGCTCTTAAAACAGTTTGTGGGCTAAGAAAAACTTCTGCACACATGACTTTGTGAACACCTTTCATCCAGCAGGTGAAGCATTCATGTGTTAAATGTTTATACTAATCTTCTCTCTTTATAGTCATGAAGTAAAAATCTTCTCTTTGTAGTTTCTCCACCAAAAGACTTGAGAGTCACTGAGATAGACCCAAAGATGCTGAACCTCACCTGGGACAATGATATGCTGGTGCAAGAATACTTGGTCACCTACATCCCCACAACACCAGGAAGCTTGCAGATGGACTTCCGTGTGCCAGGGAACCACAGCACTACGGTTGTATCTGGGCTTGAAGCTGGCGTTGAATATTCCATCAATGTCTATGCCATCGTCAGTAACAAGGAAAGCGTCCCAGTCAGTGTCAGAGTGGCTACAAGTGGGTTCATCATTTTAATTATACTTGCATCTGAAAATCAGTGTTTCTTTAAGCAACACTATGTTGAATTTAGCCTAAGAGTTTCAAAATCATTGTGATGCTCCACTGATTGTAATATTGAGAACAGATATCAAATCTGCTGCAGTATTCTTTAAACGACTTAATTTACTGTGACTATTCCTTCATCCAGTTTTACCAGCTTCTCTCTGAAGTAACATAACCTCTGCTGAAGTATAGTGTTTCAGAGCTCTTTTTAACAGTCTCGAAAAGACAGATTGCAATGACAGACTTTGTGAAATAAGACATTGCCTCAGATAGAAAGCGGCTGCACTGTAAAAGCATGTAACGGCATATGCTTGTGTTTCCTGGGGAGAGTTCTGAGGACCTGCTGGGTTTCTCACGGCCTAAATTAGTTGCTATGTTTCCTATAGTATGTGGGCAACTATAGCCTAGGAAGAGAGAGTGGGCTGAATGGAAAAGGAACGTCAGTATAGCTCACATTTCTGCTCTCTGTGGTCCTTTCACTTTAGGTCTGCCTCAGCCCGAGGGTCTGAAGTTTAAATCTATCGGAGAAACATCTGTGGAGGTGTTTTGGGACCAGCTGGACATTCCATTCGATGGCTGGGAGCTCACCTTCCACAACAGGGTTGGTCTTCTCCTATTTCCTGATAGGGAAAATAGCCCAAAGTCAAACCAGTGTTAACAGGGAACCTGTTTATTTGGTAAAGGGATTTGCATAGTAGATTTGCCCACTGTGGACATGAATATTCAGATATGAACCTGAATGAATATGAGGAACCGATTATGATTTCGAAAGCACTCACCATCACTTTCTTTCTTGGACTCACCATTTCAAAATAAAAATGACAAAGTAAAATCGATATGTGTTAAAAACATGGTGAGGAAGAAATAAGCTTCCATTTTTAAATACTATACATCTTTATTGTTAGAGCCATAATGCATATTCACTGCCTGAGAGCTCACATGGTTTTCTTATTTTTAATCACAGAAAGAAGAGGATGGAAAAATTGTGAACAGTCTTCCACCCACTCAAACACATTTTGAGCAGGCAGGACTTGGGCCAGGACAGGAATATGAGGTCTCCCTGGGCATAATCAAAAACAACACCAAAGGGGAACCACTAAAGGAGACTATTGTGACAAGTAATACAGCTTTGCGTATTTACATATACTCACACTGGGCGACCCAGTCTTTCATGCAGGGACCTACATGTTGGGATAGTGTTTTTATCATGACCCACGAAATATTTTATGAAGTGCAATGCAACATGAACTCACCCAGAATGTACTTCCACTCAATATACTACTTAATATATCTTTTAATCATCATGTGCGATGAATAAAACATGCTCAGGCCTATGCATTTTAAACATATGGACATTTGATATTTATTAACAATATTGTTAGATGAGATTAATAGAAATACACAAAAATGATGGATTTATAAGATGTTATTAATGGAAATGGAAAAAGTGATTTTCTTGTGAGAAAAAAGTTAGGAAAACTCCACATTTTTTACTGCATAAAATGCCTAAAATTGTAATCAGGCACAAAAAATTAGACCTTCATTAGAGAGGACTCTGGAGGAGGCTGTCTTTTTTAAACCTCAGACATTAGTTTGGTTTGGTGCCAAAATGCCAAAATCCAAAAAGCTCTCTGAGGCCTTCAAAAAGAAAGCTGCAGATGTATAGGGATTTAAAAACGTCTCAACACTATTAGAAATCAGCCATTCCACTGTCCAGAAAATAATTAAAACAAATGCCAACATGGTCAGGTCAAGGTGTCCTAGCAATTTCAGCCAAAGAGCAGTCTGCAAGATATATAATAAGGTATCCAACAATGCTTAAACACCCCATGACCTACAGGCAGTTCTTACCGTAGTTGATGTAAAAGTACAGCTTTTACCATCAGAAAGATACATATGTTTTTATAGGAAGCAAGGAGTAACATTCACATCAACCGTCACAATGATGGGGAAATATGATGTCAGAGATTTTCAGCATAGCCTGATTGTTGGGGCCAGAACAGCTTGTTTGAGCATTTCTGGAACTGCTGTTCTAAAATGTTTCAGCACAGTAGTCTCTAGAGCAGGGGTGGGGAACTGAGCACCAGCGTCCAGCACAGTTTGTCGATTTCCCTGCTGGAACTCACCAACTAAACCCGAAAATGAACTAATGAGTTGAGTCAGGTGTGCATGATCAGCAAATGCACAAAACTGCAGGAATCTGGCCCTCGTGGACTGGAGTTCCCCAATCCTGCTCTAGAGTAACCTAAGCAGCCTACAAAACATCTCCGAATGCACAATACATCCAAACTTCACCCAGATGGGTTAAATCAGCAGAACACTTTGGGGTTCCATTTCTGACATCCATAACAGAAATCTGATTGTAGTGAAACCAGACTCATGAAAATGATATGAAAGTCTTTGCAGAGGTTGGAAGAGTCAGAATTTGAAACCTTGAAACCCAAGGGAGCACTATGACCCATGCTCTCTCTCTGGGTGGGTAGATGGTGATGTCTCTCTATCACTCCCACTGTGATGCTGGTTGGCTGATGTATCAGATGGATTCAGCTCGTTCCTCAAGCATGTTGGCTTCCCAGTGATGCCGCATTGGCAGCAGTTCAAAAAGAGGCGGTGGCTGACTTCACATGTATTAGAAGATGCATATGCTTGTCCTCACTGTGAAAATTATTTATGCTTATTATTCTGCAACAAATAAAAGTAAATATAAGCATATTTTATGTTTCTCCCACTATACAGGAATCGATGCACCATCGGATGTCAGAGTTCGAGAAGTGGCAGACAGTTCTGCTTTGATCTCTTGGTCTAAGCCTGTGGCAGACGCGGACAGTGTTAGGATATCGTACGGCCCAACTGGAGGCTCATCAGCAAAACATGTGGATGTCCCGGCAGAAAACCTGCAGCACAGTTTGGAAGGATTGGATCCTGACACTGAATATCAAGTATCTCTCAGCTCAAAGTGGGGAAACGCATCCAGTGAACCTGTTTCTAAAAGTTTCTCCACAGGTACTGAATTCTTTCATTTGGTGCGCTGGTGCCTGTCTTGGCCAGGATGCTCCTGTATAAGATATTTTATATATCAGTGAGATTTTCCTGGTTAAATTAAGGTGAATAAAAATATATAAAATACATTATATACTAGACTAAAGTGTTGTAAAACAAATCGGAGTGTGGCTGCAAAGATATAGTGCAGACTAATACTAAAATGAACCAATCACGCCGTGGTAATCGCGCCGTCGCTGTGATCATACCTGATCCATAAACATGAACAGTACATCAATATTGTTGCTGTTGCACCATTATGGCTCCATTTTTGTTTTTGTCACTTTTGACATAAATTAAATCTGGCATTACATTGTGTCTATGAATGGACCAATAAAAAGCACCAAAATCCTTGGAATCAATTTTTATATGCTGACTAAAAGTTCAAAAGTTACAAGGTTTTGTGTGACAGTGATAATGCAAGAAATCACCTGCAAGTCAGGAATAAACCGTCCAGTAAACATCTAAAGCAGAAAGCACATAAACATCAGCAGAATAGGAAACAGTGACAGGCAATGTTCATGTATTTGTCCTGGAGGACTTTCAGATTCAGAACGTGGTGTACTTTCACTTGCTCAGCTGCTTTTTACAGCTCTCTCTTTTTCCTGTAGATCAAAATGGAATGAAATCATCCTTCACATGGAACCTATTTTGTGTGTTGAGCAGCCTACGTTTATAACATTTGCTATTTTAACGGCTCAGATGCAACTCTCATGTGACATTATTACACAACATGGTAATAAATGTGTTGCAGAATGTCTGTTACAAACTTCACTATGAGAGTTTTGAGCCATATTTGTGGGAAAATGCAATATTTTTGGACCATTACCATTATTGACATTACCTATAAAACATGATTGGAATTTAATGATTAAATTCCCCTTAAAGATCTGTTGCCATTTATCTGAAATGTTTTTTTGTTTTTTTTTAAGATAAACTACCATTTAAATTCTTTCATGTAAAATAAAAATGGTTGATCCTTCTCGCTGTGACACAGGCCTGGATACTCCTCGAGGACTCCAGATTGTGGCTCAGACTGATGACAGCATCACTGTGGAATGGCGAAACAGTCAAGCATCTGTAGATGGCTACCGTATCAAACACGGCCCTGTTGTTGGAGGTAGTCATAGTGAAGATATAATCCCCAGGAGATCAGGAAATAGAACACAGGCTGTCCTTACTGGTGAGTGATTGTGTTGAATTTAAATACCACTTTATAAAAGTAAAAAAAAGTTCAATAGGTGTAAATAATAAGCAAATCAAATAATGTGATGCACTACAAACCTTTCTTATGATAAATGTCTTTTGTCTAATGTACTGAATTATATAAATTATGTGTTCTGCAGGCCTTAAGCCAGGAACAGAGTACGGTATTGGAGTCACAGCAGTTAAGAAAGAGAAAGAGAGTCAGTACCAAGTCACTACCAGTGCAATGACAGGTGAGAAAAAAATTTATATTGTATTTATTATAATATTTATTATATTTATTATATTATAAAATATAAATTTCCATCTTCATCCCAATTCTAAAGACCTCGATGCTCCCCGAGACCTAGAGGCACATGAATCCACAGAAACCACAATGAGCTTGGGTTGGAAAAGGCCCAAAGCCAAAATCTCTAACTACAGGCTGGCCTTCGTCTCCCCGGATGGCAAACGAAAGGAAGTGGAGGTGCCTGCTGCTGCTACTACCTACACACGTAAAAATCTAGTGCCAGGCATGCAATACACCGTATCTCTGGTGGCAGAACGAGGTCGGAGAAAAAGTGCTCCTGCTACCATAACTGCATCCACAGGTAAGCAAGAGAGGTCTGGAGTTTGAAACAGTACTCTTACAGCATGAAGCACGTTAAGTTCTTTAATATTTGACTGTAGCTTCAAACAGGTCACGGTGAATTAAAGTGTTTCTGATGGGTTTTATCTGTGATCCGATGAACATGCCATTTTTATCTGAATGTCTTTTTGGAGCGTTTTCTGGGCGGATTATTTACATGACATCTGTATTAACTTCATTGCATCATCTCTCAGCTCCAGTTCTTCAGAAGTGGGTGTGAAGCGACGTTGTCACTGTCTAGCATCACATCTGATGGATATGTGAGCCAAACACAGTGTATTTCAGCATTTACGCTGGAAAGGTTTCTCATGGAGAAATGACAAGAAGTTACCAATAATCAAGTAAGGCTTTAGGGAATATAGATTAAGGATCTTCAGCATAGCACTAAATAATAGCTATTTCAGGTATAAACATCCTATAAGCATGTCTGCCTGACCAGTTCATTCAGAGCCGTTCTACAGAAAGTTAGCCGGTCTAGAAGAACAGCTCATGATTGCTTGGGAAAATGTTCCTCCCTAGACCCTGAAAACACATTTAACTTTATTTAGAGGCTATTTAAAGTATTTCTTCACATCATCCATCTATCCATCCACCCAGCCATCCATCCATCCATTATCTACTGCTTGTCCGGAGTCTGAGACACAGGGCGTAGCAGCAAAGCAGCTCAGACCTCCCTCTCCCCAGCCACCTCTTGCAGATTTTCTGGGAAGATTCCAAGGCAAATTAACCGGTAAATTGAGAGCCTTGCCTTTTGGCTCAGCTCTCTCTTCAGTTCTGAGTCCACAACACTGCAGGAGCTGCACCGATCAGCCTGCCCACCTCTCAGGCCATCTTTCCCTCACTGATAAACAAAATCCCAAGATACTTGAACCCATGTAGGGCATGCCACCCTTACCATGGTCTCAGATTTAGAGTTGTTGACTCAGGTCACATCAAGTTATATCATTTTCAAAAATAGTTCTTTAAAGAATTATTAATTCTGTTTCATTACAAAGCAGCACAATTTGGTGACTTTCCTATTCAAACACATCTGATTCAGCTCAATAGTCGATTGCCAGGCTTAGTGTAGGTGTTTGGAGCCAGGAAATTCCTAAAACTGTGTTTCAGGAACCACCAAAGGTGTCCGAACCACTGAGGTCTTCACTTTCTATCTAATCTTTTTTTTTTTTCATCTGACACTATCAGGTTTCATAGCTCCTCTCCTATAAGGAAAATCTTCTTGGGAAACAATATTCCTACTGAAACATGCTTACCGCACATCTTTCCCCCTTTTCTGTTAATGAATTTGCCGCCAGTGCCATTAACGATGTGCTGGGAGACTGGAGACAACTATCCAGCTGTTGATGCGATAAGCAGAATCATTTCCACAGATAGATGAGCCTTACAGACTTACAGCCAGGCTCAGATTTAGGAAAATTACTTGTCTGAACATTTAGGAACAGTTAACATCTGTATAACATTGTAAAATGATGATAACACATTAAAAATGCTCAGCCTGTCCTAAAGGTACACACCATTCCTGCAGGTTAACTATTGAACCAATGCTAAGATATAGCAACCCTACAAAACTAGGTGTCAATTTATACTGAAATCAGATATTGTTCACTATAAGAAACCAATGGTCACACTAGACTGAAGCTGTAGCCAAAGAAAATGTTCAAAAGTCTGCAGTGTAAACCTGCCCGCTCTTCAAATTGTTATGACTTTTTCATCCGTCTGAAGATTGCCAGGTACCTTAGCAGGCAGTCTTCATGGAAACCTCATGATTAACGACTTGTCATATTTGGTCATTAATGCCTGAGTGTTTTTGGATCCTGGAATTTCCAGCAATCACACACTTCCTGGCTCTATTAAAAAGCCGGGGTAAACATCTGCACCTGACCTGTAAACCAGTGCTTGCCCCTAACTCCTCATGTGTCTTGGACCACAGACTATGTTACAGTCAGTCACACTTGCATTTATTCAGTTTTCACATTTTTAACATTTACACATATATGTTACATGAACATCTTCAGAACAAATATTGCCCAAATGTTTGTTGACATCCCTTATAATGAATGCACATTGCTGACACAGCAGAAATGCAGAAACAGCTTGTCTAGTCCCTGTTTAGTGGCACTGCCAGTCGAAATGTCTACCTAATGCCAGACATGGGGTAGATGGGTATAAAGCCCCCCAGCATTGAGCAGTGGAGCAGTGGAATTTAGTGTTCCCTGACATAATGTTGCTCCATCCAATACTTCTGGGATGAGTTGGGGAGTTTGGGAAGAGGTGGGGTGGTGATTATCCAACATCCTGACCTCATTAGGACTAACTTAATGCAATCTAATCCAAATGCAATGCTCCAAAATCTAGTACAAAGCCTTCTCTGGATAGTAGAGACAAGTAGTTAAAAAAAAAACAGGATGAACTCTTTTTAATACCCTTGATTTTGAAAGAAACAATGATTGAGCAGGTGTTGCAGTAAATTTGCCCATATAGGGAATTTGCAACGGCTGTTAAATTTTACAGATGAAGTCTATCTGAACATTTCCTACTTTTTAATTACATATGTTAGTTTGCACCACATCCTCAGTTCATAAAAATAAACTCAAAATCGAAAAACTGGTTGCATCAGTTTGGTTTGTGCAGGTAAATCTTTAAACTGTGCTCAATTTTCAAGACAAGAATTGGAAAATGTAATGTGTAGCTATAATGTCACACTTTAATTCAGAGTATATTGCTACCAAAATCAATAAAATTCAAAAGTTTAAATCACAGGGTTCACTATGGCTCTGATATACAGCTGTATCTATAGTTAAGATAAGCCTTACACTTACACTAAAAATTGTTCCCATAAACATATAAATGATCAATAATAGCATGAAAACCTGAATAATCAGAGACATGTGACATAAACTTGATATTTCTGAACTGACCCATGTTGATGATTGATCCTCTCAAATAACCAACTTAACATCTTCCTCAAACAGGTTCAAAATGTCTGGCTCCCTTTCCGTTTTGTGCTGTTCCTCTAACGTTCTTTCTTTTTGAATGTGTTTTTGTATAGCACCAAAGTCTACCTCTTCAGGTGTTGTTGCACTGAACACCACAAGTGCTCCGACTAAGCTGCCACCCTCCCAAACCCCAACGGGGGTTCGCACATCTGATCCACCCAATACTCTGGTAACTCAGCAGTCAGAGATTGTGACAGCAGGTTATAAACCTTTAAGTCTAGAACCTGCACCTGGTGTAAACGTTTCTCAGACAACCTTGAAGTTCCCAAGTCCCAAGTCCCAAGTTAATGTCTCAAACATTCTGGGAGAAGGGAGGGAAAACCAAATTGACAGTGTGGTCCCCACAACAAAGCACAATATTACACTGTATGAGCTGTTGAAGGGAAAGAAATCTCAACCAGTCAAACCCCATAAACAGACAGGTACATGGATTAAGCTTCTCCCATAATTCATTGCTGGTTTTAACACTGTCTATATGATATGTGCTCACAACACTTTTTCTTCATTCTTTCTGATATTTCTTCTAATATAATTAAATATCAGTAGAAACATCAGAGGTCTAACATGCATGTGAGATGCATGTGAGATGCAGTTCTGCAGGTATGAACTTTTGAATAGTTTTTTGTAAGTATATGTGGGATATGAAACCATATGTTCATATCAAATCTTTCTGAACCTTCAGACCCTTTATCCTTGCTTATGCGTTCTGTTTTTCTGGCATAGCCACTATTACACTATTAAATCTTGATTATGTGGTCATTAAAGTATATTTGGATTTTTCCCTTGATGGATCCAGCGTAACACATATGGTTAGAAACCACAGAACCTACTCTTTCTAATTTCTGATTTTGTTGTGGTGCAGTTGAAGCATCTGTAGAATTCATTGTCATACTTTTATTAAATTTAGTTTTAAGAAGCTCCTGTTATTAAAATCCAATATAATAAAGCAGTTTTTATTACCTCAGATGTTGGACATATTGGCCCTGAACAAATAATTTCAAGTTTTGGGCTTCTGTGACAAGCAGTTATGCATGGATCCAAGAGGCAAAATCTTCCAAAAAAAATTAGACCGCCTGGATTTTTCATATATTTTGTCACAGTAATAAGCTATATTATACAATATCATAATTTTCATTTTATTCTCAATTTGTAGACACCAATCTGCAACTTTTGGAATGAGCGGTCCATAAAAATACCTGATGTGCATTCATACAGGACTAAAACAAGTGCATGGTAAAAGTAATTTTACCATCTCCCCATGTAAAGCTAATGCCATCCAAATAGGGCTTTAATTGTGTATGGAAAGGAAAATACACCTTCATCCACTTCTAGCACAGCTCTAATTATGTGAAACTTGCCTGATTTTAATTTGCCTAAATCAACATTCAGAAAGCATTTCTGAACAGGAGCTGTTAAGTGGTCCATTTCATTTTCACAGAAAAAGCATTTGTTTCTGTTAAGCTCTTGTGAGAACACCCACTGCAACATATTATGCATGAATTTATGTAAATGCATGGTAATATCACCTTGCGCTCTCTTCTAGACTCAGAACAGTCCCAGTTCATTGACTCTCAGAGCTGAAATTTTCATCAGACACATCATCAATAGTTTTACAGAAAGTCCTGCTTAAAGAGAAATGTATAGATAGAAACATTGGTCTTGGCTCTTTGGTCAGCTGACTCACAGCCAAATGTCTGTAGAAATGAAATCTGCACTCCTTTCATCAAGGAGTCACTTTCAACTTCTAAGCTGCTACCATCGGGGTGTCCTATGAGGAACATTCTAGTGATGCATTTCCTGGCATAGTGAAAGCAACACACGACTATGCCAAGCAATTCAAAGGGATTTAAATCTCTTGTTCCTCCACAAGTACATGATTCTCCACTCCGATGTCTCATGCCTTTACAATCTTTGTTTAACTTGTCTCCTCACTTTCATTAATAGGTATAGCAGCAAAATCAAATCTAAGGACGATATCTTGAATATTTTGAACTTATAGTTGATACTAGTTATCACGCAGTTGAATGTTCTAGATGTTGTTTACAGTTGGGAAATGGAAGTTGCACAGTGAGCCACACCACAGCAAGGACACACTTACATGCATTTCTGAACTTTTAAGAGATACAGAACCATCACTGAAAGTCACAGAAGCATGTGGGCTGAGTTGGTAGAGTGATGTTGCAGGGTTGAACACAAATATGATTTGCTATATGCAGCATTCCTGTGAGCATAATATAGCCAGTTTCACCAAAGTTACATAGTGCAGGAAGCTTGCTGAGCCTGGAGTAGCTGTAGAAGTTGTTTTCCGTATTACAGGTCAGTGGCACATCACAATTATTTTGAAACTGTTGCTTTAAACAAAAAAAAAACAGACAGGAGATACAAGAGAATGCAAAAGATCACATCATAACAGAGTGTCATTATTAGCATTGACTAATTAGTAATGTTTCTGTAAAGAAGTCTCAGTAGCATCAGACTCAATGTGTAGATCAATGCAAACATTTCCTCCTTAGCTCTAAATTTCCTCCAGAACAATGTTACACTGATAGCAGTGTAGATAAAAGCTATCAAAGACACCTGTAGAAGTGCATCCATGTCTAACCTCTTCTAAATCTTCATTACCATAACTTCTTACTTGAGCCATTCCTCTTCCATCTCATGCCTTATCTGTTAAAGTTAAGAGAAAGTACTGGAGCTTCATCTTACTAAAGTTGTCACTGCTCATAAGTAATGCATTATATCTCAGGTTTAACTCCAGTCTGGTCTCTTTGTCTGTCAGAGAAAAATAAGCCCCAAATTGGGAAAGTCATTGTGTCTGATGTGTCATGGAACAGCTTCAATGTGTCCTGGAGCATTGAGGAGGGCACTGCCTTTGAGAACTTTGTGATTGAAGTGACAAACTCAAAGGGTCCAGAGAGGCAGAAGTTGTCAGTGTCCGGTGATGTATATAGCCTGGGTGTGACTGGTCTTAGTCCCAACACCTCATACACCGTTGCTTTGTACGGGGCACATCAGGGCTCCCTCCACGGACCCGTCTACACTGAAGAAGTAAACACAGGTACCCACATCTCACTCTATATGAAGAGTTCCTCTGATTGTAAGTGTGCTTTTGATTGACCTGTCCAGTGTGGTTTCTCTACTCATCAAATAACTAAGTTAATATGTGTAGGTTTGATGCATAATAAGAATGATAAATACAAGGTCAGAAAGGAATAAACATTAATGCCACAATGTGCACACTGCTGTTAGCTTATTTATACTATTAAAATAAATAAATAAATAAATAAATAAATAAATAAAATATATTTCTTAAAAAAGCTTTTCTACTTATATACCAGTTGTTTCATTCCAGCCATTCCATTCATATGAAGCTACACTACTTCAAATTCTGCACCCAACAGCAGTTGGCAAGACTGGTGGAGAGCAGGCAAAGCTGTGACTGATAAGTTATTTCACCAAATATCGATTTTGGAATTCTCTGAAAGTTAAAACATTTGTTTTGTGTTGTTTAGACATGAATATTACCTTTTTTGAACTGTTTGAAGTCTGAAAACTTATTTAAACATATATTTTCTGTATTTTGTGCAGTTGTCATTTCAGTCGGGAGAAATGTGATCAATGCTTTACTGAATAAAATGACAATGTTCATTTTTCTCAAACACATTCCTGTAAATAGTGAAGCCAGAGAAATGAACACTTTTCTCTTTTTTTTTAGATCTTATTTGTTATTCTTTGAGGGGAAAGTACAGTACATGAGCCTATTTGGGCTTTTATACTATCCCTGCACATTTTTTATTTATCCTTATGTTATAATAATAATAATAATAATAATAATAATAATAATAATAATAATAATAATAATAATAATAATAATAATAATAATGTCAAGGGGCTTAGTTTTATCCAGAAGGGAAGGCCTCAAATAATGTGGAGAATTCCAGTTAATATAAAAGAAAAATACTATTTTATGAAATAAACTTAATTTCCAATCATAGCTTTCATGTCTCATCATGCTCTCCACCAATCTTTCAAACTTCGAGTTTATACCACTTCCAGTGCTTTGTATGATGGGATGACTGGAAGGAAACAACAGGATTGAAGAAGATGATTAAAGAGTGGTCTCTTATTTTTCCAGAGCTGTATAACGGAACACAGCTGGATTGAGCCATAGGTCTACTCATATAAGGAACCTTCTGCAAAAGTTGGAACTTTCAAGAGGGTACTGAGCTGAATGCAGAGCCTGTGAAAGAATGAAAACATTGTTATACAGAAGTGTGACCTGATAGTCTTAGTGTCATTGGTTACCAATAGGTACAGCAGATGTAGCTCTGTGAGTGGTAGAGCCTCAGCACAGCATCCTCAGAGCTGTGCTACTGGTGAAGCAATGAGGGGAAGTGTAAGGGCTTAAATGGTGAAGTAGATCCATTCAGAGTAAATTGCTTTGGTTCTTGATCTGGTCTAAAGACGCATTGCAGTTGAATTGATGAGGTAAGACGTTCACGAGAAAGATGACGAGACGTTGTTTGCACATCCTCACCACAGTGTACATCACAGCGTGAAGTAGAGATTGGGAGTTTTTGATTGTGGAGCATCTTCCCAGGATGTCTCACTGAACCAGCAACTTCAAGGCCATGTTCTTGCTTGTAGGTGCACAAGTCTCAGACAGCAGCCTAAGGCAGTCATAGGTAATGTGATAGCCATATTTCATCAGATTCTTCAGAAGGTTTCTGTTCTGGTGGTTTCTGCAGTGGCCAGAGTATAAGTGAAGAGACTTTTGGAGTCTGTCAAATGGGCTGGAATTTTTAAAGCTCCCTGATACATATAGTGCAGTGAGTTATCAGAGAAGGGTCAAGTGTATTGTGTCTTCGTGATGTAGAGGTCAAAATAACAGTCAGGAGGAGACCTTCGGAAGCTTAGACAGAGCTCATCATTTACCCTTAGACGCTTCAAAAACCTCACTTACTTACTTTTCAAAATTAATAATTTTATAAAGTGCCTATATAATGATTCATGTCACTTACGACCGGAATAATATTTGCAAATATTGAAGAGCTCAGCATTTCATTTAGATGAATCAGAAATCAGTGATCTGTCATTAATACCATGTTCATATTACACTTTTCGAATTCATGCTTTGGGCCTACAAAGAACTTCATTCGGAGCTTGCAAGCTTGTATTATTGTTGATCACTTTATTAAATCTGGATCTACTTACCCTTAAAAAAAGGTCTTCCAATGTCTTTCAGCACATGGAGACACCTAGTGGACAGAGATGCACAGATCACAAGCAGAAAAGTGAGTTACAGGCAACAGAAAGGGACCAGTGTTTCTCAAGCCTGGTCCTGGAGGCACCCCACCCCTGTCCCTGCTCCTGATCAACTAATCAGCTCATAAACAAGCCCTTCAGAGTTGTAAGGGGTGTTGTAAAGCTACAACATGCAAGGCAGGGGTGCCTCGAGGACCAGTTGAGAAAGTTTGGAATACACTTTGGCTGTGTCAGAAATTGGAAATGGCAAGTTGATGTGATTGCATTGTTTCCCCAAATTCATACAGATTAAATAAATGTATGTTGTAAAAAAGGAACTAGGTTTAAGAGGCTACACAGTGAAAGAGTGTATTAGTCTCCAGCCTGTAACACAAATGTAGATGTAGATCTGGATCCACTGAAACCTGATTTGCCGGTCCAGAGTTAGGAATGACTAAGGCATTGCAATAAGGAACGTGGCTCTTTTACTGGTTCAATCTGGAACTGGCATGGTATCAAAATGCTGTTTATTTATGTTTATTTATGTTACGTAACTGGCATCCTATCTACAGTGTAAAAACACATTTCTTAGCTCTAATTCTTGGTTGTCTAAACACTCAGAATGTTGTGTATAGCATAGTAAAATATATGTATGTAAAAACAAGACAGAATTAAAATAACATTCCACTGTGAATATATGAATATATATTAATATATTTCTTGTTTCAGTAGAAATGTTATATAGGCCTAGGCATGCGTTCTGTGTTATGCTTTAATGCACAATAATTTAAATGATAGACTAAACATTTGTAAAAACGAAATACTCGTTTTATTGCCATAAATTTCTTTTTCTTCACAATTGATTCCACTTTTCCCACAAACCTATTTTAAGGTCTTCATCCGTCATGTTCGATTCTATTAAGCCTCCGTTGTCTGGAATTCTAACAGAATTACATGGCATGGTCTTTCATGATCAATGGTCTTTGGGGGTTATAGAAACATACTCCAAAAAATAAAAGTGCTTCAAATGGTTCTTTGTGAAATGCCATAGAATGTTGAATGAAAAGAAAATCAAAGAAATGGCTTCGTAGGAACGGTCAGTGGATGGGGCTGCAACAAACAGCTATGATAGTCGAATAAATTATTTATATTATGAATTGCTCGATTACCAAATAGTGTACATAGCTATCAGCTTTTAAACTTAGCTTGGATGCTTTATTCACTAACAATGAAGACAAAAGAGATGAATAACTGATGTACTGTTTTAAAGAAAATGTACTGCTACTCTAAAAATGAATAACACTCCAGGATCTTTTTCTCTAAAAATGTATAACCAAGCAAGTGCAGAATTATTTTTGCCTTAATGTTTCAGTTCAGCAGAAAAGAATAACGGGAGACAGCTGTGTGTCAATTTTCAGTGTGAAGATTTTCTGTTACTGCTACGTTTGTTAGTGACTTTTATTATGACATGTCTGGCTGGAGCCACAATACTGTTGACCCTCTTCCTCTTGCAGCATAAACAGCAAGCTGATTGGCTCTTTTAATTGAAGGACAGGGCTTTATCCATTATTAGCAAGCTGATTGGCTCTTTTTGTGTGACTTTTGAGTGACTTAAAAGTCTGTTCACTCAGACATCCTTATATCTTTTTGTCATTAATTTAAGTGTCTTATATCAGTTAGTTGTTGCACCACATTGGTGAACAAGGCCCATGTCCCAGGTTCTTCACGGACTTAAGAGTGGTTCTTCTGTGGCACTGCTCATAGAACTGTCATAAGCAAAAAATTTTTCAAGAGTGTACCTCCAAACACCCATGCTTTTCAATTCTTCAGCATGTTAATTCTAATACATTTCTCCCTTTAGCAAGTGCACCAATGATTGAAAAGCTACATGTGTCTAATGTGACATCAGAGAGTTTCTCCCTTTCCTGGAATGGCACTGAAGGAAGTGTTGAAGGGTTTATTCTGGAGATAATAGACTCCAGTTGGCGGACGGAGCCAGCTGAATATAACCTGTCGAACAATGCAATCTCCTATGATGTCACTGGGTTGAGGCCAAGCACTGACTATATAGCCTACCTCAGTGGAGTTGTGAAGGGAGTGAGAACACACACCGTCAGTGCTTTTGCAACCACAGGTAACTGGTCACCCCTTCCTTCCCTGCACTTTTTCCTCATTTTGCATGAGCTACAAGTAATGGAATGTCGAGTGTGCCTTTCAGTACCAACGTTCAGTTGGATGGGTACCAGATGACCGCAGTGTAAGAAAGCTATGTCCTACTGACCCCAAATGTCACTGCTGGCCTTTCTTTCCTCTGTAGAGGCAGAGCCAGATTTGTCGGGCCTAGTTCTTTCTAACGTTACATCAGACAGACTGTCTCTCTCCTGGCGGATGGGAGAAAAGATGTATGATAACTTTATAGTCGAGGTGAGAGAGTCTGCTTTGCCCTCGCAGGCGATGGGGCGTACTCTGCCCATCGAGGTGCGCTCCACAGTGTTAAGTGGGCTTAAAGGAGACACACAATATCACGTCAAGCTGTATGCAACTTCTGGCAATCGCAACTCAGAACCCCTGACTGCTGTGGTCACCACAGGTACTGCACTGCATTTTCTGCATTTTTCATATATGACATTTACCCGTCTGAACAAGCCTCTTTGTAGAGTAAAGTAGGAGAGAAGGGGGTGATATTGATCAAAGTGTGGGGTAAAATGAGCATGATATGGGTGATTTCCACCTCCATCTTGTTCACAAGACAGTCTTTGCATCTCCATCAAAGCCCTAACAGCAATATCACTGCGATTGGTTGTTTGTATCATAGGCACAGTAGCTATGGGCTTGCTGATGCATTTTTGCTTCTAGTGTCTTTTAGTTTTAGTGCCACATTTTATCTGCAGTGTAGCTCAATATGCACCCACCTTCTCAAATCCTAAATAGAAGCGTAAAAGTATAACTTGTTGGAACTGACTGCTACACTTATTCCACTCACTGCTTTCTCTCTAGAATTCTCACTTATAAATTCTCTTTCATCCAGAACCCAAGCCCACACTGGGCCCCGTAGTGGTATCTGAAATACACCCAAACAACTTCACCCTGTCCTGGAGCACGGTGAAAGGGCACTTCGATGGCTTTCTTATTCGTGTCAGTGACCGGGAGCAGATTTATGACACAGTTGAGCTCAAACCTTTGGGTGCAACCCGAAATGTAACAGTACCTGGTCTTGTGGACTCTACGGTCTATGATGTAGTGTTTTATGGCATCTCACACGGTCGCCAAACCCCTTCAGTTTCCCTTAACACTACCACAGGTACAATATAACGTCTCAATACTCTTTGTCCTTTAAATGCTTTAACATTAGTACTGTTCGGACAGGATACGTTGTCTGTTAAGTCATGTTGCCGTGTAATTCAAAGGATAACCTTTGTACGAACTGCAGAATTTGTTGTGATGTTACTGTAGATTCAGGTGCTCACAATGATAACCTAAGATTGGATTTTGCTTATCTTGTTTCTTCATGGATTCATTGTGGGTTTATCGCCAAGCATAAAACCCGAAACCCAACTAATGTAGGGTATTGTCCAACACTTTTCAGCTTGATTTTGGCTAAGATGAATAAAAATCTACTTCATAACAGGTGTATACACTGGGAAAATGTTAAAATCTACTTTATCACATTATATAAAACTTTTTAGGCAGATTAAATGTTTCGATAGTTAAAATAAAAAAAAATCCATTATCTTTACAGACAAAAAGAGTGCTGTCTCTAAAAAGCTGACATGGCAAATTAGACAAGATATCAGGTTCATTTTAACCACAATCTCAGGTGAAAAAGCATGTTTACATTTTGGGCATTTCAGGTGAAAATCCAGTAAAATAATCCATATTAAGAACAATAAATTGAACTAAAAGCTGTACAAAATATGCAAAAAACAAATATACTACTGTAAATCGCACGTTTAATGTAATAGGCATAAAAGGCAATAAACAGTTTTCAATCAAGTGAATGAAATTTTTGATAAATAAAAAAAAAAAGTTGATTAAATCACTGGTCTGCATGACACATATACGTAGTCTGGAACATTTTACTAAAAGAACTGGTTGATTGTAGAGCATTCCAATCAAATAGCCAGTCAGTAGTGCCTGTTTACATCTAGACTCAGCCAAGGTGCTCTGTTGATCCCTCCTTCTCCAATGTTACAGCCATCTTTCTGGGCACCGTCCTTTTCATCGATGATTTCTGCAAGTAAAGTAGACTGTGCCACCTCTTCCACATTTCTGGGCCATCTAATCTATTCTCATTGAATCTCAATGCAGAGGCACCTTTCAAACATCCTTTGCCCTTGATCCCTTTCTTTGCCTTTCTGCTTTGGTTGCCTTTACTTTGAAAGGTTCTCACTAGAATTGAGTAGTTCATGAAAATTCTGTCACTGCTTCTTAGAACCTGCAGCTTCATATGGATGCTGCTCCTCTAGTCTCTTTGATTCACTTTTCCATTACAGATTCACTGTGAACTGCTGAATTCACACTGCATTCTCCATCAATGCCTGCACAATCTCGTATTCCATTTCTGAACGTCATAATCTGCCTTACATCAATTAATTTCTGCTTTTTTATAATGCGGTACAACTGAATAGAAGACATTTTATTAAATTTATTCAAGGTTTTTCTTTTGTCATGCATCCGTAGCTCCATAGTGAAATGCTCAGGACACTGATTGGACTTCAATTGTTTATTCTTTCACCTAAAAATACCTAAAAAAAACTAGGATCCACAAAAAAGTTAAATGATAATGGAAAATAAACATCTATTTTTTTCTGATTCTCATGCTTTGGTGGAAGAACTGTTATTTGTGAAACAATGTTAGTACAGTAGATCACCTTATATAATACACCTGCAATGCCAAAAATGTTGAAACAGGCTTAAAACCAGTGAGGGTGTGTGGGAGTGTGATTGGATCAGAGTGGAGTAACAGTCTTTGTGTATGTGGTTATATTTAAATATGAGGAGTTGGTCCAATGATATCTCAGTTATGTGTATAAGTTTTCTTACACTTCACATCAGCTAGAACATCTGCCTTAAAAATACAAAGAAAACATCCAGATATTTGCTGATATATTAAAAAAAGTACTAGTTCATTCACAGGTATGAACTTTAATATAGAATATTCTACAGTTGTGGCCAAAAGCTTTGATAATGGCAGAAACCTCGGGTTTTCAGAACCTTTTGTGAGAGGTTTATATGGTATAATGAAGTACAACTCTAAGATTCCATGCTTTTTTTTACGTTTTATTGACAAATACCTCCAGTTCAAGCACAGCCTTCATATTTACAGTGTTCAATCTTCTTCTTAAGACTTCTACAATTCACCTCGGAATGCTGGATATCAGCTTCTGGGCAAAACTATTCTTGCCTAATCATTGTTTGTCCACCTTCATTCTCAAAACATTTGGCCACGGCTGTGTATTACATTCAGAAATTCTATAGCACATAATGAGATAGTGTTGGATAATTCTATATCAGTGAATTGTATGGCCAAGACAGTGTTTGTATCTGACAGAAGTTAATGAGTAGACTCAAGTTGCTGCTACAATATTGCAAATCATCTACTGTAGTATAGTTTCATAACTTTTATGACAAGCTATTTTGGCTTTTGCAATCACTGCAGAATCAACTTTGCATCTCACTACTATTCCCCTCATTCTGATACTCTGGCATCTTTGGAACCCAATTGAAACCTGGGCCAAACCCCTCCAGCGTTGTTGCCTAAAGTGGAAAACGTCACAGTAACAGATATTACTCCATATGGTTTCCGGGTGTCCTGGACAGCACGGTCCAGTGAGGGCTTCAAGCGTTTTCAAGTAAAGGTGTCAGATTCCGGCCGACTGCTGGAACCGCAGGAGTTCGTGGTACCGGGAAACCAGACCTCTTTGGAAGTCTGGGGCCTGATTACTGGCATTGGCTATGAAATCACTTTGACTGGGATTTCAGGGTCTGGGCTGCAGTCTCTCCCAGTCACCACAGAAACTGTTACAGGTACCTTGATTTTTACTTTCTGTAACTTTCAGTGTTGCTCTTGAGACTTCCCTAGTCAAGGGTTTGTGACATATGGGATGGTTCTAGATGGGTTCTACAGTTCAAACACTTCAACTCTGATTTGAGACATTTGCACAAGCATGTCCCCATATGGAGCCGATTTAACAAAATCCTTTAGTTGGGAAGTCTCACAGCAACACAAATAACTAATTACTTCTACACTTACTAAGCCTCTTTTTTCCTCCTCCATGTCTCCTGAGCCTAGTGAATAAAGAGGTACTACTTTAGAAATATGTGCAATCAGATCTGTTGCCATATTTAAACTGTTTTCTAGTAAAACTCTGAAAATGCAAAAAAACTAATTATCTCATAACATGGCATGTTTGAAATAAATCACAAACTGTAGTAAATATTTCAACTTTGCTAATAGGAACTCTAGAAAACAGGGAAACCATGTTTAAGAAGCTTGCACATTTACATCTTTACTGATGTCAAGATCTGGAAAAGGGAGATGTGTAAGAATGTGTAAGACGTTTTCACAGAGCTAGTCCTGGAGGTCCCCCATTTCATTTTACAATACTTGTTTATGCACTGAATATGTTTTGGTATATCATTTACATAATTGCTTTAATATTTATATATATTTAATGTATATAGTTACATGCCTTATTAAATGTTAATAAAAATTGATACAGAAGAAGCTGTGCAATTAATTACATCTGCATTTGCTTCACATTCTAGAAAATTAGAATATAAACACAAATTTTTTTGGAGCAAAGAAAATGCAAAATGCTGTACTGTGCAAAAGTTTAGGCACCTGACCATATTTTTTGAAGGTTGTAAAGAATCCTTATTGTCAGTAGAATTAAGGTACGTACACATACATATAGCAAAAAGTTCTCATTTTGAAGTTGATTTCTTGAGTGAGTTTGTTCCAGATATGTCCTGAACTCCCACAGTTGGCGCAAAGATATAAGATATAACAATAAATTCCATCACCAGCAGACTTGATTTAACTCAAAATGAGTATTGAAGAGTTATAGGATTAATCTCTCACAGGTAGAGATTTTGGAAATGATTAAATGAACACAGTGATGTACAGTATGATCCATAAGTATGTGGACACAGTTTCCTAATTTTGTTCCTGTTCCCTAAATTAACCCAAGTTGGGCTAGTTATTGTGTTCTGTGTTTACATATAACTCCTCTCCTCCTGCCTAATTTACAGTGATGTTCAAAGAGACTTCAGTTTCTATGCTGGTTCCATCATGCTGATGTGATTAGCAGCTACTGAGGGCTACCTGATTTGAATGAAGCAACCAAATTATGACTAAAATATAGACTTTCAGCTTCAATTCAAGTAAGCAAAACTAGCAACTGCTATTTTAGTTATTTGTATTTCTTCCAATTTTATTCTTAATGTTGTTGTGCGGATGTTTACTGCCCAAATAACCTTCTCTATTATAACTATTATGATTTTCACAGGTGCCTAAAACTTTTGCAGTGTACTCTACATGTTGGAATGCAAATGATTCATGTGAAATTTGAACTTTAAACCACACTCCCTCTTAGAAAATGACATCAGTAAACACCAGTGATCACTTAGCATTTTTGTAATTGTGACTATTGTGACTTTTAACACAGGGGCATGGTCTGAGCCAGCCTTCTTCCCAATTCTGATGCACTTTGCATCTAATGTTTTTGTGGATGAGCTGTGAAATTTAGTGGTTGCATGTGTCTTCAAACGATGGAATGCCAAGTCGGGCCTCTGTGAGCTGAAAACAGAGCCACTGGTGCTTGCATTTTAAGGCATGGCCAATTGAAAGAAAGAAGAGAAAAAAAGATACATTTTCCTCTTGTCAAACCAGAGGCTGAGCCTGAGATCGAGCACCTTTTTGTGTCGGATGTCACTCCAGAGAGCTTCCGCCTTTCTTGGACGGCAGATGACATCTTTGATCGATATCTCATTAAAGTGAGGAATTCCAAAAAGCTTTCCTTCCCACGAGAGTTCAGTGTCCCTGGGGATGAGAGAACCAAGGTCTTGAAAAATCTAACTGGGGGGACTGAGTATGAAATTGAGCTATACGGTTACACATTGGAACATCGCTCCCAGCCCATTACAGCTGTTGCCAGAACAGGTACTGTTTTACATCATCATTATCTTTAAGTCACTTTCGAGATCACAGCGTACAAGGGATGCACTGATATGGAAGTTATGTGCCGATGCAACAACTGATAATGAATATGCTGTTGTATTTGCTGATATCAATAACAGGTTACATTGTTTACAATGTGTTTTCATGAAGTGTGAAAAACTCTTAAGATGGATTAACATTACCTTTCTATTTTTTACATTTACATTATATTTGACATTTTTAAGATAGAAAATGACTCAAATGCCAGAAAAGAAACATTTTTGGCTTCAGAAAGAGCCTGAGTGTGTGTGAAGAAACTTCTAAAGGCATAAAGCAGTGTTTCTTAACCCTGGTACTTGAGGCACCACTGCCCTGCACATTTTAGAGCTTTCTGTGCTCCCAACACACCTGATTCCAGTGTCTGCGGCACCCAACACTCCTGCACCTGTGTTGACCTGAAGGCAGTTTGTCCCTGTGTCGACCTCCAGAACTGTGCCCGGCTGGCTTCACTCACTGTGCCCCAGACATTAACCAGTACTGGGCTGCTGCCTGCTGTCACTGTTTTTGTGTGTGTCCCAGTCAGTGTTCCCTTGCCCTGTCCCACCATGTCCTGTCTTCAGCCCCTGTTCCAGTCTTCTGTCTCTTCCCCTATTCTGTCTTTGTTTTTGTCTCATGTTCCACCCCATGTTTCTTGATTGCTTGTCCCTTGTCCTAGTCTTGCTTCATGTTTTTGGGTCTATGGGGGTTGTTGGTTTACACAGCCCAGGGGTGGCACTTTGGGGAGGGACCTACTTTCATGCTCCTGTCCTGTCATGCTCCTGTCCAGTTCCTTGTCTTTCCTTAGCTGCCTCTGTTCTGTTTTGTTTTCTTATGCCATGTGCTTTTCAGTACCAGTACCAGGGTTGGGAAACTCTGGTCTAAAGAACCTTCATATGATGTAAATATTCTTTACTATTTTAAGGGTTCTTCACACTCACACTTAACTAAAGAACTCTTTGAAGAACCTGCATGTACGGTGCTATTTGTACTATATCATGTTGTAGAATATGAGGGAAAAGGAAATATTATTGTCTGTTTGAATGAACTGATGAAAATAGGCTTAAATAGGTTGTTAGCATCGGCTGTAATTCCAATATTGAGACAATAATAAAACTCCTGATTCAAACCCATTTTTCTGTGAATGACACTGTGTCCATTTTTATTTCATGCATCTTCTTTCTGCTTTTCATTTGCATCATTTCTGGACCTGAAGCCATTGCTTTGCTCTGTGGATGTACATTCTGTTTTGGTTCTAAACGTTATGTATGTGTATGATACTCACACCAAAGACTCAACATGCATTTCATTCCGGTTGTAACCTTGCATGTGAGTTGGACTGGGGACTGGTTTGTTTTGATCATATGTTATGATGTGTGTATGAATACAGGGACAAGATCCTTGTGTACCTGTGACTAATGTACAATCATTATGAAACTTTTAATGAGATGTTTTTTACAGCATGCAAACTAATGTGTCTTTGCACTCAAACATATAATACTTACTTTCAGCCAGACTTACTTCTCATGCAGATTGATTTCTTGACTGTTCTAAAAGTAATGTAGTGCCTGCGTGTCTTTTTTTCTGAATGTGTCCAATGGTTGCTCTTTCTAGGTTTTCTCAGTGCTGCTGATTAATGTACTCTTTTCCAGGAATGTTTTCCTCATCCAAATCTTCTTATTGTCCAGGAAATAATACATTGTATTCACATCCAGAATCACTGCTTGTGTTTTTTCTTAATTCATATTGCTGTCCTTGTTAATCCATTTGTTTATACCAGAACTTGGAGCTCCACGGAGCATTCACTTCTCCAATGTTAAAGACACCTCTGCTGTTGTCGAGTGGCATGTCCCTGATGACACGGTCGACATCTTCCGCATCACTTATGTACCACTCTCGGGAGGTCAGTTTTTTGTTCTAAAGACCATCACAAAATATTCTATGTATACTCGTGTGTGTGTGTGTGTCTGTGTGTGTGTGTGTGTGTGTGTGTGTGTGTGTGTGTGCAGACGTTACAGTAGTTTTTATGTCATCACAATATCTGTCCCTCAGCTACACCATTTTACAAGACAGTAGTGAGACCTCCTATGATGTATGGTTTGGAGACTGTGGGTCTGTCTGAAAGACAGAGCTGGAGGTGGTGGAGATGAAGATGCTGAGATTTTCCTTGGGAGTGACAAGATTAGAATGAGCAGATCAGAGGAACAGTGAAGATGGAGCAGTTTGGAGATAAAGACAGAGAGGACAGGTTGACATGGTTTGGACATGTGTTGAGGAGGAATAAGGGATACACTGGACAAAGAATGTTGGAGATGGAGCTGCCGGGCAGAAGGAGAAGAGGAAGACCTCAGAGAAGGTTTATGGATGTAGTGAAGGTGGACATGGAGATGGTTGGTGTAACAGTAGAGGAGGCAGGGGATAGGGCAAGATGGAGGCAGATGATCCGCTAAAGGGAGCAGCCGAAAGAAGAAGAAGAAGCTATGACTACACCATCCTATCTTGTAGCTCAACGATTCTGAGGCTGTCTATATAATTCTCACTGAAGGCCACAGTAAGTCTGTATAGAGGGCATCACTTTGATTGGCAAAACGGAGCGAGAAACTGAACAGCCTTGAGGTTCTGAGGTGCACACAAAAATGTGGACTGCAGGATGGTTAGTGCATCCTTTGGAATTGAGCTTTCCATTACCCTTGTGCTTTGTGTCCATCAAGAACACAGTTCTGACATTCCAACATTCCAGCTTATAGATTCTAGGCTGCCTTGGTCAAAAGACACAGTGGAACAATGGAATACATTGATGATCCCACAAAAAAGCAACAGGCAAAATGCTGAAACAGTAACTGTACCTGAAATGCACAGACAGTATAAGTGTAACAACACAACGGTTGTATCCTTACCTGACATAATTGAGGTTAAGGCAGAGAGGATGTGTATTTAAAGTATTAAAAATGAAAGGGTTCATGTTTTTTGTCTGTGATCATGTTTTTTTTTATATATTAATTAAAAACAATGACATTAATATAAATAAACCCTTTGTCTTTTTGAAGGTGGCCCTGAAAGAGTGATTGAAATTGATGGTTCACAGTCTCAGACTAACATGACCAACCTTGTACCGGGTGAACAATATCGAGTAACAGTCATTGCAATGAAGGGTCTAGAGGAGAGTGATCCTGTCTCTGACACTGTTACTGCAGGTAGGCCGTGAAACCGACAATGGCACACATTAAAACTAGGGTCGTACCAATAAAATAATTATTCCAATTTTGTAAGATAAGAGTACAATTATTATTATTATTATTATTATTATTATTATTATTATTATTATTATTATTATTATTATTATTATAACAATGGTAATAGTGGTTGTTTTTAATTTAACGTTAATAAAACATTTACAATACCAACATTAATTGTGTTTATACAATTTTTGTGTAGTAACATAGTAGTAGTTCCTCCTGCAAGAATGGGTGTTTTTTAATTAATTGGCCTTTTGAAGGGGAGTGTAGGTCAACTCAAATAACCATGTTTATGCATACCAAGAGCCCTTCAATGATCAATTACAGCTCGGATTGACCCACCATCCCTCAAGGTGCATGGAAGACAAGGATCCAAACTATTTTTTTTCCTGCCACTAAAGTGGTGGAACGAACTTCCCCTGGGTGTCCGAACAGCTGAGTCACTCACTGTCTTCAAACGCAGACTAAAGACCATCTCTTTCAAGAGCATTTAACTCATTGTGTACAGATGGGCACTGGGTATCTAAGTCTCCATTCTGATGGTTCTATTGGGCAGCATCCAAGTTTGAGATTCTAGCCTCTACAAACTAATATTGTCTGAGTGCACAGCAAAGCAATCCTGTAAGATGCTCTGGAAAATATAAAACCAAAAAATGTTTTCTAGTCAGATGACCCTTTTTTCACCCTAAAGTAAAAATAGAACACAATATGTAGGATAAGTCTGTATAAAGACTGGCATATTTCCATGTTTTCCTCATGTCAGATGTTCATGATGCTGTTAAACAAGCCACTAAATATTTGTTCAGCTGATACACTTGTTGGAAGCTCATAAACACTGAATTATTAATTTGTAGAGACATGAACCAGAGAGTCTAAAGGATCAACACTCTATAAACTACACTGAACTTTACACTGGTTTTGTTTTCTACACTTGCAGCTCTAGACATGCCCCAGAGTCTCGCTGCTGCCAATGTGACTGATTCAGAAGCCCTGGTGCTGTGGCAGCCCGCTGTAGCCACTGTGGATGGATATGTCCTCACTTACAGTGCAGATGCAGGTGTGAACACTACTACTCTTCGAAGTGTCACAGAATATGTCTGAATATGTTGTCGAACACACCATATTTGCTGTGCGTGGATACATCATGTAGTAAAGGGAACTTCTTTCTTCACAGTGGCACCAGTGACAGAGCAGGTTTCTGGCAACACTGCGGAGTTTGAGATGAATAATCTGGAACCAGCCACTCCTTATACAGTGACGTTATATGCCACGAAAAATGGACAAAAGAGTGCTCCTGCTACTGTCAGCTTTACTACAGGTAATTAAATGTAGCTTAAGATTTTCTGGGAATACTTTAAACTTCTGTGATTTATTAACTGCATTTATTAGGGGGTGTAAAAAAATATCAATGCACGAGAATCACAATATTATATTTTTGCAATACTGTATCATTCACCAAAACACAGTATTGATTTTAATTAACACTAAACCAGACACTCACACTACTGCAGGTTCAAAACTCAGGATCAGAGTAAACTACAGACATGATACACCCATCATAACAGACACACTCTTACTGGATATTCAGCTCAAAAATCATCATCATGGTTTTCAAGCTGTGAAGGGTTTTTATAGTCCTTACAAGCAAAAAATCTAAACAGTGGCAAGCACGGAGTAAATGTTTGATGGTTAAATTCATATTTCACAAGTTGTCAAAAGTTGTTTAAATGATAAGGAGTCCTGCAAATGTTGAGTACTGCAGGAGGTTAAAAGTGCTGTCAGTTCAGCTGCCAGAAACAAGGACAATATTGGGTATAAATAAAATATGAACAGTAGAAGGAAGAATAATGGAAAAACAAAAGATAAATAATAGGGAGAATTTTTAATCATTGTTGTAGATGTGGATCCTCCTCGGGATTTGGTGCTCAGTGATGTTCAGACTGACAGTGCTGTCCTCACATGGAAACCACCTCGGGCACCCATCAAAGGCTACGTGCTGACCTCTGAAACACAGGATGGAATTATCAGGGTAAGTATATTTCAGTTTGCTCCGTAACATATTCCCTTTATTGTTATTTTCTCCCTATTTCATCGTCACGGCACATGTAGAGTTTCATGTTGCAGCCTACACCAGCAATGCTCTACACTCCTCCCACTGCCCCCAGTACTACATTTTGCAGCACTGGAAAATAACATCACATTTTCCTGTGATATGAATGATTGTTCTGTTTAAAAATCAAATTAAATCTTCATTAAATGCACATCATACACTTTTAAATAAGAATATACATACTATTAGGAATAGGAGTCATTTACAATAATAAGGAATAATCATTTTGAAAGCTTTATTTGTCATCGACTCGTATACTAGATGTAATTCTGCCTGTATGTCCAGACACCAGTTTACCCACATGGGAATTCTCAGGGCATAACAAGAGACTACAGAGCCTGTGGAAGCTAGCTTGAGGGTCACTAACTGGTATCTGTTTAATCAGGAGGAGATTTTGGACCCTTCAGTGACTTCACACAGGCTGCCTGAGCTAAGTGGCTCTACTGTGTACAATGTTGGTCTACGGGCCTTTAGTGGACCGGAGAACAGCCAGCACCAGAGCCAGAGAGTCACTACTGTCTTCACCACTAGTGAGTTCATTTGCCTATATTCACACTCAGTTGTGCTGTTTTTGTTCAAGCCTATATTTGTTTATGAACTGTGTAAAAAATGACATTCATTAAACAAAATCTTTTTGTTACATGGGAGAACAGGGTTCCACACCAAAACCAGAAAGAACATACCAAATTAACCCAGTCTGTTCTGATCTGTTAGATCTGTATGATCATGAAGCTGGTTTACATCTTTGAATAAAACATATCTAACCATCTCTTATATAAATGCTTCTTTCCTCCAATTCCTTTGCACAGCTGGAATGCTCTACAGGAATCCCAAGGACTGCTCCCAAACCCTGCTGAATGGAGAGGTCACCTCAGGTCAATATACTGTTTACCCTGGTGGAGATGTGAACCTGCCAGCGCCAGTCTACTGTGACATGACCACTGATGAAGGTGGCTGGGTGGTGAGTCTGTGGCATAGTAACAGTGGATGATTCGACTGAATTTTTGGTGAAAGAGGTTTCCCATCAGCATGTGGCCTTGATCTTTTGTAGGTGTTCCTACGGCGTCAAAATGGAAAACTTGACTTCTACAGGAACTGGAAGAATTACACCATCGGATTTGGGGACAAGAATGATGAATTCTGGCTAGGTGGGACCTTTTGATTCTAAATGTAATTACAAAAGTGTAGTGTAATGTACAGTATATACACTAAAGAGGATCACGTTGTTTGGCTATTTGTAATTAGTTGTAGGGTGCAGCATCATGCCAGAAGCCTTAAAAATAATGTAAAAGCTCCATGTCTCCCAAGTGACAAATCCCAAGATTCAACCCAGAAGCAAAACTCTGCCATTCAGTAGCTTAATCCCCTGAAAATACCAGAACGCAATAGAAATCGTAGATCCCCAACCTTCCACTAACACTCCTCCTTCACCCTCAAAAGGGAGGCAGTTGTGCTGCACAATATCAGAAAAAAAATCTGCCTGAATCTTTCAGCTTCTTTGTACAGATGGTCTTAGATTTTCCTCAAGACCCCTCTAATACAATAAAGATTTCTTAGTGTTTTTATACTGAAGAGATCTCCAGGCCCTGCTGCAGCAAAGCAGCCCCAACCCAGGATACTTCCACCTCCATGCTTCACAGTTGATATGAGTGCTATTTGGATCTCACCAGGGTGATACCATGCTCTTCAACAATCAAGAGCAAACCAAACTAATGTCTGAGGTTTAAATAAGGCAGCCTCCAGTCCTCTAAAATGATGGTCTAATCATTAACAACTAATTATTAATTTTTGCTTAATTTTGCTAAGATGTACATTTTACAAATGATTTTAAAATACATCTCTTCAATTTCATGTGTTTAATTATATCACCTCCATTTCTCAGTAAAGTTCAAATGAAGATCAAATGTCCATAATTAAAGGATTTCACTGAGAGTCCTAAAATTTTCACATGACTATATAAAATTACATTTCTATATCAGTTACATACACCTTATATGATGTTAAATTTGGACATAGCAATATAAAATTTTTAGAAATAGAAATGCTACTTTAATCATTTTATAAACATTATATTGTTAATTTTCTTATTCAGAACTTGAAAAGTCATATGGCAAACTGTCATTTTCTCTTTGCTGTAACACTATTCTAGCATAGAAAAGTTAAATCGACCAGAAATACAGACTTTATGATATGAGTTCTTTTAAATCATGGCAGATCAGCACATTTTTATCTGTCCTCTATTCATGTTTTTAAATTATGATTGATGGTTGATGGTCACTCATACAGAACAAAGTCTTCATCATCAAATATTATATTGTCTTTTCTCCAATGCCAGGACTTAACAACCTTCACAAAATCACAGCATCAGGCCATTATGAGCTCCGAGTGGACTTGAGGGACGGCCAGGAGACTGCTTATGCACAATACGACAGATTCTTTGTAGGGGATCCACGTAGCCGATACAAGGTCCAAATTGGTGCATACAGCGGCACTGCAGGTAGAGATCAATGCTTCTGGATTATTTTCTTTAAACATTTTGTAACAAGCCTCAATCCATACCTGAGGAAAGGTATGACCATTTCAACAGACCTTTGAGGTCAATCTGTGGTTAACGTCAGTAAACAGATCAAGTTACCACCCACTTTTATGTTTGATGACTGTAATTTCACATATATGAATTTCCCAAAAGCTGAGATATACATGGTTCTAGTTGCATGCTGATGATCTAGAGAATTTGCACAGATGTCATAGCTTTGCAATGTCCCCACAAAACTGAAAGTCAAATACTTGCTTAGAGTGCTTGTTTGTCCAAGCATGTCGTCTACATACCAGAACAGTTATCTAGCACAGGGATGTCAAACTGGGCCCTTTCCTTGCCCCTGCTCACCAAGGTTCAGTGTTCTGCATCATTAAGCCACTAAGCTGGGTGCAGAAATTCTGCTGTTTCTGACATTTGATCCAGTCTTATCTGTTAATATTGAGGTTTCTTTGCCATTGTTGCAGTTATTTGACATGAAATGAACATGATCTAGCTACGAAAAACAATGTCTCTTGAAATTGTACATAGTTTAACATTCTTCTGTTTACAGGTGTTTGCCAGTTGTTTTAAATATTATATACTATAGCCTATAAAATTCCAATCATGTCCACTGGTGGCAGATTTAAGGAAGTTACAGAGACCAGCACCAAATTCTGAGAATGGATCACCAAATACAGTTGGTTTGACATGAATAAACTTGCCTCATCCAACTTAGTAGCTAATTGCCATGGACTTTATTAGATTAATTTGTTACTGCTATAATTTACAAGACGCTGATCCCTGTAGAGTTGTGGCTCTGAAGGAACACAGTTTGACCCTCCTACCTAGCATGTAAAAAAGCCCTCAAAATTGTTTTATAAACTGAACTGACTGTTTTGAAATTCACTTGAAGTACCTTTTCTCTTTTTCATCCCTTTTCCTCATCCATCCAAGGCGACTCCATGACCTATCATCACAACAGACCCTTTTCCACATATGACAATGACAATGATGTTGCCGTTACAAACTGTGCACTGTCCTATAAAGGAGCCTTCTGGTACAAAAACTGCCATCGTGTCAACCTCATGGGACGATATGGAGATAACAGCCACAGCAAGGTGGGAATCACCTGAATTGCATGTTATTCCTTTGTTTGTTAAATAAAAAACAGTGACTCCATTCATTGCTGTGAATAATTAAGTTCTTGTCTTTTTACAGGGTATAAACTGGTTCCACTGGAAAGGCCATGAGCATTCAATTCCATTTGCAGAGATGAAGATCCGACCTGTCAACTTTAGAAACTTGGAAGGCAGACGGAAACGATCATAGACTTTATCACCAAACTCAGCAGAGCCAGCAGAGATCAATTTAATAAACAATGAGAGATTTACTCTTCCATCACTTCTTTTATGGCTGTCCAAATAATTGACAACAGGTTCCTTATGTTTCCCTATGAAAACTAGAATCATTCTAGAACCTGGTGACCTGAACCTTTCCTTGTCCAAATAGTTTACAATGGAACCTTTCCTGACCTGACACATATGATTTGACTGTAATTCTATTTAGCTGATGGCTACTCAAAAATGATTTTGTTGTTGTTACAAATCCCTCATTTGACACAAGACAGTGCAGTTTTGCTATTTTGTCACTAAATAAATGGAGGAGGAAAAAGAAGTTGTGATATTTTGTTTTATAAGAGTAAAAAAGTACTGACCAATGCTACTACAAATGCCCAATTCTGTTTAAATATGCTGTATGTAGGTTCTCGTGTTATATAGAACCATGACTGTTCTGACTTGTATACCTTAAAATAGTGTTTATACCCCAAAAAAATTAAATACGAAATGCTGTGCATCTGGAAAGATAAACACATAAATATCCTGTTGGAAGATAAACTCTCTCCACAGAGCAATGTTGGAGCTCTAACAGAGTGACCATTGGGTTCTTGGTCACCTCCCTAACTAATGCCCTTCTGCACTGATCACTCAGTTTGGCCAGGTAGCCAGCTCTATGAAGAGTCCTGGTGGTTCTAAACTATTTCCATTTATGGATGATAGGGACCACTGTGCTCAATGCAACAGAAGGTTTTCTGTACCCTTTCCCAGATCTGTGCCTCAATGCAATCAACATTATCGGGTTTTGTCTGTAGAATTGTGATGGAAAAAATGAATTAATCCATTTTGGAATAAGGCTGTAACATAAAATGTCTAAAGGGTGAAGTGCTGTGAATATTTTCTGGATGCACTGTATGTTATGATTGTCACTAAGTGGACTAGCAAGAGAGAGCAACCATTTGTTCATACAACATAGACAGCAGCTTACAAATTTTAATATTAAGTAAAGTATTATGTTTGGTTATTGGGTTATAGAGGAAAATGAGAAAGGACTCTTGCTCTTTTGTCCCAAAGTGTTTAAATTTCAGAATACAGGGATAATACTCATACATACAAAAATAATGGATATTTTTTTGTTGTTTGTTAGTTTTTTGGACCACTGTAGTGTATTTTCAAGAACTTATTATAGATTAAAATAGTTTTAAACTACTTGTTCACCACTGAACAGAGGTTTTAAAAACTCAATTCATCCATCCATCCATCCATCCATCCATCCATCCGCCGGGTCGCGAGGGCAGCAGTCTCAGCAGGGATGCCCAGACCTCCCTCTCCCCCTACACCTCAGCCAGCTCCCCGGGAGGGATCCTGAGTCGTTCCCAGGCCAGCTGAGAGACATAGCCCCTCCAGAGTGAAACTCCATTCATTTTTATCCAAAAAGGACAAAACATGCACCACAAAACAATGCATAACTTTAGGAGGACATATTGGTCGGCGTGACAAAATCAAAACAAATGGACATTGTGGCATTGCGGAAGTCGATTGACCTAGTTAACTTAGTTAACTCTTGGCCAGCATACAATATGTTTTAGTAGACTTATTAGTCATCCAGTATGACCAAGCTTGTTGATGAGCATGAGGAATTCTTGCCAACCAGCTTCAATCAGCCTGACCAGCATTTGTTCATGCTGGTAGACCAGCTAGTCCAGCAAACTCAAAGAACATACTGTATTGGTCAAGAGCTGGTTAACAAGGTTAAATTGTTTTGGCAGGATGACCAGCTTTTCAAACACAGTGACAATGAAAGACCAGTGTAGACCATCTGAAGCAAGGAAGCCAATAGTACTTTTAATGATCCCCAAAATGCACCTGGAAGAAGTTCCAATAACTGAATGAATTTTTAAATGTGTGAATGTAATGATGTAAGGGATTCTACAATATTAGGGTGAAAGTATACATTTATTGGGGAAAACTGTGAACTTGAAAGGAGGCCTGGATAAGAGATACGGTTGGACGTGGAGGCAAACATGTTCCACATGGCATCCTGCAGCATTTGCCTACAGATCCTGCGGTTGAGCCATAGATCCTGCACACTCATAGGTTGCAGACAACGGCATCCCAGTTAGTGTCATAAATGCTTGACTGGTCCCATAAATGCTTGACTGGCCCCATAAATGCTCAATTGTCATGCTAAAGAAGTGTTTGCTCTTTATTTTATTTGACAAATTTGAGTATCCTACAATATCCTGAGTCTCCCATAAATACCCTTCTAATTTTAGGGTGAATAAAAGTACATCAGACCATGAAAAGATTCCACAAAAGTAGCCCAAAGGGTTCCAAAGGTTGAAATTATGAAGGAATTGTTTTTTCAGGACGTTATATTTGCTCCAGGGGCAGTAATATGAGCTCTGCGGACATTTCATCACCTTGACGCTAGGGGCGCCATAGCGTGCGGCTGCTGTAAACAGAGAGCTCCTCTCATCCCTGCGCTCCGGCATTCCCACGGAATGATGATGCTACGGAAACACTCGGGAACAAGCAGAAAAGCATTGGATTCCCTGAAGCTTTGAGGCCGGAATGCCGCTGGGTGGACGGGATGCGGACTGTCAGTGAGGTGGCTGTTTTTAAAGGCTGTGTTTGGGGGGACGGAATGGTTTAGAGACGGTGACACGTCGCCCGCTGCTTCGTTAGTCCGTTTCCAGCTGGTATTAAAGAGGATACTGCGCTGAAAACGAGTCCAGGAAGGAAACTAGACGGCTGTTTAACTTACGTAAGCCACAGACAAATTCCCCCCTTAATACTGGCGGTTGGTTCGCTCCTAAATTCCCAGGCGAGCCGCTTTCAGGAGGTGTTAATAACAGAGGTGGATAATCCAGATCCATGATTGTAAAAAAAAAAAAAAAACCGCTCCGGGTTTTGCGCCGACCATCAGAGTGACTGTGTGATTGGCTGAGCCGCACCGGAGCCGAAGAGGCGGTGGGAGCCAGATCCCGGAGTGGATTTCAAAACCCCGGATTCCCCTCTCTGTTTACAAATAATGCTTTGTTTTACGTTCTAGAATTGCTGGATATGTGTTTACTCTGCTTTCAACCTTGTTGTACTACCAAATATCGTGTTCCAAGCACAGAAAGACTTGTTTGTCTGTTTTCTAAAATATGTTTTTGCAATTGTGGCCTAATCCTTGTTGGTTTAATGTCCTGTTTGTGTGTTTTCTCCTTACAGAGATTGCAGGATATGGTGGACATGGTTACCTGTTTTCAGCAGTAAGAATGGTTCACAGGGTCCTGCTCCGATAAACTGAGGAGTTGTCATCGTCACCATCTTGTTGGCTTGGATGTCCTACAGTTAACCTTGTGAAAACCCAGCTGATGTCCATCAGTATGAGTTAAGAAGAGGAGCGTTTGTCAGTGCGGCTCTGCTGGGATCGTTTAAGACGGGAAGAGTGGTTACGTCTGAAAGGGACTCTTGGGACGCTTTGGGTCAGGATGTTCACCGCACTGAAGAAGCTTGTAGGATCGGAAGCGGGGCAGTTCCGTGACAGGAACATACCTGCTGGCCTGCAGTCCATGAACCAGAGTCTACAGAGGCGCTTTGCCAAGGGTGTACAGTACAACAGTGAGTGTACAATTCTGGCTGATGCAGTTAGTTTACTACCTGCTTGGTCACTTGTGCTGGGTTGCCTTGGAAACCCAGTTCCTTGATGATCAAGTAGGTCAAAAACTGGTCATCCAGGTGAAATCATACTCTATATGTATGTCAGATCATTAAGCTAGTAGATCAGCTTATCTGATTGATCAGCATAGGGAATGTCTCCATTGGATCACGGTGGACATGCTGATAGATCAAGTAAATATTTCAATTCTTAACATAAACATACTTTTTGGTCCATAACTAAACCTGTCAATCAGCTTAACTAGCAGAGACCGAACTGTGCACAAGGTTTAAAACCATTTATCTGAGCAGCAGGTGTGTTTATGCTTGTAAATATTACTTCATAGTGCTGTAAAGCACTACAGCATCAGTGGAATGATATGAAATATATAATCAGTTAAACTATATTAGAATTAATTAGCATTTCAGAATTTGAGCTAAATGTATGGTGCAGGTATCTGAAGAGCCATACAGATGTGTGTGGGAATATGTGAGCTATAGTCTCATCAGTCCTGTCTAATACATCCTGTTGTGAACAGGTTACTTGCAGAGCAGTTTGCTCTATGTGGTCATCTAAAAAATGCATGAATGATATATGATCAGGCCTGCTGGCCTATTTTTCCAGTCGCCTGTAGATTCTAAGTGGTGTTTTTGTCTTAGGCACCTGGATGATCTTTCAGGGGTAGCATTCTTTGTTTTAGAAGGTAAAAATAAAATGTCAGTTTTGTTTTCAGGTCAGTGATTCTGAAGTTGTGCAGAGCATCTTAGGGTTATTCAATGTACATAACCATAGTCATGATCCAACTTTTTTTGGCAGATAGTTGTGACCCATAATTTTACAAGCATTTGTGAAAATATTGCTTTTTACAGTGTTTTTCAACCATTTTCTGCCACTAACACCACTAACTTAACCATCACAAAACTGATGTCAGATATGTTCCACAGCTCCTAATAGCATACCTTCATAGTGGGGTTATTCAGATGAACACAGATTTATTATCCTGTTGTTAAGCAATGACGCCTGTCATGTGACAATCAATACCTTTTGCGTGATATTGCATAACACAGCCTTTTTAATAAAAATTCCTAACCCTAACCCCAAAAAGGTTATCATATATAAAAATTCATAACACACCTTTTCTGCTCATGTGGCAAAAAAACGCTGGCTTATAACATGCCAACACACACTATATATGAGCAAAAGTATTTGGACACCCGCTCTTTGATTGTTTCTTTAAAATCTTCCTGTCTCTACTGTTCAAGGAAGGCTTTCTCCTAGATTTAGGAACATTGCTGTTAGTTGCATTCAGAGATTAGCATTAGTTAGGTTAGAATGTTCAACGATCAACCCTTCACTTCATCTTTCTCAGCCCCCAGACATCCAAATTTTGGATGGACCATCATCATTCCAGAAAACACATTTCCACTGCTGAACATCCTGATGCTGGGGGGTTTATACCCTATATTTCACACCTGGAATTAGGCATGGTAGGAAACGGTGTCTACAAACATTTGGGAGGCTAAACACCAATACCTGGTATATCTGTCCATAGGCTCTAATCAGGGTTTTTTATCATAACATATACAGTGTTAAACTAGACTCATTTTTTCTTTGACCGATTTCTCTATTATTTAAATGTCAGATACGCCTTGAGATGACAAACTTTTTTTTAGATTAGCAGTGGCTTTATACTATGGCCTAAAATAGCCTACATAAGAGAGACTTGAGACTGTGAAGAAGTCATTTGCAGTGCAGAAGTGCTTTTTAAAGTCCTTTACTGTCCTGAATCACTTATTTTGTGGATTGAAAGATGGATAGTTAGAATTCTCCTTGATTTTTTGTATATCCAGTGTTTTTAGAATCAAGGGGAAAATTCATTATACTTGTTTGAATAGTTTGACATCTTTTCAGACCCACAGCAATTCTCTTCAATTCTCTTCAATTTAAATAAATAAATTTATATTGTACTAGTACTGATACAAGGTTTCCTTTTGCCTTTCAGTGAAAATAGTCATCCGTGGAGACAGGAACACTGGCAAGAGTGCCCTATGGCATCGTCTCCAGGGGAAGAAGTTTATTGAGGAATACATCCCCACACAGGAGATCCAGGTCACCAGTATTCACTGGAACTACAAAAGTGAGTAATGGACCTTTGAACAATGAACAAACATATTTTCTTTTTGGTTAAATCAGTGCAAAGTCACTTCCAGTCCGTAGCTACTGCAGAATGAAGGTATATTATCATTAAAACACATCACACTGCTCAAACACTAAGGGAACCTTTTATGTGTGTTCAGTCTTAGAGGATTAGCAGATTTACGGGTATAAATGAAAACAGGTCATGACTCATTGCTGTTTGAGTATGGGTATAGTATGACATTGTAATCACCTATTCACTTTTGAAGATGTTATGTAAGAGCAAGAGCTGTTCCACATCTTAAACTTTTTGACAGAAATAGGTCATTTTGTATATTTAAAAAGGAGAGAAACAGAATCTCTGAACTTCTAAAACAGAAAGCAAAGTATAAAACAAGTATAAATGCTATTTAAAGGGCATATAAATAGACTAGTCGTCAGTAGAAATCCTGTTTCAATCCACTAAGGCATTGGCAGATATGTAGGGGAGTAAGTGGGGTAAGATGAGCCTGTAGGTAAGTTGAACCACTACCTGTTTCTGGGCAACCACACATATTTTTAGTTGTGTATCCCTTAGTTTAGTTTGCACTTTCCTTTTTAATCTTGTTGCAGAAGGAAAATGTGAATGATGTGAAAAGCATATTTTTCCACAAGAACATGTCAAAAGTAACTGGTGGTTTATACTTGCCACTTTACAGTTGCATGAAGTAAAATATTTGGGGTTAAAATTACTTTTCTGATCATTCATATTGTTGCTGCCAACATGAAAACATACAAAATGATGACTTTACAGGAAAAGGCAAAAATCTGGAATTAATCGTTCAGTGATTTGATCAATTTGATGAATTTTTGATCAGCGATTTTGGGCATGGCATAATTGTTGGTGAACAGCAATCTTGGGATTTTCATCAGAACAGTCTCTAGAGTATATCCATTTGTTAAATGTATCCATTTGTTAAATATACGGTTACTAGCTGTTTTCTCCAATGGCTAGTTGATCCACAAGACTAAAACTGTGGTGCATTAGATTTATTCATGTCTCATATTGTGTCTTATAATTACAAACCAGCTTTTTTTTACCCCACTTTCACCTACATGAAAAATATCAGCAGCAACCCACAGTTTCCATTAGTGCATCCTTACTTTCTGCCTTTATCAAATTAGAGGGTTTAAGCACATTTGGCTTGAGCCAATTGATGATGGTAGTATTGGGAATCGCTGAACGATTGCATCTATTGCAGTGGCTATCAAGTTGAATTCTACTTGAATTGGATCCAATTTGGACCGTGATTCATGACAGGCTGTCACATTTATCTTCTGCTCTTATCCACAGCGACAGATGATGTGGTGAAAGTGGAAGTCTGGGATGTGGTGGATAAAGGTAAGGCTTAAATGATTGCTCAGAAGTCAAAGGCAGTTTAGGAACATTATCAGTTTTGAAACCAGCGATGATCAGAATACCAAGTAGAAGCATTTTAAGGAAGATCTCAAAGTTTTATAAGGAATATTACTTTAATAATCTTGTCTCTACTTTGCAATGCATTAAGGCCAAAAGATTTCTCTGCCAGAGGGCATAGGTGAGCACAGTCCTGTAGTTTCTGTATTTGCAGTGTCTCCTCCTCTTCATTCTTTTAATAGTCAGCTGTGATTGTGTTGTGCTGAACTTTAGGAAAACTGTTGTATGCTATGGTGTGTGTTAGTGTGTGCATACAGAACAACAGTTTGTTTGCCGTTTTTTTCCCTGTATTAAAGGAATACTCCAGTGCTTCTCAACCTATCTGTTCATGTTTATGTATTTCCTGGCATTTTTGATTTTTTTCTGTGTATAAAGAAACCCCTAAAACCATTACCCTTTATAAACAGTGGTAAACACAGATGCCGCAAGCAGATTGGGCTGAGAAATGCTGACCTATTCCTTTAAAGAGTGTGCAGAATTACCCTCAATATTTGGTAGCAAATATCTGAGACTGATAGGTATAGCCTTTGAAAATGGCCTGGATTTAGTCTCCAAAATTAAAAAGTCAAATATGTAAATATAAACTGTTAAAAATGTTCAATTCACCACCAACCATTCTGTCCATACCGTCATATGGAAAACTTTGACACCCCATTAACACCTTGGTTTAATCCATGTATCTTCATTTTAACAATATAAAGGTATTGAAGTCGTATTTCTCAATAATCAATAAAAACTTCCAAAACTGAGGAACTTCTACGTAACATTAGAATCAGGTGCAGCACATCAGCTGCAGTATCACTTAATATTGAAGTGTAAGTAAACTCCATACTACCTTAGTATTTTAGCAACACTTCTTGTGCTCTTACAGTAAGGTTTTAATATACTGTAAGCTTTAGGTATGTACTTCAATCATGCTTACTCTAGCACAAGTCCTACTTCGAATATGCTTAGTGTAGTACCTCATAATTAGTGTACTATGTCATATTTCGAATATGCTTAGTGTAGTACAATTCCTATTTCTAATTTACAGGTTCTGGGACAGTAAACAGTGTAAACTTTTGCTTCAGAAAGAAAATAAATTTCAATGTATTTTGTAATGTGGAATTCCAATGTGGAATTCAATGTAACACATTTTGTTAAAGTATATTTTAATCATAAAAAATACATTTATGCTTTTACATATACAGTTAAATAACCTGTTTTCTGTATATTTTAAAAGTTAAACTTTTATATATTATAGTTGAAGTAGTCTATTATCACATTAAAATATCAGATTGTTTGACATGGGTACACATTGTCTGGTTAATCACGCACTAATAGAGTTCCAGGCTGCTTCATAAAACGCCATCAGCAGAAGAACTGTTTGTTGGGAGCTTCGGGGGTCTCCATGCCTGAGCAGCCGCAGATAAAGTGCTGTAAAGCATGTTACAACTGGACTTTGGCCCAGTGGAAACATGGTGTCTAGAGTGATGAATCACGCTTCACTGTGTGGCAGTCTGATAGATGAATCTGTGTTTACAGAATGAGAGGAGAGCCCAACAGTAATATTTATTAAAGGAGGAGTAATGATCTGGGGTTTTTCATTAATCGTATTCTGCCTTTTACCTTAGTCCCACTGAAGGGTAATGTTATTGCAAAAGCATATTAAGATATTTTAGAGAGTAAAAAGCTTCCAATATTATGGTGTTTTCTTGTTCCAGCATGACTGAGGCCCTGTGCTCAAAGCAAAGCCTGTAGAACCCCACTGAATGAAACTGTTTCAAGAATCAAAATTGATATTGATATTTTTCGACATCCCTAATTATGAGGTACACACACTTTTAAAATGGGAATAATCATAATGCATTATTAGTTTTGCTATTTTTTTATTACTTCATAGGACTCAAGCAATATATTAATGTACTGCTGGCTGTGAAAGTCCTGTTTTACTCCTGTAGTGTGCATGTGAGTTCACTTTTAATGTGTGCAGTTTGTGAGAGAGACCTGTTACTGACCTGTTTTCTTTAGTTTACTCCAACCTTTCCTTTATCCATCCTTTATTATTTAAAAATATATAGTGGCTGTGAGGGTAGCCTGGTTGCGCAGTTAAATTCACGGCCACCCCCATGAATCGATTGTATTTTTTTCATTGTACAATGTATTACAGTGCAATATCATTAATATTACATCACCATGTTGATTAATAGTTTATAGGGAGCAGTCTGCCTTACACACTAAATACTCTCTAGTTGCTTTTCAGAGGCTTTGAGGTTGCACAGAAACAATGATTTCTGTTTAACTTAACATGTCTTTTTCAAAACACTGCAGGGAAAGGTAAAAGACGTGGAGAGAATCTGAAGCTAGAAAATGAACCTCAAGAGGTGGGACATTTACAATGATCTGTAATGTTTCTGATTGATTCTGGTGAGAAAGAAGAGGATAGCATTGATTTTGCCATCTATAGCTCATCGTGACTGTAAATATTGACAGATTGAAAGTAAAGGAAACAGGAAAGAAGTTCAGCCATTAGGACACTAATTGCACCTTTTGTTTTTCTGCAGTGAAGTATCTCATTTGTTCTACTGTGAGGAGCAAAGAACATCCTTTGGCCCTTTTTGCTCTTGTCCATATTTTGTTGTTGTTGATGTGATTTCCTGAAAATGTAAAACCTGAATATTTATGTTGTTTATCTATTTCACATTCGGTGTGTAATGGTCTTAGTGGAAATTATATTTCTGGAAAATGCTGTGCTGGTTGGAATGACCAGAGGAGATATTAAATCAAGTCAATCGGCCAGTACTAATAATTATTAGTTTCATTTTAAGTTTAGTTTCATTCCCCTGCCATTGACCTAGTATTGTTTACTTACTAATAGTTTCTGTCTTTTTAAATATTCGGTTATTTATTCATAGATGTAGTGAATGGATGTGTGAAAGACCTGCGGCTGCAAATAATGTCTTCTTCCTCATTCAGTCAGAAACAGAGATGGCTCTAGATGCTGAGTTCCTGGATGTTTACAAGAACTGCAATGGGGTGATCATGATGTTTGACATAACCAAGCAGTGGTAAGAATTAATTCTGCTTTTATGCCTCCATACCCCTCCCTCCCTTGCCTCCCTCCCTCCCTCCCTTGCCTCCGTCCCTTGCCTCCGTCCCTTGCCTCCCTCCCTTGCCTCCCTTTTTCCCTCCATTCCCTCCCTCCCTTGCCTCCCTTTTTCCCTCCATTCCCTCCCTCTCTTCCCTCCCTCTCTTCCCTAACCCCCCCCCCCTCTCTCTCTCTCTCTCAGAAAGCTTGATGGATAGACTTCCATTATCCCGACTGTACAACACATGCCCAAACACGTCTGTGTGTGTATATAATTGAGGAGGACCTACGTTTTAATATGCGTAATTTAATTGATGTTTAACTTTAAGAATTATGAGAATCATTTTTAGATAACTGTTGAGAGATTTGATCTAGATATATCTTTTCTACTTGCATATTAAATGTTTCTTCACATTGTTATGGAACCATTACCTGTTAAGAACCCCTTTTTTTAAAGACTGAAGATCCATTTGCATTTATTGCTTCCACATTGACTTCCCAAACTGATTCTTCTAGAGGTTCTTCCCAGTTGTTCTAGAGTGGCGTTCTATTCTTTCTATCCCGTCATGTTTACAGTTGGATAAAATGAGTGCACCTGTATACTATCACCATTGTCCTTTTAAACAGTCAGTCTAGGGTTGAAGCCATTTAAAGGGCAGGTTACAAGTAAATCAGTGGGCATGTTGAATTTTAATGTATGTACTGAAGATGGTTTTGCACATTTCCTAGTGTTTCACTTTCTACTTAAGGACATTCAACTACATTCTGAGAGAGCTGCCCAAGGTGCCCACACACGTGCCTGTATGTGTACTGGGTAACCAGCGGGACATGGGTGAGCACCGGGTGATCCTGCCTGACGACATCAGAGACTTTATCAACAACCTCAATAGGTGAGCCCTGTGAACCACAATGTTTTTATGGGGGTTGTTGTACGCTCATTGACAACAAAAAACAAAATAATAAAGAATGAAGCCTGAATGAAACTTTATATGAGTGAATGTAATGATATATGTGATTGATCACAATGTGGAAATGATACCTTTTTTGCTAAAAACTATACAGTTGAAAGGAGGCTGTAGTACTAGGAAGGCCAAGGAAGTGTTGCAGTCTTGCAGAGACATTTATTTTTAAGATTGTATAAGAAGGTTATACGTTAGTTGTGATGTGCAAATAATTTACATAGATTATATTTATTGCTGGTTACTATATTATGAATTCTAGTCAGATGTATGTTCTAGGGCAGGGGTGGGCAATCCAAGTCCTGGAGTTCCCACTTCTTACACAGTATGCTGATTTTCTTGCTCTCACACAGCCGCTCAACCTGGCAATTAACAGGTGTACTGATTCAGGTGTGCCTGAGCAGGCAGAGCGCAAAAAGTCTGGCACTCCAGGACCAGAGTTGCCTACCCCTGTTCTAATTCATGGCTCATGTGCAAATTACTACTGCACCCTGTTAAACTAATCTTGTCTGAGCACTTCAGTTAACTATTTATAATCAGTCAATCAGAGGAGGAGCGGTTGTTATTACACCCAGCCTCTCACTGACCCTGACGTCCTGTCTAATTGCAGACCTCCTGGCTCCTCCTACATTCATTATGCAGAATCCTCCATGAAGAATGGCTTCGGTCTTAAAAACTTGCACCGCTTCTTCAACATCCCCTTTCTACAGTTGCAGGTCAGCCTCACGGGTGCAGGGCTTGTATTTTTGAATAGTTCGTGTAACATCTACAAAGTACTTTAGATGACTGGTAGTGAAAAAAGCAATCACTTACGACCTTTTAATGATATTCAGTCATTTAAAGATCACTCTCTGTGTTATTTTATGTAATTACGAGTGAGTATATCAACAGTATCACAGTAAAAATGCATTTCTGAGTATAAAGTTAAAATTAGGTCATTTAGCCCCCCACTCGTATCACACAGACTGAATTTCTTTGGACCAGAACCTTCAGAACCCATTTTTAATTGAATGGCTTTGATTGATTTTGACCAATCAAAGTCTGGTTCTTCCAGGCTCTGCAGGTAACCGGATAGCAATTCATGAACTTGATAACCCTTAATATTAGATAGTATGCTTGAAATTCTCTGTAGATACTTTATTTACCTTCAACATGTTTTCAGCTTAATATCTATTACATTCACTTCTACTAGCCCAACTATAACTTTAACCTCAATCCAAAACCTAACCTGTATCCTAGAACTAAGCCTAACCTTAGGATTTCACAGCTCTGGCTGAAATGACAGTCCTGTTGCTGGCACCAAAGCTCGTGCGTACATGCTCACCACTGATTTAGAGCAAATTTGAATCTGAGGTTATTGAGGCCTTGTGTAGGTCACACTTTTGTGTGTATGTATTTGATGTTTTGTATGTTGTATTCATAGATTTTTCTCTACTGGCCCCAAAGTTGTGCTTTTCTTTCTGCAGAGGGAGACACTCCTACGGCAGTTGGAGACCAATCAGCTTGATATTGATGCAACTCTGGAAGAGCTTAATGTTCAACAGGAGACAGAGGACCAGAACTATGACATGTGAGATGCAATGCATGTACACAGTGCAGGGTTTTATGGAAGATTTTTTCTTTTCATTTCAACATGGTCACTATTTTAATTTGAGTTAATTGATTGCTACAAGTGATATGGAGCACTGCTCTTTTTTCAGCTTCATCGAAATGATGGAGGCACGCAAAGCCTATGGATCTCCAGCTCCCTCTAACAGCCAGAGCCCTTCCTCAGGTTCCCAGTCCCCTATCGTCTTGCCTGGTGCTGCCTCTCCTAGTAACTCCAGCCCCAGCACTCCCCAGGCCCCACTGCCTCCCCAACTCCAGCCTCACCCTGACAGCCATCCTGTAAATCCTCCACTTCAGACCTCAGCACCTCCAGGGCCCAAGAGCCATCCTCCCTTGCAAACTGTGGAACCCCCTGTTGCTATACAAGCAGCCCAAGCAGCTCCACCTGCTCAGAAACGAGGTTTCATTTCCCGCCTGTTTGGGTCCTCAATATCCGAGACTCCTCCCGATAAACCAGGTGAGGATAAATACACATCTCAGTATTTTCACAATTTCCACAGGAACACAACATGGAGTATGCACAAACTATGGAAAATCTCTGGATCTATGTGCAAGAGTAAGCGAGGGACATTGTTACCATGAAAGTTGTACCTTTTGCCAAATGACTATGTAGTTCTGCGTGTCTTTTATTACTCTTAAAAGCAGCCGTGGCCTAGTGGTTAACTCCCCAACTGCACCCTGGGTGCCATGGATAGGTACACCGCTGTGGGCACTTGTGCTCACTGCCCCCTAGTGTGTGAATTCACTAGTGTAATGTGTGTGTTTCAACATGTGGATGGGATAATTGCAGAGGACAAATTTCCCTGTGTTCAAACACAGTGGATCTATATGCATGTTTATGGTTACATTTCGAAACGTGCAGGTAATGACTCACATCTTTCTTAAACTCAATGGGGTCAAGAGTTTGTGTGGTGACCCCTAAACTGTGGTCCAGGTTTCATTCAATCCTTACCACTTAGGGAGGGATGATGAAACAGGCTTTGAAATGTATTGTATTAATTCTTAATTAATTATAAAGAAATCAATATCTCCTATGATTGGGTGATCTTCAACCCCCTTTGGTTGAAGGTTAATGGCTCACACCTTTCCATTCATATGCATGAAAAGCAACACTAGTTCTCTGTACTTTGCTCTCACTACACCAGAACACTAATTTCTGAGGGCAGTCCAAGAGTAAGGTCAAAGACTTAATTGTTCTCATGTACAGTGTAAACTGTATGTATTCTGAATACCAATGAAGCAGTCGTAGAAATACCTCAGAGGTGCTGCTGCATTGCATCATGATATGGTCGTAGGGAAGGTCAGGGTGATGGAGTTGAGATTTAAAGGATCTCTGTACTGTTCTGAGTCTGCAACCTTCTGCTTAAAGAATTTAGGGCTCTTACTTTTCGTCACAAATGTTTTAGACTGTTGTATCATCTGAAAGCAACCTTACATTATCTGCTTGTATGTCCATTTTTATTTCACGTCACAACAATGTGGCACAAACATGGCAAAATTATGTTTATAGAGATTAAATAAAATGTAACTAACTGAAAACTACAATACTTCAGTTACTTTTCCTTATACAATAACCTTATATTTTTAAATTTGACTCCCATAGTCTTCATTATATTGATTTTATACATAAAATGTTGTGTTTCTATAATGAGAGAACGTTTAGTGACCACTGTGAATAATTATTTTCGCTTTACATTTACGACTTAAGGTTACTCATTTTACAGAGTTGGGCAAATGTAACATTAGGAGACTTGCCCAAGGACTAGTGCAGCATGGTCGCCTAGACTGGGAATTGAACCCCAGTCCCCCACATGGTGTGATAGCTCAGTGGCAGGTAGGGCTTTTACTCTTTGTGCTCCATGCTAGTATATTATTCATTCTTTTTGAGATGGGTAATAAAATGGATGAGCTTTATTATCTGGGCAGTCCTGTGGTCATACTGATTTTCTTGCATTTTGACTGACTCTGACTGTTAAAGAGCCCTTAAGGTTGCCTCTGAGGTCTTTTTTTAATATAGATCTAAATGTAGAAACATACTGTAGGTCAGGAAATGTATAAAGTAATTAAATCATGGGCCTCAACAACACTGCTGACATAGCCAAATATGATTGTTTGTCCCTGTGGGTGTTACTGTGTCTATACATCACGTTTATTAAATCAAGGTCTTGACATGTTGTGGTTGAATGCATTTGGCAGATAATTTATATGCCCTTAAAAATGAAGGCGTTAAAAGGATTCCTTTGGAGTAGTGTGGCTTTTAGTTTACTAAAGCAGTGGTTTGCTTTCATCAAGTTCTGGGGTTCACTGCCTACTGCTTCAAGTATTCCCAGCACACTTGATCCAGCACATCAGCTAATCAAGTGCATGAAACCTTCTTGACATTTAAAGACCCTCCACTTGCTTATTGGTTCTAAACCTTTTGAATCATTCATCCATTCCATTGATCATTTATAGAAAACTTGTAGATATGGTTTGCTTCACCAAGTGCTTTTTCCTGCTCTGTAGAAACGGCAGCCTGCGAAGCCCCTAAGCCATCAGGGAAGGTGCAAAATGTGGATGACTTTGTACCAGAGGTAGGGCTGGACCGGAGTTTTCTGGAGGACAGTGGAGAAGCAGCCAAATCCAAGAAAAAAGCCCCAGCGGCAGCTCCTAATCAGGACAGTGACAGGCAAGCTATTCACACATACAAAATACTGTGTGAAAACTGTGTCCAGTGTTTTTGTGAAGTCCAAAACTCATATATCAAACATATTAATAATGTTAATAATGCAGGTGTGAACCAGCTGTTTCTTAATGCTTTACCAAAAAAGAATAATATGCAGTGAATACACTGGAATGCTAGGAAATCTGTGGTGACCAAATCAGAGCACATGAGCGGGGCAGAGGAATGACCTTTCTTTACTTTTACAATTTCAGTCTTTGTTCATTATGAGAGCACCTCGTCATGTGTGTGTGTGAGAGCCTGAGGCAGTAAAATCAACAACGAATAACAAAGTATTTACAAACCAAAAGCCACAGGTCATAGTAACGTGATTCTTTTAGCATTTAACGACACCAAGCGGAACTGCAAGCTCACCACCAGAGTGCCAACGGGTCGGTTCTGTCCCGAAAAGCCCCTTAGACCCAGTGCAGGTGGTGGGAGACAGAAGGATGTTAGCCAAGCTGGCATCCATGCTGGAGAACGACTCCCACCCCATGCATGAGACTCTGGCAGCACTGGGCAGCTCCTTCAGTGACCGGCTGCTTCACCCTGCTGCTGTTAGACTCTATAACCTGCACTGCTCTCAGCAGACCACGCACTTAACTCCACACAGTATTCGTTTTTCAATATAGCATAACTGTGCAATACTTCTTCCATCTTCCCACGTGCAATTATTCTAAATTCTGTTGATATTTTTCCTCAGAGCTTTTTAACTTTTATAATATTTATGTTGTAGATACTAATAATGTTTCCATCTATTTTTGTGCTGAGTGCCTTGCTATCCCTTTGCTGCTATAACACTGATTTTCCCCACTACGGGACTCATAAAGGATCATATCTTATCTTAAACTGACCAGAATCGTTCAGTTAATGAACTGTAGTCACAAACAGCCTCACAGAATAAACAAACTGATCAACTAAAAGTACAGCTGTTATTTTTTTTTAGAAAGATCATTTAGAGAATAGGCTTTGCTGTGAGCTGGATGTTCTGAGTTTCACACGCACTCATCAGTGAAATTGTGTTGCTGGCTAATGGAACTAAATAAAGATTAAGATCAGAATATAGTGATATAATACCCCAAACTTTGCCCCCTGAGAAATGCTTTCCACAGTGTGAGAGCCGCTGTTCTAAATTAGATAACTTGGATCAGAATCAAGAACAAAAAAGACATGGTCAGGAATCATGCAGAGGGCAATCTGATAAAGGAAAGAAAATCTGCACTCTGCTTACAACATAATGCACTGACTGCATAGACCCAAAATGTTCAAGAATGGGAATTTAGTCATGGTCTCTTCTGACAATGTGAGAATGGAAGTGCCAGAACTACTGACAGGCAAGGATTTAAGCCCAACACCAACCAGCTCTGCAGAATATTATAATAACTGTTTTCACTCTTTGCTGAGACAGTAGATTTCCCAGTGTCGGAGAAAGACCACTCCTATCAGGACAGTAGAGCAGTTCCTGACTACACACATAGAACCATTGGTCCTGAAAGGGTAGTCCTGAAACAATTCTGAAGGCCTGCATGACCTGAGCAATGTGGTGCATGACCACATTGACCATTCACAAGCATCCCATAACAGAACAGTGGGCTTATGATGGAAACCTCCATGGATCATAAGGATGTCTTTCCAGAACAAATGGAGTTTACAAATTAGATACTTTTAAAGTGTAACATTATTTTCAAAGCAGTGAATCTTGAACAAAACTTGCACACAATGTGAAATACTGTGGCCAAGGTCACGAGGCACTGAGAATGTCAGAATGCGTGAATTCGAGAGTTGCCATCAGTTATAACTAGGTCTGCATTGGGAGGCTGAAAAACTACTTTGTGGTATTTTATTGTTCTGCACTATATGCCGTATATATTGCAATATTTAAAAATACTGCCATTTTTACCACATTTCTCCAGAAGTAATTGATCCAACATATCATGCTATTAACTAGGTCCTCTGTGTATGGAAAACTGCATTCAAATTACAGATATTCTGCAGATATAATCATGGAGGTTGAAAGAGGTTGAATTTTCTTCTTGCATCAAGCAAAGCGTAACATGACACACATGGTTTAATTAGCATTTTGAGATATTGCACATCCTGCGATGTGACTACTGCGTATCAATACACTGCAAAGACCATGTTTAAACGATATATAGTGCAGCCCTTGTTTTATCATGTTGCAGCACGAAGCGGTGAAGCAGTCTTAAATCAGACACTACATGATTTATTTTTTGTCCTTACAGAGATAACGCTTCACTTACCACAAACATATGGCCTGAAAGCATTTTGTTGATCTCTCTTTCTTATCAAATTCAGTGATGTAGAAGGAAGAGGCGGGAATCCACTGGTCTCTGGTTTCCAGGATGATTTGGACCCAGATGATCAAGAGCCATCCCAGCTGAGGCCTAAAGCAGCAGCCCCAAGCTTGGGCATCACCCTAACCAGCGATGAAGAAGATGAGGGGAAGCCTGTGTCTTCCACTGCTCAGAATAAAGACACTAGCATTGACACAAAAGGGTAGGATATTTATTATTACTATTTGCAGTAAGGTTGTCATTTAGAACACCAATCACTAATTAGCTCTACACTTTTTTTATGAATTTAAGAAACTTTCACAGAAAGTAAAGGTTTTATACCAAACCTTTTATTTGGTTTTTAGGAATTCTAGAATATGTGCAATATGTAGTTCTTTCAACTTTTAAATTTAGTTCACACTCATTTTATTTATAAAAATGTTCTATCAAAAGTTGATTAATTAAAGAATTAAAAGATGAATTAAAAGTTCTAAGTAGATGAATTAAAATATTTCAAATATTTTTGGATTTTCTGGATTTTCTGAGCTATAAGCCATATTGATCAACAGCAAAACAGAAAAAGGCTTGAAATGTCAAGTTACATGTAATGAATACTGAATATGACGTTTACATTTTTGAATGAAATTGTGATCACGAACGAGCTTTTTAACAATATTCTATTTTGTTTTCAGATACACTAGTGTTTACAGACTGTGCTTATTTCATCCTATTTTATGTAAAGTGTCTGATGAGGGGGATTTGCTTTATAATAACTAAAATCACTGAATTTTTCCTTTGTTAATCTAAACCGTGCATGTGTTCTTTTGTTTTTTTGTGTTTATATTTGGTTCAAGGTCCACAGTCAATTCAGCCAAGCAGCAATGGACAAAATCTAAACCAACTGAAAGGCCCCATAGCTTGAAAACTGTGTCCCACTCTCCAGTGCAGCAGCATGGTCGTAAGCCAGGGGGCACAGTTGAGGCAGAATCATCTGAATCTGAAGAGGAGGGTCCTGTGGCTCAACGGATGCTTTCTTATGTTATGGACGATCCAGACTTTGATGGCAAAGAGCTTGGCATTACTACCACGAAGAAGGTAACAAACCCCTAATGCAATATAAGCCTCTACTACTTCGATGATGCTTTACATTTAGATCTTAAAAGACTGCTGTGAAACGTGATTGTTTACAGCCACAAGACCTTATGTGAGGTCAGGAATATCCACTGCTCCACAGTTCATGCTGGGAGGCTTTTCTACTCCTCTAGCTGGTGTGTGTCTTTGGGCATTGTGACTTTAGCTCATGTATGGCTGCTCTGGAACATCTGTATGCAGTGCATTCCAGTGGAGATCATACAAGCTTTGTGCACAACTGAATGGCTGTGTCAGTAATGGGTGCACCTTAGGGTTAAAGAGGTTGGCCGAAGCACAGTTCAGTTGGACTCGGGCACGGTGTGCATCCAGTGTGAGTACTAATCAAGCATGCAGCTTGAACGTGACGCAAGTGATGCTGCCTCTATAAGGTCTGCTTTTATGTTTCTGCACAATTAACAGAACATCACTGTGCTTCATAATTGATGAAGCTATTAGGCATGCGAGAGGACCACGTATCGGCTCGCCCAAAACACTCAGAGTGCAGTCTGTGTCGTGTGCCCGATCTGGACTGTGCATGTTTGTTAAATTACAACAGTTTTATTCATATAATAAATTCTTCTGTATAGTTTGAAAGGAACAGTAAAATGTTCATCAGGGCAGGAAGTATTCTAGGACTGGGAGGTTTCAGTTTATAATACACAGTTCAGAGATTAAATCTGTCATCATTCAGATGCAGTGACAGAGATTTTCACAGGGTGTCTTAGTTTAATATCTGTGGATTGGCCACATTCATTTTTGAAGATCTGTGTGTGTGTGCAATCCATATTAAGCAAGCAATGGAGATTTGGTAGGGACTCTTCCACTTATAGCTGTACAGTGATGTAAGCATGCTTAGGCCAAGAGCATAAAGTGCAGTGTGAGCTCCTGCACCATACGAGCAAACTGCCTAGTGTTCACTCTTAGTGTTGTAGCCCATATAAGGGCTGTTATTTTTGGACATGTGATGTAGTTATTTTTTGTAGAAATGTATTCCATTTTCCATTCCAATTGTTTTATCCACGACAACCCCATGATCGGATTGTGTCTGTAGTCGTTATCGCATTCTTTTCAGGAGAGTACAGCTTGCTTTGACAGTAATGAGGTAATTAATGCCACTCTCTTTTTCTCTTCTTCCTGCTGCATGATTGCAATTCAAAGCAGTCCTTTCCAGCTCGAGATGACGTGTCTGAGAAGTCAGATGATGGTTTCATATTAGCTGGGCTTGCAGATCCCCCGAAAATTACTCCTTCCCCTTTCAAGAGCCTCAACAGTGACATTGATCTGTTTGATCTGGGGTTTGAACAGAGTACACCTAAGAACAAAGACAGCAGCGAGGACCAGGAAGGTAGGGTGCACATTTTTCTGCACTCTGCAACGAAATTGTTTGGGTTCTTGGACAAATTCTGATGCACTGTTGCATACCTTGCAGATGACGGCAGGCCCTTCACAAAGGACAAGAAGAAAAAGAAAAAGAAAGATAAAGAGGTAAGGTTGATCATGGAATCTTAGAATCTTAGGTTACTGGTTACTCTGGAGTATTATCATTATAGAGCACATTAGAGCACATTGCTTGTCATTGGCATATATATTGAGTGCCTGCAAGTCAGGCAGACCTAATTTGGTGGAAACCACAGATTTAGGTTTTGCAGCACAAGCTGATATTAGTGGCAGAAGAGCTCTAAAGTAATAGAAAGCAATCTGTGGGGTCAAGACATTTGAAATGTAATGGATCAAACACTATTTTACAATATAAATCAATATTATTCAAATAGAAATAAATGTAGTTTGGTTTTATTACTCTGATTGTGAGGCATAGAGAACTAAGCACCTGTATTTTTAAAAATAAACTTATACAAGATAAAAGTTGCAAAACTGCATAGACCATCCACTTCAAGCCCATCCACAAGTTTCCTGTTGGATTTAGGTGTGGACTCGGACTTGGCCACTGAAACACATTCACCTTCTTAACAGTATATTTAGGGTTGTGGTTGTAATGCTGGAAATGCTTATTTTCAGTTTTCTAGAGTGCCAGAAGAATTCCTCAGGAATTTCCATGTACATGGTAGCATCCATTTTCCCTTCAGTCCAGTCCAGTGTCCCAGTTTCTGTTTAAAAGATACACCCCGTAACATAATGTTGACGCCACCGTGCTTCAGAGTCAGTGTGGTGTACTTTTGGTGCTGTGCTACGTATGGTTTTCACCAAATACTGCTTGGAGTTCAGTCCAAAATGTTTAATCTTGGTCTCATCTGACCGTAAATCCTTTTGCCACATGGCATTACAGTCTTCCAAGTGTTTTTTGGCAAAGCACAAACAAGACTCAGCATGGCACTTTTCAGGAACAGCTTCTTCCTCGTTACCCTGCCATACAGACCAGCTTTGTTTAAAGGTTCAGTCGTCAGGTTAGCTTGGTCTTGACAAGGTGTTGGAGGTGCCTTACACTTTCCACTTCCTGATAATGTTCAGATAACAACATTAATACTCACAGTGATGGTTATGGCCACTGAAAACATTTTGTATCCTCCCAACTTCAGCTTTTCCACAAATTATGGAGCCCTGTTGAAAGCACTTTTCCATTCATGGTGAATTTTATGGTTACCATGCTCTACTTGAAATGGAAATCGTTAAGGGACAGCTGTTTTTATTTGGAAGTAATCAAAACCACTGGAATTGGTGTGCAATGTGACGCCATCTTGGTGTGTGGTCTGGAAGGTGGTCAGAAAAAGGGGGCTTTAATAATGTTTTGTTAATCATTGCATTTTATTATCATCTCTAAAATCAAATTAAAAAATGTATTACCAAAGAAACAGAAGCACAGTGCAACAGGGTCTAAGCATGTCAATGTAAGGATTCTTTGTTTGTGGACTAAAAATAACAAAGGTGTTATCTTTTTGTCACCCAGGAAGATGAGCGGAGCAGTAAGAAACGCCACAAACACAAGAAAAAGGAGAAAGAGGAGTCTGGGACAGGTGACGAGAAGGAGAAGAAGAAGAAGAAATCCAAGAGCAAGAAATCTGGAAATGTGGATGATTTGGAGGCCTTCCTTTCAGGAGGCAATATTGAGGGAGGAGACTACGAGGAACTGTAGAAGTCCAACAGTCTGACTAGAGTCCACGTTTCATCAAGATAATGGTCAGATTTTAAACCATGGCTGGGTTCTACATTCGTTCTGTCATTCCAGGTTTCCTGATTTCATTTTTCTTAGTTGATACCCTGTCAGTTCTCTCTGATCTTCTCCGTTTTCAGGTTTGTGTTCAGGTTTACTGTGACCAGCAGTAACTATCTGCACAGATGTTCATTGTGTCCCCTATTTATTCTTCAAGCAGTTGTTCAAGATGAGCCTCAGCCCTGTTCAGCTGTATCAGCTATTTGTAATATATGGTGAAAGGGAGTGAAATCAACTACAGAAACACACACACACACACACACACACACACACACACAATATACCTTCAGCAGTTACTCTTCTCTTGCTGCTTGTAAGGAAGATTAATATTTATTTATGTCTACCGATCTGTTTCCCTTAGCAATGCTGAACTACTTTTATTTGCGTTGTCATTCGAGTGTGAGAGTGTGTTTGTGTTTCCACAATGTGTGTTTCTTTACCAACTGAACATGCAATGTTGATATTTTTATTTCAGTATTCACATTCAGTGTCTTCCAGTTATGAATAGTACTCCTTTGTGTTTTGGCTGTTGGAACATACATTAGGCGAGAAAAAAATATTCTATGCCAGTACGCTTACACACATCGTTGCATTTGTTGGGGGCAGCATTGCGGCTGACCAAGCTACCTTGAACTGCTATCATAATCGTGTCGAGTCACGACAGGGGTTTAAAGAGTGTTTCGTAGAAATGATTTGCTCCTGATACATCATTGCCTTTCCTTTCCCATCATTAAAGCAGCTCACACTCATTCCTGAATGTGAAATTTCTTTTCATAGGCCAGGCTGGGAAAGATTTATTCCTATTCTTAAAGCTAAACACAGACGCTCCAACTGATTGGCTGAGCCAGGACAAGCCTTAGCTCATGAGCTTCTCCCAGTCTGTCCCACGAAAAGAAATTTCCCTCTCTGTACTGTCCACATGTTTACAGTCTCTGATTGGTCCTTTTGAGTATACGTTGCCTTGGCTGAGTGTTGCCATCTGCGTTTGCGTACTTGTATTGAGTATGTTTCTAGCCTTGGACCATTAACAGATTCACTACAGAAGCACCTCTAGTATAAAAAGTCTGTCATGTTTTGTTTTAATTCTCACTGTTAATGCCTTAAATGTTGGTCTGCATTCGCATTAAACATTATGGAAGCCTTGGTTCCTACAGCTGGGTCCTTCAGATACTGAAGAACGTAATCTGAGCACGTTCAACTGAAACTTATGGCTCACAGGCCGCTACAAACTATTACAGTTTCAGCACTGACATGCTGAAATCAGTGTAGGTTCTAAAAGATTTTATTGAATTATTGAAGAATTATCATCTTGAGTAGAGCCTGGATTGTGTCCATCCATTTATTTGACCCTGTTTGCTCCTAAATCATTAGACTTAAGCCACAATCAGACATGTCCAAAAGCCATTTTAAACCTATTCGTACAGTTCTACACTCTGTGCCAGATTCCCACTGAGGGATTAAGCCTAGTCCTACAATATGTTGTATGTTAATGTGTGTGAGAAAGACACCCACTGGCAATGCTCTTTAGTCTAGGATTAGCCTTAATATGATAAACCAGCACTGTATATCCAAAAAGGTTTTAATAAGGAGATCTTGGTTCTACCCTTCTAGGAAGGCTTTCCACTAGATGTCGGAACATCGCTGTGAGCATTGAGCCACAAGAGCATTGGGAAGGTGAGATGCTGATGTTGGAGGACAAACATGACTCCAACTCATTTGAAATCGAATACAGTTGTGTTGCTGCACAGCCCTCGGGAGACTTTATACCCCTTTAGCTTCTCACGACAACCTTGTATCTCCACTTTGGCCAGCATGTTGTTGCGAATGTGATTTTGGTTGTTTTTACGTTGTGTCAAAATGTCACGAATGGAGCCAGAAATGCTCTAAAATGACTTCAAATTCAATATTCTTACATTGATTTTCATTTAAAGTTCATGTTTTTTCCTTCTCCTGTAAAGTTGCCATTTTGGAGATGCAAAGTTTTTGCGTGACAGTTTGGGTACTGGGGTGTCTGGATACTTTTGGACATATCATGTGTGTATATATAAATGTCATTCTTTGTCATTATTGGTTGGTATCATCCAGTGTTCACACTGATTTTCCCCCCATTAAGAGTGTCTTAACTGGTCCTGCTCCCCCCCCCCACACACCCCCTGCAACTCAGAAAGGGCTTGGTAATGAGCTGATTAGATGAATCAGGTGTGTAGTGAGCAGGAAAAGCACTAAAACAGGCCAGTTTGGGAAACACGGACTTAACTGATTGCTGCTCTGATACAGTAATGTGTGTGTAATCTTGGCTATCAAACATCTGTCTCTTTTGGAAAATGTTAGTTTAACACACACCTTTTAATGTTTACTGCAGCGTGTGTTTATTTCAGACGTGGATTGTAAATGTGCTCGCATGTTGATGATTATTTCATGTTCAAAGTGTTTGATTTGAACCAAAAATGTCTCTGTGAGGACTTTGGCCTCTGAATGCTGATGCTGATATGCCAGTCTGTTAATGAGGAGCATGGTTGTGCTTTCTCGTAAAAGAAAGCTGTGCTGTCTAAGATACTATGCTGTGTAACCACGTGTCTCCAACAGCATCAAGACAAATTCCGTGACATTTTACTTAAGACAGAAATGGATGTGCAGCTACTTACGGTTGTAAAATGTAATGCAAATCATATTTTGAATAACATTTATACCATTTTACATAGTGTAGTCCAAAAAGGGAGGGGTAGATTGTACACTGTACAAAGTATACATGAGTATGTTCATGAAGACAATGTATGTGCTAGTTTTTTGTGGGTTGATTTGGACTAGATATTTATAAATGTTCTCCCCCCTCAGCAAAATATTGGGGCATTTGGGCGTCTCCTTCTCAAGATGATTGTAAATGCGATGTTACTGCTAGAGATTTGTTTTATTGTCTTCACTTGGTACCTAAAGATACCATGAAGAACATGCTCTTAAAAATAAAGGTGCCAAAAAAAGGTTCTTTGGATCAATGCCATGAAACAACCTTTGGTTCCCTGAAGCAGTCCACATTTTTGCTCTAGTTATATTTGATGGTTGGTACACTATATAAAATGAACATTTCTTTGAAGAACACCTATACTGTTAAAATGTTGGTTCTTCTGGGGTTCTTTAAAAGTGGATCTGTACATAAGCATAACACTCAAAGAACCCATTTTTAAGTGTGGTTACTTCATGAACCTTGGGGCTCAACATTTCTCAGTGCTCTGGAGGATCTTTGAGCTTCAACTATGAGGAACTTCTTGAATTTAAATAATCTTCGAAAGTAGAATTTGTTAATTTTATTAAAAATTGTCGTTTTTCATTAAGTGACCCATTTCATTAATTTTTGTTTCACTTTTGATCAACTGTTTGAATGAATGACTAATCAGACATAACATTAAAACATAAAAAGGGTTCACTTTAAATGTATTGAATATAAAATATCAGTTTACCTTTTTGAATTAATTTATTGAATTAAATTTTGAGCACGAAAGAACATTTTCCCTGTTTAACATTTTTTGAAGACCTACTTGTATCTTCATTTAAATTGTCTTTAACTCTTTGCAAAGACATGTTAACAGTAGGTTTTCTAAGAACCTTTCCTTGAACATACCTTAAAGGACCTTAGAAGGTTTCTCCACAAGTTCACATTGAAGAACCTCCAAACATTCCTCAAGGATTATGTCCTTCCAACAGTGGTTGGATTGGAGCAAACATCTGTACTGTCTCAGGGTCCCTGAGGACCTTATAGCCCTGAAGAACCCATCAGTTTATGTAAATCAGATGGTTGAATGTGAAAAGCGGTTAAATATCTTTTCACGTCATCTAAAATCTACATCAGTTAAAGTTTTTTCCTCAAACTCCATCTCCAAGACACCTTTATTTTGAAGAGTAGTATTGCTAACATTGTTTACAGCTGCCTACAAAGATATTTGCTTCAATGTGAGACTTGGAACAGTCAGTGTTCTGCAGGTTCTAATAAACAAACTCTCCGTTATGCAGAAATGGAGTACAGAGCTTATGTACTCTTGTGTGAACACTTTTCAGTGCAGGCAAGTTCTTCCTGATGACTGCATGTCCGTTTACGTCATCCTTGAGTTCTGTAATTATTTGAAAGTGTGCGATCTGGTGAGAACAAGCCTGGACTCTTGACCTGTGGAAGACCGAGCCGTGATTTGGTGAATGGTCTCTGCATGCTCACTGTGACTCTTCCCTTCGGGACACATTCACAGATTGACTGATGACCTTAGAGCAACCTTCCCTCATTTTGAATAAGCAAAGAACACCTCAAGTACCTGTGTTGTCCTTCATTTCTGTTCTTCTTTGTCTGAAGCATTTCAATTCGTTTTCCTCCAAAATTGTTTTGTGGAGTGGTTCCCAGTCTTGGAATTTACCAGGACCAGGATAGGGACGTACTGGCTAAGTGGTTGGTCCAGTTTTGTTTTCTATATATTTCTTTCATCCATTCCTGTTTATGTAAAACACATTTCAGACACGCTTAGTGCTGACTGGAAACATCTGGAATTCTGTTGGATCTTCTCTCTTTGCCCTTCAGCTCTTCGTTTCTGTACATTGATTTCATAGCTTTTGTTTTGTTTTTTGTTGTTTTCTTTGCTCATCACTTATTCCAAAGCCTTTGTTGCAGAGTTGTATGTTTGTCTGATAATAATTGTATAAAAAAAAATACATGTTTATTTTTATCATCCTCTATTTCACTCCCTGCATTTTATGTGACTTTTACAAATGCGTAATAAATTCTATACAAGGAATGTTGCCATTTTGGTCTCTCTTTGCTGCTCTTCGCAGTTGACCATCTTCCGAATCTGAGGTGGCGAGGTTAATGGTTCTCCCTCCAGTAAGTTCACGTGCCTGTTGAATGTGAGAGATGTTCCATCAGAAATGTCTCTGACAGTGATGTTCTTCAGCTTCATCAGTGGACAATCTGCATTGTTTTTTGTGAAGGGGGTTTGCAGAATTTGCTCCTCAAGCTTCTGTAAGGATTCTGGATGGATATTTGAGTTATAATCTTGGCAGAGAAGGTAGATTTCATTTACATGTGTTGTTTTTCTGGCACAGACCAGACTTATAAACACATTCTAGAAAGGGTACACTCACATTACCAAGCTAAAATGACTCAAATCTGATTTCTTTGCCTTAATGTGGTCTTTTTCAGGATCTGTGGAAGTCAAATTCCAGCCACTTCCATATGTGGTCCTAGACTGAATAAGTATTCGAGTTGTAGGTATGTGACATTAATGTGAACGATCTGAGCAGGTTTCTTTTCGCCTGCATGTTTTCTTTTTAGCCTCCTGTTTTCAGTGATGTAACATTTCTAGGTTTCATTTCTCATTTAGCACTCCAGAAAAATCGGATCAATTGCATCCGTTGTACATATCACACTTGACTCTCGTCAGCCGTTCAGATCTGTGCATTATGATGAGCGCCACGAGTGCAGGTCAATAGAAAGGAGAGCAACCGCTTGCTTTACACTATAAGCAGAGGAGAATCGACCTCCACAATCAAATCTACAATCGTCCTTCTCAAATCTACACTGATATTTATAGTGCAGTGTTTTTAATGTGCGCACAAAGAGGATATCAGCTGCCGTTAATTATGAGGCCTAATTAATTGGAGGCCTTTTCCAGTGAAAAGTTGTCCCATGCTCCCTGGGATGGTAAAAGGAGGGGGTGTGGGAGGGGGACTCTAATGTTTTGGGCTGGATCTTGGAGCGGCTTCGGGGTAGGTAGGAGAAGGGAGTAAAACAGGAGGCGATGGGGAGGTGCAAGGTGAGAAGCTGTTCGATTCTACGGTGTGGTGGGAGTGAGGGGTTATATAGGCTGAATGGGAGGAGATTGGGCCGTATTATTACTCCATATTAATCTATCTGTGTGATCTTTATCTAAAATGGAAAACCACTAAAAAACCACTCTTTCTTTTCTTCTGAAGATATGTTGTACCTTCATTCTGTCCCAGAAAAAGAGGACGAGTGTCCATCCATAAACTGATGGCAGTGGCACATTCACTGAAAGTAGAATGGATGCTGCGAAAGGATCATCAGTCTGCTAAGAAACTAAATCTTGGGAGAAGCTTGAGGACCCAAATCCCAAAGCAGCACTGGAGCTGCTGCAAATCTGCTAAATTTATTTAACTCTCAACATGCAAACAGAGGAGGCTGGTGCTTAATTACACCAAAAGACTCACAGCTGTTGTTGCGGAGAAAGTTGAAAATACCAAATATCAACATTTGAGTATTTTGAATACTTCTGCAAACCCTATATTTGAGTTTCCATTTTTTTTTGTACTGAAAATATATTTTTGCTTGACAAATCTAATAAGAGACGACGATTTTGAGAAAAATAAAAACAGATTGGGAGGAAAACATCGGCAGCATTCCAAAAGCTGGATTAGGTTTAAACCCGGACTAAGAAAGATGTTTCAATTTGCTGCTTGAAGACTGTGGTTAATGCCAACCTGGGGATTCAATCAGTGGAAATTCTTCTGCCCAAATATAAAAGTGACCACACTTTAAGGCCTAGAAACGTGGCTATTTCATACCTTTCTTTAATAACATGCTGCTGTTTTTTAACTGATACGTTAATGTATCATCTGACTCTATTGTTTTAAAAACACACACGGACTCTATTCAAGGATTTCCGAGCTTGTCCATTGGAGTAAACTGGATGCAAACATTCATATGTCACAATGATACAAATACACTACAGAGACATAGCAGCCACCTGGGAAGCCACAGCAATTACTTACTCTCTCCAAACACCATAGCAACTACTTCAATTCCATAACAACCACCTAGTCACACTAAAGTATCGATCAACCAACCACTTATCAACCCAAAAGCAACCATATAACAAGCCCATAGCAACCCCTTCAAGGCACTATTGCAACCCCTAGAAAAGATCAAGTAACACTGTTGCAACCAGCTGGAATACCATAGCAACCATAAAGCATTAATCTACAAACCAGTTAACAACACTATTGGAAACCAAAATCAACTACCAAGCGTACCATAGCAACTCCTTAGCAAACACCCCAGCAACCACCAAGTAACTCTGCAGCAATCACTTAGCAACATAAAAACAACCACGTGGAATACTGGCATTATCAAACCAACCATCTAGCAACACGATCATCCATCTACCAACCACCTAGCAACCAAAAAGGACATCATAACAACTACCTAGCAACATCATAGCATTCATCCACCAACCATTTAGTAACATTATAGCAACATAAAAGCCTCTTAAAATATCGTATCAACCACCTGGCAACACTAAACCTTCCATCTACCAACCACCTTGCAATCAAATAGCAACCACTGAGGATACCATAGCAACATCAGCCCCATAAGATTTATCCACCAACACTATAGGAACCACCTAGAAACCCAACATCAGCCAACTAACAACCATCAAGGATACCATAGCAACCACTTAGCAACATCATAGCAATCACCTAGTAACATTGTTCACATCATCAGCTTTTAGAAAATGATGTGTGTGTGTGTGTGTGTGTGTGTGTGTGTGTGTGTGTGTGTGTTTGTCTTTTGAATCTGAAAGTATGAGGTTATGTTTTTTTATTTAATCCTCCCGAAGGCTTAGATTATTAAACACTTGTTTTGTGTTTGCTCTGAGTATCTCCCAACTACGCCACACTCTCTTGGAATGTGTGTAATCAGGGCTTTATCACTTAGCAACAGACCAAGCCTGAAGACAGCCGACCAAAAAGGAGTCCAGGCTTCTGTCTTCTTGCACTCTCATGCTGTGTGAGAATTCAGATCTTGTGGACCGTGCACTTTAAGTCCCTCCGTTCAGAACGCACAGCTGTGGACTCTGAATGAGTGCTGTGCGAGTTCACCAAACATTACACAGCATTTGCATCATACAGGCAACAGTGTAAAGCATATTCCCACAATGCCGCTTCCTGCAGTTAATTAAGTAAAAATTAGTTTCTTGAGATTTTAACAATCCCTGTGTCCATATGGCTGCAGATGGTTCATATTGACCGTTTGACTGCTTCGATTATTCCATGCAGTCCTCGTTTTAGCATGTCTGCATGTGTTCGAACATGCCCAGGCTGCAGAGTAAGCCAGGAACAGATGGTGGTGTCAGTTCTGTCTCTTTGCAGTGTCATAGCTGGCAGGCCTGACTGTGTGCCCACCATATGCAATAAGCCCTCACCTGACCACACACTTCTGATGACTCATTTCTCCATGACAATAGAGCCTGTTTTTGCCCTGTTGCTATAAATCATATAAAATCACGTTCATGAATCATATATGAGCATTAATGCATTTACATCATGCATCATAGAATACATTAGTGTCACCAAGAGCTCCGTTAACCCTAATCCACCCACCAATCCACCTAATTACTGCCTTCCCAAGTTCTTGATTGGCTGAAAGGGGTCTTAGATTTGGGTTGGAGATGAAACCTGTAAAAACGTCAGCTCTCCAGGAGCAGGGTTGGTGATCCCTGGATTACATCAACATCCTTTCCTTAGTCATCTTTGTTCCTTGTCATTTTGTTGTGTTATTTTGTGCTACCTGGTGTCAATCAGAGGAGGGTGGGTTCCTGTCAAGGTTTCTTCCCCCCTAGTCTGAGGAGGCTTTTCCTTGCAACTATCACCTTTTGTCTCGGATCTCTGTGAAGCTGCTTTGTGACAATGCTTCCATTGTACACGGAGCTGTATAAATACACTTTGATTGATTGATCAACTTCTATGTTGACACTGTATCTTCAAAGACTGTCTGAGGCATCCCCAACAACGTGCGTAGGCAGGGACTTAAAATCTCTGATTAACCAGAAGAAGGAAGCCTTCAGGGACAATGAGGATTTGAAGAGAGCACAGATCTCACAAAGATCTAAAGATCATGATTAAGGAAGCCAAGGAAAAGTACAGAAGTAAGTTGGAGACCAACGTGGAGAAGAATGTATGTGATGTGCAGAAGGGCCTGAAAGACATCACATGCTTTAACCAAAACAGCCTCAGATTAGTGGTGAGCAACTGTGAATGAGCACACGTCGAACCATTTTGTTTACAGTTTAATGTGGTTTAATCATCTTCTGCTCCATTGTCCTCTACACTGTTTTTCTCCTTTGCAGATCACCTCCAAACAACAACAGCAGGAACCGCTCACAGTCCCTCCCTCCTCCACCTTAGCTGTCCACCAACTTTACACCTACTTCTACTGCTGACCAGGTGAGGAAGCAATTGAGAGAACTCATACGGGGCAAACCAGCAGGACCAGATGGCCTTGAGTTTACGGTGGTAGTGCAAAACATGCTTGTTTCCATTCGCCATCGATAAAGTTGCTGTGGAACAAGTTGCGACACACAAGTACTCGGGTGGTCACTTCGATGAGAAACGCCCTTGCAGTGCTTAAAAGTCAAGGGCCATTTGACCTTTCTGAGGAGGCTGAGGTCTTTAGGTATGTGGGCTGTGGTGGAGAATGCGATCTTCTACAATAGGGGTGTTCAAACTTTATTTGTGAATAAGACGTCCCTGTCCAGAGAACCTGTCCAGAAGACTGGCTCTGTTGTAGGAGTAACGTTGGAGTTTCTGGACGTTGTGGAAAAAGAAAAACTGCCAGGAAGGTTCTGGCCATACAGCTTCACTGCGTTAAGGAGCACAATGACAACAATGAGTCTCCTACAGTAGGTACAGTACTGATCTCCTCCTGAATGAACAGTGCTGAATTTACAGCTGACACTGGACTCTATTCCACTTATGATTTCTGTTCGTAGAATCGTTGCTTGTGCACCTTTTCTCACCACTTTTTCCCTTTCCAGTCAAATTTTAATTTGCTTTGATACAGCACTCCGAGAACCACCAGCAATCCCCTTCTGTGATTCACTCTTTCTGGAGGGTGTCTATGACTGTCTTCTGGACAACTGTTAGGTCAGCAGTTTGTCACGTTTGTAGTAGCGGGTGCTGAACTAGAAACAACGTTTTGTTGAAACTGAAAATGGAATATTCTAATGATTTCAGATAATAGATTTCTGATTTCTATTCTATTCTATTCTATTCTACCTATATTGTACCTTAATTCTATTCTATTGAGCCTCTATTCTACCTCTTTAGTACCTCTATACAATCCTATTATTACCTGTTCTATCTCATTAGTACCTCTATTCTATTCTATTCTATTCTATTCTACCTATATAGTACCTTAATTCTATTCTATTGAGCCTCTATTCTACCTCTTTAGTACCTCTATTCCATCCTATTATTACCTATTATATCTCATTAGTACCTCTATACTATTCTATTCTTTTCTACCTCTATATTACATCTATTCTATTCTATATATGCCAGTGACAGGTGGTGAAGTCCAGAGTAAAGTAAACTCCCCTTCTACTCCAAGCTGGATATCTTGAGTGATCCTGTACCTGATATGATGCTGGTGCAGGATGTGGTATAACTACTACCAGCCTAACTATCACCTAAGAACCCCTTTTCTCTATTTTCTAACCGACCATTTGCATATTTATGATTTATAATTTACTTTCTGTCAATCACTGTTTGAACTGTGACTGCAATGACTCCCAATTGTCCTGACGGTCTGAGAATGCTAAAGGCCTCATTTAATATGCTAAAGGACTAATCAAAACCGACTCGGCCAAAAGTAATACAGCGTTCAGAGACGCAGTGCTGTTAAAAAAAGGATTTCATAGTCTATCAATGCATACTGGACCAAATTAATGCTGTCCCAACTTTTACCCCTCAAGCAATCTTCTTACCAAATGCATTATTAAACTGAAAAAGACAGATTACAAACAATAATTACAAACGACATACCATAACAGAAGCTCAAGGGATGTGCTGAAGTCTTTGCGCTTGTGCCTGTGTTGAAATTTGAATCATCACAGACGTGCCACTCAAAGCTGATTTAAGGCTGCCCCTTTGATCTGGGTCTCGGGCTGCTGGTTCATCAGACGCTGACGCCATTTAGGGAAGGTTATGTAACAGGCTCTAGCTTACAAAGCCTGGTGCAGTTTCAGACTTCTGCTCATTCTGCTGCCTTCTGTGGAGGCACATGGAGGCGTCACAAAGCCTGACATGTGAGCTACAATATTCAGCGATACTTTCAACAGCAAAATGCTTTAGTACTGTCAGGAAAAAAAACAATGTGCATTACTTCCCTGCATTCAGTCTATTCACTTCAGTAATGATCTGAACAATAATTTGATATAGTTTAATTTGAATGCAATTGAGTTATTCAAAGCCACACTCTTAACATAGTGTTTTTCAAGGGTTTATCAGTGAAGGCATATAGAATCATAACAACTCAAATTCATTCACAGATTACTCGCAGAGAATTCATCACACCATGTTGAGAACACCATAGATAGGGTACGTCTTGTAGTTCGTTATACGTGTTGTGTCTGTAGGTTTTACTGATCCTGAGTAATGAAGCCTGGAGAACAGCATCTAACTGCCCACAAAGTGCGATTCTTGGGTTAAAAGAATAAACGATAAACTAAAAAATAATTTGCATTCATTTGTGTTTTCCGCTGCTGTTCAGTTCCATCAGGCTACTCAAGCTTTAGCAGAAATGTTTCAGCGTGAACAGGAATATTTGTTGAGGTCCTGCAAAGATCTCTGAGTATTTTCCTATGAATGATCTACTGTGACAGTAAATGTGATTCCATATATAGTGACCTCTTGCCTAGAATCTGCTGTCAGTGTCCTGCAGTATGCTGGTAGGTGTTCATGCTGTTCAGCATTTTTTTCTTCTTCCTAGAAAGCAATCAATATTGAGCTGAGCTGGATCCATCCTCACTCCTGGAAACTCTGCTTACTGCAGCCTTCCCAGGGAATTAGATATCCATACATTAGACAGTAAGGACGACATAGTTAAGGAAAGGTCTAGCACCAAGGACAACTCAAACATGGAGGTTCTGATTTACTGACGGTTTGCATTTGTTGCGATATGTATACACTCATAACCAATTAACAAGCATGGATCAGTGTGTGTCACATGAGCAGAATAGCCTGGCATTACTTCCTACGGGTGAAACATATAAAATGATGTTGATGAAAATCGGTGTTTCTTTGGATTTTTAGTGTTTGGCGTGGAGTTGTTTCATTGTTATAATACAGAATTACATAGTTTGTAGCCTTTCTGAAACACAGAAATCATAACTTTACATGCTGATCAGAATTATAATACATAGGCAGTCTGCAGTGTCTTCAGTTTTGGATTATTTTCTAGTGCATTTAGACCAACATTACTCCACATCTACAATCTTACCCCTAAAATACATTTGATGTTAAGGAGTGAATAACTCCTACAACATCCCAACTTTTAGAGTTAATCCTACTCTCATATCTTCATAATGGTTATGTGGGGAAAATGTGTTTATGGTTCATTTATAAATATGTGGCACATAATACAGCCGCTTACACCTTACAATAACTAGCAGAACACAGCATTTAGAGTAAGAAGATCATACTTCCTAGAGACCTGCTGTAACCAGCTACAGCCACACCAACACATACCACACTGCTCCTGCATCACAATGCATTCATTTCACAATTAACAGCTGTTTTAGAATAATGAGAGAACACTTATTATACAAAAAAAGAGACATTTTTGAAGAATAACAGCAAAATAGTGTTTTCTTTTATAGCAATTATAGCTGTGAACATTGTTCCCACACTGTCTTGTCCTTTTTCTTCCACAGTCTGCTCTTTGATTTGTTGATGGTAGGGTTTGCTCGTCTATTTTGAGCATTGTCAAGTCCTCTAACTGGTGTCATAATTGCCTGTGAAGGATTTTCTCTCAGCATGTCTTGATAGTGCCCTCTGTTTGACCTCTCCCGCAGTCTTTGGTGCCTTTATCTGCTCTCTCGTTTATCCCTCTGAGAAAGACTGCCTGAACAGTTTAAAGTCCCCTGTCTAATCTACTGTTAAAATTAGCAGTAGGGCTTCTCCGTCCTGGTCCCAACAGTGTCATCTATTTGATCATCCATACTGGCCTTGGCCTGGTCCCAAGTATACATGTTACATTTACTCCTATGACATTTGGCTGACACTCTTATCCAGAACGACATTCATTTCAACTGTGTTACACAGAAAGGTGAATGCAGGGTTGGGAGTTTCATTGGTATGCTTGCTTCACCAGGGAACAGAACCCTGGTCTCAACACCAATCAGAGAACCCTCAATGTACAGTATACCTGCCTTGCAATAGATAACTTCATACATCATCAGCTTCCTTGTCCAGCCTCAGCTTCTCTTCTTCTACCCATTAATGGAATCCTTTGATGTCCTTGAAACATTGGACCTCATCCCCCAATTTATTCCTAAGAATTTGCTTATATTTACATCCAGAAGAATGTGCTGGATTTTAATGTTATTCGTAATGAAGATAAAGGTATCTAGGAACAATAGATGAGTCCAATTTAGACTGATATGGGCATTAAGGTAGAACGGCACTGGTTATAATGCAACGTCAGACATCTCAGAATGGAGTTGTACAAGTTTCTAATGGTGTCCTGCTCTTGTCACGTTCCTGCAGGTTTTGTGGTAGGGGTGGAGTGTTGATGGGATGTCCAGTAGCATCCGACATATCAAGGATAGGTTTGGTGATGAACCTGCCCATGGCATGATATCTGTGTCTTCAAGACAAGCTCTTGCGATGGCAGCAGTATGTGGATGAGCATTGTCCTGTATATTAATGGAACGTTGGGTTGGCAAGGTGCCTGTAATAAAGACCAAAATAGATCTGGCATTGTACAAAGTTGCATTCCACACCATGACACCAGCCCTTCACGTGTGACACGTGACAACAAACCATTGATCTTGGTGCTGACCACAGTGCCTCCACACATGGATTTGTTGGTCATTTTCATCAAGACAAAAGAAGTACCAGTAACTGAAGATGACCTGCTGCCTTTGTAAGTAACGGCCTTGCACAACACCATGGCAGGCCTGCTCTGCAATCAGTTTATTCCGGTTTTATACTGGGTGCTCTTATAATGATGGATGGAATTGTCCTCATTTATTGAACAAATCCCAAATAGGAAAACACCGGTGAATGTAAGAAAACGGCATAAGTGGGTTTAAAACAGAAATTCCTTACTAATTTATTCATGGTTACATTCTAATGTCTTAACCTTCTGGGTCAAATGTGGTCCTAATCTCTTATACTTGCACACAGTTTAACAACATGGAGCTTTCTTATTTACTTAAGGTATCTGAGCCTGGATGTGTTCGCTGATTTAGAGAGGCTGTGCATCAGTACGCCTCATTCAGATGTTCACAGATCTCTCATGAACACTTCTTATCCTCAGGGTTGCTCTAACTGAACTTGAGTGATTGTATAATCAGAGTTTCCATGTTTAACAGGCTCAATCTCAGCATTAAGTTCAGGCTCAGATCTTCTAGTGAGTGTTTCCATCCAGGTCACAACAGGTTACAGCTGTTGTAATATGACTACATGGTTTCGAGAACTATTCGTTCTTGGTGCTGAGCGTATTGTACGAAAGCTGGGCATCCTTTGAGGGTGTGCTCAGGGGATGGCTTCCTTTTTGTCTGTTCATTTCCCACTTGCTTTGCCGTCACCAAGAGCGTGTCAGTATGATCTCGCAAAAGCATTCAGACCTCCTCAGGTAGTAGTGCTGTACTCTTCTGTACTGGTAATCAGCAGCATTCACACATTTCTAAAGCTCCACCTACTACACCCATAGAACTGTTTTCAGCAATAACGTTGCACATGAACACCTGCTTTGTACATGACCACATACCTAAAAGAAATCAGGTATTCTGGAGTTCATAGATCTCTCATTAAGCCTCATTATCTTCTGGGTTGATCTTACTGAACCTAGATGTATCTATATTCCAGGGGTGTAGTACCTTGTCATAGACCTTATGGTTGTCCATCTGGCTATTAAACCAACCACAAGTCTCTGCAGAAAGCAGCTGGTTCAGAAAGATCTACACCATATGGAATTGTGTCAAAGGGCAAGCTGTGATCTTTATTTTTCTTTCAACTTCCAGGGTGAAAGGAAGACATTCAGGGGTTCATTAATTGCACCAGTAAGAGCAGAGTGTGAAGGTTCAATTAGCAGGTAAGAGCACAGTTCTGCTCAAAATATTGCAATGCACACAACATTATGGGGGACATACCAGAGTTCAAAAGAGGACAAATTGTTGGTGCACGTCTTGCTGGCGCATCTGTGACCAAGACAGCAAGTCTTTGTGATGTATCAAGAGCCACGGTATCCAGGGTAATGTCAGCACCACCAAGATGGACCAACCACATCCAACAGGATTAACTGTGGACGCAAGAGGAAGCTGTCTGAAAGGGATGTTGGGGTGTTAACCCGGATTGTATCCAAAAAATGTCCTTCCCAAGACAAACTGACGCTGTATTGGCCACAAAAGGAGGCCCTAGAACACCATACTAATAAATTATTGTGGTCTAAAACCAAGTGTTTCAGTTTCATTGTCCAACCCCTGTTGATGCTTTAGCAAGTCGGTTCAAAGTATTAAGGTGGTTGCATAACACCTTCAGATCTTTCCTGTCGCCTTTGCATGGTAGGACATAGTTATGAATCACTTCACCAAGAAACAATTTTATTTACAATGTGTATTACACAACCTATTCCCAGCAACTTATTACAAATTACAAAGGGCCTACTGGTATATAACACAGTGGTACACTGTCAAGCTTGTCTCGGCTTTTCTTCTCCTGCATCTTTTGTTCATGTGTCTCACATTCATTGTTGCACATTGCAGGCATCCATCACCTGTCCATCCAGGGAGTCTTTTTCACCTCAAAGTCATGCCGTTCACACATTTCTTAACTTGCTGAAAAATGTTTCTCCCCAGTGGTCCCGATTTAATACCCAGAAGATTTCCTTAACTGATAAGTGGGAATCAACTTCACAAACTGCCAACTGCTCTTGTAAACTGGCGGCTCAGTCATCAACCTGATTGGCCATTACTTTTCTGCCAAGGCAGATACAGCATTTGCAAGAGCTTGAGTCTGTTCTGAAAACACTTTGTACTGCACTGCTCAGAGAAAACTGATTTTGCCTTCATTACCATTGCATTTTTTGCCTTCTCTTTCTGTGTCCTCTGCTGTGCATTTATCTTTATGCATTTCTTATGTTATTTGTCTTGTAACGGAGCCTAATGTTATATTAATCGCAGTTATTTCATCTCTGAAAGTGAGATAAATGTGTTTATCCTTTCTGGAAGTAAACAGGCATTTGATATCCCATGCAATGAAAACCCCTGCATAACTTAGGTTAGAGATCTGACCACTCTTCATGGCAGAATTGGTGGAGTTCCTAAGCGCAGTTTTTATTCATCATAAGCTTGATGTCAGAACTTTGAGAAGGTCATTCCAAATGCTTACTGTTAGCTGCTATATCCATTCCACAACCACCTTTGAAGTAAGCTCGGGGTTGCTTTTCTGTAAGAATATGCAATTGTGTCAAATGTTGATAGTTTGAGGTTATGCTATTGAATTGTGAGGACACTCATTCTGACCCAAAAAGGAAAAGTTCAAAGAAATCATTAAAAGTTGAATTTTGCCAGAATTATTGTAAGTCTGGATAGGATTCTACAGCAGTCTGCTCTGCCACGCTTGACAGACGGGATCCTAGAAACTCTAAATTCTCCTCTATAGTAATACAAAGTTTCCATTATTTGTTTTATTGTGTATCTGCTGTGTCACTGACTGTCTTATCAAGATCTGCTATTGCCCACCAATTCATCAGTCTATATGGTTGTTTACTTGACAACACACTGTCTGCTTCTGAATGCATCCTTTAAAGCCTGTCTTTTTGCTGCAAGAGGTGGATTCATGTGTGTTAGCCTTAAAAACTAACTAGAAATGAAGCAATACCCTGCACAAGACACGATTTCTTTGTCCAAAATGGTTTATTTTTGGACAAAATAATAGGACTGTAAATAGATTTGGTCAGTCAAATCAAATCATTTACCATGTTTATCAAATCAAATCCATTTTATTTGTATACCACTTTTTACAAGTGACATTGCAAAGTCTTTTTTACAGAAACCCAGTAAGAAAATAAAACATCAGCTACACACACACAAAAAAAATAAAACCCCTACTGAACAAGCCAAAGAGGACAGTGGCAAGAAAAAGGTCCTCAGACCTGGAGGAGAAACCTTGGCAACAACTAAGACTCCCAAGGGGGACCCTTCCATCACTTGTAACCGAAAGTATTTCATTTCCAGTTTAACTCTTACAACCTGAGATCTGCACTTCACCGGCAGTTACAAGCTGTTTTCTACGCTTCATAACTAGAAATACAGAGCAACCTATGAACATCCATCCATCCATCCATCCATCCATCCATCTATTTTCTGAACCACTTTTTCCTGAATAGGGTCATGGGTGAGCCGGTGCCCAGCCAGCAACTCTGAGCGCAAGGGAGGGAAACAACCCTAGACTGGGCGCTAGTCCATCGTAGGGCTACCTATAAACATGATACACAAAATATACACAATCCCTTTATTTTTGCTGATGATGGAACATTTCAGTTTTTATTTCCAGGTATTTACATCTGAATCAGATACACATGATGATGTTTTGTTTCCCAGGTGTGTCACTGATTATTTAAAAAAAAGTGCTGAACATCTGCATTCAGTTTCAGATTTGGGTTTTGCCTCTTTAAACTGTGCATTAATAGTTAGAAGAGTAACCAACATAAAAGCAGAGTGCTGTCTATGGGTGAAGAACAAACAGCTGTGAAGCTGACAGAAGCTGTAAAATCAATCAGAGCCATCACACAAATAATGGCCAAAGCCAGTACAACCATTTGGAATGCCCTGAAGAAGAAAGTTGTCTCTGTTGTTTTCAGTAACAGATGTCCAAGAGGTAGACTAAGGAAAACAGCAGGAGTTCATGACAGAAACCTTGTAAGTGCTGTAAAGAAAGAATCCAAAATCACTGTCTGGGAATCAGCAACAACCTCCAGAAGGCAGGAGTGAAGGTCTCACAATCTACTGCTCACAGAAGAGTTCATGGACAAAAATACAGAGACATCTGCAAACCACTAATTAGCAAGAAGAACAGGAAGGCCAGGCTGGAATTTGCCAAGAAGTTCAGAGACAAGCCTCAGACATTTTATGGACTGGTGATACAAAGATGAACCTTTATCAATGAGACTTTGGAGAAAGAAAGGATCTGCTCATGATTCCAAACATATAAGCTCATCTGTGAAACACAGTGGAGGTGATGTCATGGTTTGGGCTTTCATGGCTACTTCTGGGTTGGTATGATTAATCTTCATTGATGATGGTAGCAGTACAATGAACTCAGGCGTGTATAAAAACATTTTGTCTGTCAATTTAAAGAAAGATGCAATTAAGATGATTAGGAGATCCTTCATTATACAGCAAGATAATGACAAAAAAACACCTTCCCAAACTACAAAGGGCGAGAAGTGGAAGGTTTTAGACTGGCCATGTCAATCTAATCCTTATAGTGACCAAAAAAAATTAAAATTGCAAAGGTTTACTGATGTCAGTGGGTCACAGACTGGATGCAGTCAGTGCAAACAAAGGATTTTCAACTTAATATTAAGACTCATTCCCTTTAATCTAAGTGAACTTTATCTGTTCCAGGACTTTTACTCACAAGAAAAAGGGGTGGGATCAGGATTCTCTACACTGTTCCAATACTTTTGGATGCGAGTGTGTAAGTGTCCACATGTACAAGCTCAACCTGCATGTAGACTCTGACTGATCAGTGAGAAGGGGCGGGGCTGATGACATCACTAACCCAGATATTGGTTTATAGAGGGAAATGAGTAGGTTTTTTTTTTTGCTCAGTGTTCAAATTTCAAAGTAAAAGTCCAGAGAAGAGTTCATACTGATACACAGATAAATAACAAAAATAATAAAGGATATTCCAACATTTTAATTTTCATTTTATTTGGATCACTGTCGAGTATTTTGGAGAGATTATCATTATAAATATCCTTGTCAATCGAACCATTACAAATAACTAATTTGGTGAAATTCACACTAATATTCAACTTCTGTTCATACATCCCAAACGAAGACACATTTGAGTGAGCTAGGTTGTCCTGACAGGACTCTAAAGGTTTGTCATTACTGATATCTGTATTGATAGGGTCCCACTCCTACTGACCAGCACCACCCACGACCATAAGGACCTCAAATCTCCAGCCTTCAGCCACGCCCCTTTTTCAGAAACCCACTAGACGCATTGGGAACGCGGGGTATCCTGAGAGAGAGAGAGAGAGAGAGAGAGAGAGAGAGAGAGAGAGAGAACGACATGATTGACCGATAACGGCGGATAAACGTCGTGTGCTCGGCTGGTGCTGCAGCTTTAAGCAGCGCTGTCGCGTCTCTGCATCTTTCAGGAGGAGATGGAGAAGCGCGCTCTCGGCGGAAGGATTAAGACGGTAAGATCGTCGTGTTGTAGCCCACTTCACCGTGAGCTGTGTCAGCCTCAGCAGCGCCTCTGCTCACATGCAGAGGTTTAACATCTGCTGATGTAACTATTTTACGGCGGTGGGAGAATGTAGGTCCATAATACTCCGCTCCGGGATTTTATTCCGACCGCCTGCGCGGCTCCGCTGCGGCGGCCTCGTATCCCTCCACGCCGGCGGTCGGAGTGAAAACCCGGAGCGGAGCTTCAGCCCGGACCTGGATTCTCCCGGTTTCACTGCTTCTGAATGAAGACTGTGGTGAAAACGTGGTGAAATACAGCTTCGCCCGGAACGGGTCACCTTCTCTGATCACTATTGCCCCCCGTGCTCGAGTTTAGAGGCGAGGGGTTGGCTGCTGGGGCTGAATTGTGTGGTTTTGTGGGGGCAGGGAGGAGCAGGGGCATCCTGGTGAAACTGGACTCACCTCTAATGATGCGTGATGAAATTGTGCACTTGAGTCACGTGGGCAGGGATGCTGTAGGGGATACGTCATGCGATGGCAGAGCACGACTGTAGTGCTGGAGAGGGGCAGGTTGGAGCTGCTGCAGTGGCTCCAGGTTCTGCTGCAGCTTCTTCATCCGGAGGGATGAGTCTGATCTTCATAGCATCATTAGAACAGCAGCAGCTCTCCCTGAGGAATGACATGAGGAGGAAAGAGTCAGTGTGTGAAGGTGAAGCACACTACATCAAATCATTTGCATAATGTTAAATAAATATCATGCACTATTAGGTGATATCTGTTATATCTGTTATATGAAGACCCTGTTGTGCAGATGACCAGGCCGGTTCTAATTATTACGGAATTGCCTTTCCACTGTGTCCAACTTTCAGAAATGCATTAGATTGACTTTAATTAGACGTAGGAGTAAAGATTCATGATGTAAATGTGAAGCAGACAAATTCAAATCTTTTGCTTAATATTAAATAATAATCATGCACTAATAGGTCATATCTGTTATCTGCCCTCAGGACTCTGTTGTGCAGATGACCAGGCTGGTCATTATTATTACATAACTGTCTTTACATTGTGTCCAACTTCCAGAAATGCAGTAGATTGACTTGAATAAAATCGCTGACTCATTAAAAGTAGGACTAAAGAATCACGGTGCAAACATGAAGCAAACTAATTGAAATAATGTCACGAAAGAAAACAGTGATTTGCATAATATTAAAAAAATAATCATGCACTATTAGGTTATATCCGTTACCTTTGGTCAGGTGTACAAAGACCCTGTTGTGCAGATGACTAAGCCGGTCATAATTATCACATAATTGCTTTTACTTTGTGTCCAGCTTTGAGAAATGTATTAGATTGACTTTCATTAAAAGTAGGAGTAAAGAATCGTGGTGTAAATGTGAAGCAGACAAAATCAAATCATCAAATCATTTGCATAATGTTAAATAATAATCATGCACTGTTGGGTCATATTCATTATCTTCCCTCAGGTATACGGAGACCCTGTTGTGCAGATGACCAGGCCGGTTTTAATTACATAATCGTTACATTGTGTCCAACCGGTGGGCTGCAGTAGTGTTAGGAGTCTTACCCAAGGACTCTTATTGGTGCAGCACAACATAGTCACCCAGACTGGGAATCAAACCCCAGTCTCCCACATGGTGCACCGCACCAAAATTCTGGCAGTGTTGGGTCATATCTGTTACCTTCCCTCAGGTATTCAAAGCCCCGGTTGTGCAGATGACCAGGCCGGTCATGATTATTACATAATTGTCTTCACATCGTGTCCAACCTTCAGAAATGCATTAGATTGGCTTGAATAAAATCACTGGCTTAAGAGTAAAGAATCATGATGTGAGAAGGAGATTCTAAGCAAAGGTGAAGCAAACTACATGAAATAATGTTAAAATAGAAAACAATGATTTGCATGATATTCAGAATTCTTGCAGTGTTGAGTCATATCTGTTATCTGCCCTCAGGTATGAGATGTCCCTGTTGTACAGATGATGGCCTGCCATAATTATTACATAATCGCCTTTACTATGTCAATATTGCATAATGAATGCACCCACAGGAATGCTCCACACACACACAAACACACACACGTTCTGAAACTTTTGACACGGTACACGGTAGTGTACATTAATTATGCAGAGGCATGTTGTTAATGAACAGACGCATCACAGCACAATGACTGTCCGACCCTCCTTTCACCCTGTTCTTTATTGGTCAGGACCCCACAGGACCACCACAGAGCAGGTATTATGTGGGTGGTGTGTTAGTGTGTGTTGCGCTGGTATGAGGGGATCAGACAGCAGTGCCACATGCCACTACAATGTCAGTGTGACTGCAGTGCTAAGAGTGATCCATCATCCATGGTGGTCCTGTGGGGGTCCTGAACATTGAAGAAAAGGGCGAAAGAAGGGTAACACGGTATACAGAGAAACAGATGGACAGCAGTCTAATTGTAAAACTACACACTGCTCCTGTGTGGTCAGTGAAGGTGATAAACATGAACAGTGTAGAAACAAGGAGATCATAATGTGACTGGTAGTGTGTGTGTGTGTGTGTGTGTGTGTGTGTGTGTGTGTGTGTGTGTGTGTGTGTGTGTGCATAACTCTAAGATTATAAAATGAATAAAATGTAATTACCAGCCAAGCTTGTAGTTTACAAATCTATGATTATAACTATATTCTGCATTGACAGTATAAACAAAAAATTAGACACTAAAAGAACTTTAATTTGGAGAAAATAAAAAATTGATTATTGGAAACATCAATCATCTGGACAAAGCTAAGAAATGACAAATTTTTTAAGATCACATTTTTTAAATGGCCTGATTTAAGTTACTTGAGAAGATCAAATCTGAAATTGGTCATTTTTATGGTCATTAGATTTTTACATCCCCATGATTGTACAGTTTTAGGTAAGAAAATGAGTAATTGTACATTTAAATATGCGACGTGTGTTCTCTGCATGACTGTGTGCTGTAGTTATGTTACTGAAATAAATGTCAGTAAAATATCAGCAGAAAACGCCTGAAACAACAGAGACTCAGACTGAGTGATGTGGTGACGTTAGCTGTGTGTTTGTTCCTGTAGGGTAGTTTGAGCGTCATAACCTATTGTTAGATCTTAAATGAAGATTTTTAAAGGTAAAATATCAGACTAGAAGAAAAACAATATTGATTCTAACTACGCTATAGACATTTTCTGATATGTTATATTAAAACAGAATAAGCTGATGCAAACACATTATAGAGAATCACAGAATATTCTTACTTGAGTCCTTATTTCACGTGACAAAAATAAAAATAATACTCTCTGAAAATATACTACTAAAAATAATCTAATAAAGAACGAGAAGAAGTACAGAATGACATTTCAAACAAATGTGTATTAAAATTGATTGCAGAATTGGGTAATATCTGTTATTGTCCCTCAAATATAAGAAGTCCCGGTTGTACAGATGACAAGGCCTGTCAAAATGATTACATCATCTCCTTTACACTGAGTCAATATTTCATAATGATTGGAAAAATGGTTTTCCGCAAGACTGAAACAGAACATTATGTAAAATTTTTAAAACTGTCTGTAAACAATATGACATCAGCCTACATTATACCAACTATTCACCAAAAACACAGTGCAGCCCAGCTTATCAGTGGATCATGTTGTTATTGGTCAATATTCAATATTAAGGGCTGAGATCAGATCAGGAGGCTTGATTGGGTTGATCTGTAGACATGACTCTCAAAATATTTTCAGACTTGTCTACCGAAATAATTCTCCTGCATTATTAGTCTCAGAATGTATCAGATTTCTCATAGGAACGATGCCACTTGAGTCCACTACATGGGACTGGTTTTGGACTTTAGTCACACCCATGTGTCTAATTGATATTGTGCCTAATTGTGATGGTCTTTTTGCGATTGTTATGACCAACACCATCGTTTTCAGGCCTGTATGTCACTGCTAAAATGACACACACGGGTTATTTTACTTGGTTTGCACTTTCTTGTGAGCAGGACATTTGGGTCCACACAGTTATAAATTAGCTATTTTCCCCTTGGCGCTCACTTCCTTCTTTTACGGATGTGGGTCAGGGATCTCCAACAATGCATGATTCAGAGTGTTTTTTGGTTGCAGGTTTTGCCAAACATTGCTTTTCTTGCGCAGTCGCTGGTCATTTTTCTCAGGAAGAGATGAAAAAGGTGGTGGTGCAGAAAAGAAACCACACTTTCGAAAATGTATTTTAAGCGTTCATTCTTTATTGCTTATTTATAAGGTACTGTGCTGCATATTTATAGGCTACTTGAACTATGGACTGTGAAGTTAAATGTACTGCACAGCTGGGCTAAAAGACCTGCGTGAAGACTGGGTTTGATATGCTTTTGGTTTGGCCTGATTTCTCTGTATTAGACAACTCTGTTTTGGGGTGAGGGTGGATTATAGAGATTAGAGATTGGTGGTAGTAGATTGACTGACAGCACAGACTCTGGGCTGGTAAATGGCTGTAAACTGGGCAGCATGCTGGCTGAAGATCTGATGGCAATGGAATTATAAAGTCCAGCCACTAGTGACCAGGCAGTGACGGCGAATTGAGGATAGAAAAGATGAACAGAAGAGATGAACAGAATGTCAGACAGGAAGAACCCCCCCCCACACAAAATTAAAAGGCTTTTAAATGTTTGCACACAGTGAACACACAATTTCATCATGTGATCTAATCACGCAAACGTTTGGATACCCCTTTTCCCCTTTTCCAAATGACTGGTATTTATACTGTTTGATCTAAAAAATGATAATATACCTCAAAAAAGTAAACTGTTGTTTTATATTCATTACATATAAAGTGATTTATCATACTTACATTATCTCAGTATATGAATGTTTAATTTTGAGTTTGAATGTATTGAATATAAAATTAAATTATGAACACAAATATACTATATTCATGCACTAGTAATTAATTTTTATCCCAATTATTACTAGAGTCCACATATATGCTTCACATTATCAATGTTTCTTTTTCAGCGAATCGATACAACAAATTGTTCTGTAAGTGACTGTTATTCATTAGTTTAGATATTAGATTTAATGTCAAAATATTGTCATAAAATGTATCTGTTGTAAATATCAACCTTAAAATGTTTGACAAAAATATACAGATAAAAAAACAATTTACACATTTATTTTAATCTACTTTTGCAATAAAGTTAAACAATAAAAGGATGCAAATGTATTCTTTGAATGTTTAATCAGGGACCATTTTTGTATATAAAAAATACCATAAAACAAGCAAACAAGTTAGATTTATTTTTAGCTTAAGACCCAGTTTGTGTTATGACTCATGTTCTTGAGAAAAACCCATTGGTCACTCATCTCACTGCTCTCGGTAAACTGAAATAATGTCTTTTGTTTATGAGTTTCGCTCAAAAAATATCAGATCTGTATTCATAAAAATACTTGTATTCAGATACAACATTCTTACATTAATCTCCTTCAAAGTAGCCCCCTTGGGCTGCCACACACTTCTCCCAGGGTTCTGCTGCAGTCAGAAGCTTGTGGAACTCATTTGAGATGGCCTGCATCTGCTTCGTTGCATTCTGCACGATGTCTTCTCTGGACTGAAATCTGGTCTGTTTGAGGGGCATTTTCAGCTTCAGCGAAAAGCCAGAAGTCACACGGAGCCGTGTCAGGAGAGTAGGGAGCCTGATGAAGCACAGGTGTGTGTTTGACCAGGAAACTGTGTTTCAAGGAATGGGCAGGTGTGTTATCTGCCTGCTGCACACAGCAGCAAGAGATCTGTGACTTTCTCTGCAATTCAAGAAGACGTCAGGGTGGCTTAAAAAAATAAATAAACGTATCCACCCAGGAAAGGTGCTGTAAACACAAATGCAGGTAAACATCCTAAAATTGAATATTTGGTCCGAAAGAAAGAATCAGGTAGAACAGATAAGTACTAATGTTGTCAGACACCCAAACAAATGCTTTAACCAAGCTCTTGAATTAGTTCAGTGATGTGTTAGAATTGCAGCTGTAATACGGCTAAACTGTATACATCATATATGATGCACCTGCCAAGTGTTAAACATTATATATATATATATAATTGCACAGAATTGGGGAATTTGGAAAATTTGTCTGGATAAACATTTGGCCATTTGGACACAATGCAACATGGAGGGTGGGGAGAGGTGGGCTGTTGCCAGATCAGCCTGAGCAGATGGTCCTCCGAGAGAACTCACAGGAGGGAGCCAGTGTGCCAGTGTTTTTCTACTGTTTATGAACAGCCTTTTTTCAGATTGACGCCGCTCTTATAGGAGCTACTACAGCTGCCTCATTTTCCATATTAGAGGGAAATCCTAGCTCTGTGTGGTCATGATACCAGAATTCTGATTGAATTTGACCTCAACAGTTTTGGTTTCCTGCACAGTCACTACATGGTCTTTGTATTAGATTTTGGAGCATTGCTGGGAGGATTTCTGAGAGTTTCTGATCCCAAACTTCTCAACTAATCCCAAAAGTCTTGGAAACACAGTCCCGCTGCTCCACAGCTCAATGCTGTGGAGGACTGGTATGTTCTGGTGAGACTGGTATGCTCTGTATGGACTAAGAGGGAGAATGTATCTAGCAAAGGCCATTTAAATAAGGGGTTTGAATAGTTTAAAGCCCTAACTCTCCGTTATGTCCACTGCTGTCTCGTAGACACTGTGATTCTGTTGCAGTTCTTTTGGACCATGCCTCTGCAGTGAGTTTTTAGCATGCTCAGTCTGTGGGATGTGCTTTTGTTCAATCCCTTACTGAAGTATACCATTGTCCACAGCAACAAATAGAGTAATTATGCAAAAATTAGTGCACACCCGAGCTGCTGAATGGACCCATTTGACAACCATCACATTTGGCAAGGAGAGGTTGTATACAAAGCAAGGCTGCAGATTGTTTACCGGGTAACAGTGTGAGACAAGTCTGCCACTGAAAATAGCGTGGGTGGAAGAGAGACTGGTTGCTCATTAGCAGCTTTTTTTTCCCAGAGAAGGTGCTAGAGGAATTGGCCAGAGAAGAAATGGAAGGACAATGATGAAACTGCACATGTTGATTAAACTGGCACTACAGGAAGGATTGTGCGACTTCATTTGTAACGCTGTATGTGAGGCAATAGATCAGATTCTACGCACTTTTAAGAGCTATGAAGCTCTCAGAGGTCCTATAACCATTATAACAAAGACTATTGGCAGTGGTACTAGGGATACAGGTACTCAAGGGTCCAGTAATCGAATACTGGAATCAGTATAAGCGTATTCATGAGGTTTCTTCATGGGGAGAGGAGGAAAAACAGACTTCCAAGCCAGTGAAACCTTGCTTTTGTCAGCAGCCTTATCTCTGATTAGCCTGGTCCAGTTCTAAAAATTAAGTTTGCAAAATGTTTAGTGTGTGATGCCATAGAAGTACCATAGAAGAACCATTTTTGTAGATGTATGAGTGTGGAGAACCTTTCAGTTGGTGAAGAAGCTTCGCATCAAATTAATGGTTTTTTAGCTTTTAAAGGTAAACTGCACACAGGAGAATTTGTCCTCCACATTTAACCCATCCATGCACAGTTAAACACACACACACACACACACACACTGGGGGGCAGTGAGCACACATGCCTGGAGCAGTGGGTAGCCCTAACTACGGCACCTGAGGAGCATCTGAGGAATTAAATTCCTTGCTCAAAGGCACTTCTGTTACTGTCCTGCCAGTTCAGGGATTTGAACCGTCAACCTTCCAAGTCTGGTTCCCTAACCACCAAGCCATGGCTGCCCCATAGGTTCCTTATGGAACCAAAAATGAGTCTCTTATATCATAGCTTAAAGAAGCTTTTGTAGCAGCTTAACATTGTATCTGAAGATGTTCATCCAACATGAAAACTAGTTTTCTCTTGGATATTTTAAAGCCATGTTTTCAAGTGCACTACAGATGTTTTTAATCCCCTCAGCACCAGCGCTGTCACCTAAATAAGTAAGTCTGCAGTCCTGATTTTGGCCAAAGTAGGTTCTTTGTCAGTTCTTTCCTTCCCTGCACTTAACATGAACATCAGAATTAGTGGGACAGCACATTTGTAATGGCTCCACCCCCAAGCCAATGTATTTGGTCACGCTGCATTCTCCCTTTTCCAAATCGACTCTGACTGTCAGTTATTTGCACGTCTTCTGAAGAGGCTTCATCTGTGTTTGCTTGGTCTATAAAAAGTCACCTCCTTACACACTCTGCCAGATTTGTTCAGTAGTCACCCCATTTCAAAGTGAGACAAAATATAGCTTCTCAAAATTCGCCAAAGGCACAAAAAACATCACTCTCAAATCCAGTAGTTTAGACTTGACATTCAAAGCACACGCACAGATAGAGCCCAGGGGCCCCTGCCCTATGCCCTCAGACTGTGCCCTCTTGGTTGGCATGTATGATATTTGTCTTTAATAGTGACATTCTCCTCAGCATCACCCCGGGAATAGTGCTAGGAGATCGGATTGGATTCCACTAGCTTTATTGTTCTTTAACACGATCCCCAGTGCAGTCCTGTAGAGATTTCATCTCAGTAACTCAGTTCCGTCATGTATGCTCACATGACCTGGCAATAAGGATTTCATAAAATGACTTGGTTTAATGTAAACTGTAATATTGCATAAGTATTCAACCTCCGTGATGTGGACGCTCTAATTTCTTAGATCAGCGGTCAGAAGTCAGACTGGGAATTTTGGGAAAAGCTGTGAAAATTAGTCCCAAAGAGCATGTTAGAAAAGATCAGACTGAAATCTGATTGATGTATATATTTGTAGATCAATAGATAGACTATTAGATAGATTGATGGATAGATTGATAGGTAGATAGATTGATAAATAGATCGATTGATACTTTATTGATCCTGAGGGAAATTGAGGAATCCAGTTGCTTAGTTAAACACAGTAAAATACAATAAATGTAGTTGTAAATGCAATATAATAGACATACAAAATAGAGGAAGAGGAAACTATACACATTAAACTCAACAGTACAAAAAACACACAAAGAACAGGTTGAGTCCTGGGAAATCTGCAACTGGATGATCCTTAGTGCAAAGAAGATGTGCAGAGATGCAAAGTTTACTGATATGCATATATATGAATACATTACCAGACCAGTATACACACATACAGTGGGGAAAATAAGTATTTAGTCAGTCACCAATTGTGCAAGTTCTCCCACTTAAAAAGATGAGAGAGGCCTGTAATTGACATCATAGGTAGACCTCAACTATGAGAGACAAAATGTGAAAAAAAAATTGAGAAAATCATTTTGTCTGACTTTTAAAGAATTTATTTGCAAATAATGGTGGAAAATAAGTATTTGGTCAATAACAAAAGTTCATCTCAATACTTTGTTGTATATCCTCTGTTGGCAATGACAGAGGTCAAACGTTTTCTGTAAGTCTTCACAAGGTTGGCACACACTGTTGCTGGTATGTTGGCCCATTCCTCCATGCAGATCTCCTCTAGAGCAGTGATGTTTTGGGGCTGTCGGCGGGCAACACGGACTTTTAACTCCCTCCAAAGGTTTTTGATGGGGTTGAGATCGGGAGACTGGCTAGGCCACTCCAGGACTTTGAAATGTTTCTTACGAAGCCACTCCTTTGTTGCCCTGGCAGTGTGCTTGGGATCATTGTCATGCTGAAAGACCCAGCCACGTTTCATCTTCATTGCCCTTGCTGATGGAAGGAGGTTTGCACCCAAAATCTCACAATACATGGCCCCATTCATTCTTTCATGTACACGGACCAGTCGTCCTGGTCCCTTTGCAGAGAAACAGCCCCAAAGCATGATGTTGCCACCCCCATGCTTCACAGTTGGTATGGTGTTCTTTGGATGCAACTCCGCATTCACTGTCCTCCAAACACGACGAGTTGTGTTTTTACCAAATAGTTCTACTTTGGTTTCATCTGACCATATGACATTCTCCCAATACTCTTCCGGAACATCCAAATGCTCTCTAGCAAACTTCAGACGTGCCTGGATATGGACTGGCTTAAGCAGGGGGACACGTCTGGCACTGCAAGATCTGAGTCCCTGGCGTCGTAGTGTGTTGCTGATGGTAGCCTTTGTAACGTTGGTCCCAGCTTTCTGCAGGTCATTCACTAGATCCCCCCTTGTGGTTCTGGGATTTTTCCTCACCGTTCTTGTGATCATTTTGACCCCACGGGCTGAGATCTTGCGTGGAGCCCCAGATCGAGGGAGATTAGTAGTGGTCTTGTAGGTCTTCCATTTTCTAATTATTGCTCCCACAGTAGATTTCTTCACACCAAGCTGCTTGCCTATTGCAGATTCAGTCTTCCCAGCCTGGTGCAGGTCTACAATTCGGTTTCTGGTGTCCTCCGACAGCTCTTTCGTCTTCACCATAGTGGAGTTTGGAGTGTGACTGTTTGAGGTTGTGGGCAGGTGTCTTTTATACTGTTAACGACTTCAAACAGGTGCCATTAATACAGGTAATGAGTGGGGGAAAGAGGAGCCTCTTAAAAAAGAAGTTACAGGTCTGTGACAGCCAGAAATCTTGCTTGTTTGTAGGTGACCAAATACTTATTTTCCACCATTATTTGCAAATAAATTCTTTAAAAGTCAGACAAAATGATTTTCTCAATTTTTTTTTCACATTTTGTCTCTCATAGTTGAGGTCTACCTATGATGTCAATTACAGGCCTCTCTCATCTTTTTAAGTGGGAGAACTTGCACAATTGGTGACTGACTAAATACTTATTTTCCCCAGTGTACATATGTAATAATAACCGTATGACCGAGCCTTAAAAGTCTGATGGCTTTAGGCAGTAACCAGTTTATCCATTTAGCCTCTTCCTGTGCTGTGATAAAGCTGGCTGCAGCCTCCAAATCACAATTTTACATGCTGTCATGAGCTTCTTCAAAAGTCGAGGAAGGCAGCGTTCTCAAACGTGTCTCAGACCACCTCCTGAAGTGTTTTGAGAGACTGGATTTTTAATGTGTCGTGGGTTTATAAATGCGTTTTTATGTTGCCATTATTCAGATTTCACACTGAAACTGGAAAGCGATGAAGTGACCAGGTCCTCGATATGACTTGTAAGAGCCAGAATGAGGCTGATAATCACTTTGAAGGAGGTACTGAATGACATTGTGACTGAATCGATCGTTCTTGCTTTAAATGTGCTGTTTTTGTGGCCGGGCGCAGAGGGGGGGCAAGGGTGGCACTGACTACCACTGAGAACCGGTTGGTCAGACTAGGTCAACTATTTAGATGAAACTGACTGATTAAAATGCTTCCACCCACAGGAGTCCATGCAGATTGACTTCCTCTCCTCCCTGAAATGTCTGGTGTCTGGATTCCAACGAGATTGCTTTGTATTTTTAATCTGTTGTTCAGACCCTGATTCTCATTCTTTTATTGTCAGCACAAACAATTTTACAGAAACAGTTAAATGTACATAAAGAGTTTAGTATGGGTGGCACAGTGATGCCGCAGGTAGTGCGGGTATCACACAGCTCCAGAGGCCTGGGTTTGTGGGTTTGGTCGCGGCTTGGGTCACTGTGTCTGTATGTCTGTTCACATTGTTGAATGGCATTAAAAAATTATACTAGATTTAGTCTTAATGTTTACATCTCATTTATCTGCTGAAAATACAGCCTAAATACCGAGTAGAGTTGATGCCAAAAAAAACATCAAGAAGGTCAAACATTGAACTTTTTCCCACTTTCTTAAGCACTCCAGTGCTTCCTCAGTTATACTCAGGAATAAAAGACACGTAGTTAGTATTGTTATTTTTAGAAGTCAAAGTAATTCTCAACAGAACAATTCTGCATGAGGAATATCATATGTGGTGACACAGAGAACATACTGAGCTCCTTTGAACCGGCTTCAAATACAAGCGCTCTAGAACATCAGAGATTGTGGGGTAGTGGTGGCTGAATGGTTAGAGTTCTGGGTTGATTGATGACAGGGAGGTGGGTTTAATACCTGGGCTCACCAAGCTGCCACTGTTGGGCCCCGAGCAAGGGCATTAACACTTTCTGCTGTCCACTGCTGTGGACGTGTGTGTCCAACACAAAAAATGGCCAATTGGCTGCCTTTGGAATTGCTCGTTGTTACTGCTAACAGAGGCTGCTGCAATGCAACCTTTCTGGAAGCAGAAATCTTTGTTCAGTCTAGACCGCTAAAGATTGCTGGGTAGGACTGTGGCAAGGAGAATCTCCCTAAGGGGATTAGGAAAAAACCCTGACAGGAACCAAGACCCAAAGGTGGAAACCTTTCTCCCCTGGTTAACATTGTGGTTTGTGGAACGAATGTTAGGTATGGAAAGGACATTAGATATAAGGGCATAGTAGGTAAGGAAGCTGATGTCTATAATGCAGATTACACCCAGAAACTGGTTAATAGGGATCGGAAGCTAACGGCAAACTGGTGCTTCTAAAGGAGCTGATGAAAGGCTTGAGGCATCCTGCTTTCATCACAGTAGGAGGCCCAGGCAGGACAATGCAGATGGCTGTTATCATGGCTAGCCCCTAAAGCAGAGCAGTGATGATAAAGGGAGACAGTTGCTACAGGACTTAGGAGTCTGGTGACAAGAGAGGGAATTCAGCAGGCCCAACCACTGATGAGAAATTACTGAAATGATGGATGGAGCAGAATCATTATAGCACTGCAGAAACTCAAGGGAGGAGACAGCATCTTCATAAAATAACCGATGCTGGTCTAGTCCTCGAATCCTCAAGATGGCCATTATCAGTAAAGGGATAGTAGCGGCACTGCTACAGTTAGATGCATACTGTGTAAGTAAATTGATACAAGGATGTGATTTATTTTGCTGCAAATGTTCTAAAACCACGAGAGAATTATTATTTTCGTTTCTCAAATGTTCTGATGATATCATATAGTCATTCTCAGGGGCATCATTGGCGTAGTGGTTAGGGAACCAGCCTTGTGACTGAAAGGTTGTCGGTTTGATTCCCTAAACTGGACTTGACTGAAGTGCCCTTGAGCAAGGTACTTAGCGGTGTCTGCCTACTGCTCACAGGAGGAGGACAAATTCCTCTGTGTGCAAGTACAGTGGGTCTATATGCACAATTACATTCACCTTGATTGTAAATAAAGGAATGGGCTGCTGAAAGATGCAAGGTAGGACTGCAGTTCCAGGTGAAGAGCTTTATAGCTCCAAATCCAAACGCCCCAGAAAGCCGAGAACTCCTGGAGCTCCTGCTGACTCAGACAAGCCAATTCAAACTCTAGATGGGAAGAGCTTAGCAATCGTTAAATAGTCATGAGAGGACTGACTTGTTAGGCTAAAAAAATGGAGGAGAACGAGGAGATGGAGCAGGATTAAAAGTGGAAGAGGAACCTGAACTAGTTTGTTTTTAACATTGAGCTTTTATTTTCCTTCCTTTAGTCTTCTTTTAGTTTTGTTTTTCTAAATTTAGTTTTGTTTTCCCTTCTTTTTTTTACATTTACTTCTACTCATATTCAGTGAGACGCATAGATTATCAGACCCTTGCTTTCTATAGCTGTTCAAAAAGGATGCAATAGTGAAAAATGCAGATTATTTTATTTAGGGTTCATCAGAATCATGGCAGATGTATGCCACTTTGTGTATGCTGTGTTGGATACTTATTAATTTGTGTCTTTATCTTACAAAAACGTATGGTCTATAAGACTGTATACATTTAATATGATCTATGGGATGTGAAATGCTGTGCCGATTCTTTTGTTCATCTCAGAGAGTTGATTTTATTTCACAATCTCAGGGGACCATAGGTACACTTCACATGGGATTTGCTACACGATTTTTAATTATAGTGAGATTCGGTTGCTATGGTAACTATATCCAGAGAAACAACCTGTCATTTTCCACACACACAGGTATCCTGTTACATGTTGTTTATGCTGTAAATGAACGTTTGAACAAAGTAAATAATTAGAATAATAGCTCCTGACTAATAGAAGCCTTCAGCATAATTTCTGCATATATACATCAGTTCACTGACCAGTGATTTGCTTTGTGCACCCCTCAGGCTCCATCTTTGAGGCCTTCTCTTCTCTATAAAGGATCAGTCCTATGGACTGAGAGGTCAGTGACCAAAGTAATACAGCTTTACAAGGGTTATTGAAGATAAGTAGGGCGGCAATAAGACGGCAAGTATCTTTGCATTTTTGGTGCAACGTTCAGCTGTAAAGGATAAAGCTTAAAATAGCCTCTCTGATCTCCCTGATAATATGGTTCTTTATCTTTGTAGACTTCGCAAACTGCTTATACTGATTTAAGTACAAACCACGTACATACGTTTATAATGTACAAGACAATGATCTAGAGATCCACAAGCTAGAAATGAAGGGGAAACACTAGGCAAGTTTTGTCTGAGGTATGAAATATATATTAATTTTCCTTTCAAAATTAGAGAGTGTGTGTGTAGGGGGTGGGATTCACACAGTTATTGTGAACATTTTAATGACGTAACATTATTTTTTTTTCTTTAACAGGGAATGTTAACCTGAAAATGATTTTATGGAGGAGACCAAAGGAGCTCTATTAAAATGACACGCACCGATCCACCCAACATACTGGAATCTACTGTATATCAAGCTGTTAAAGTGACTTCCATCTCTAACCACTCCAAGTCTGACTATTCCTCTAAACAATGTGATTCCACATGTGTTAGCACACTGGAGGACACCCAGAGAAGCAAAAAAAGGCACTGCCATACGTTTTATACTGAGTTTCCAGATAAGCGCAAATTTAACACAATCGAAATGGACTACTCGTTTAGAAGGGCTGAGAGATATGCGGCCAACGCAGAAGTTGCCTGGAATGCCTTAGCCCACCAACAAAGAAATGCAGTCCATCGCTTTTCTTCCCCTGACATATATAACTTTAGACTGACACCCCAGCCTTTGACTGCTGAAATGACCGGTGAGGTTGCTGTGACAGAACACAAGAAGAGGACCAGATCAAGAAGTGCTCCAAGAGCCCAGACCAATCTCACTCCTGTAATGATTGACAATTCCCCTCCTACGACAAGAAGGGGTAGGGAAGTTCAGAGGTCTCCAAGACAGCCTCAGTGGAGGCCAGAGGTATCTCCAAGAAGAGAGTCATCCTATGCAGCAACTCGGGCACTAATCAATGAGGTACATCCCATCAAACTACAGCCACAGAGGACTGACACCAGCAGGTACTCTCCGGTCTATGTGCCTGAAGGCTTAGATGAGGGAAGGCCTGATAAGCCTGCCACTAGTCCTCATGTCCGATGCAGAGTGGACATTAAGCCCGATGAAGCAGCTTTGCACCAACGTGGGCAAAAGTCATCTACTCCAAGGGTCGACATACCCTGGCAAAAGTATCCAAGTAGTGGAAGTCGGAGTCTTACAGTTCCTCGCCACTATTCCAACTCCAGGACACCAACACCCACTGAATCTTTCACAGGTGAATACAGGCCTACTTACCAGTATTCCCAGAGTATGCCAAACAGTTACATGCTGCCAATGGAGACCCCAGTTCAAAGGATGCCTTCTCAAAGGGAGTCAAAGGAACATTATGGAAGGGAACGAAGGGCTCATTCAAGCCCCAATGTGCCAACTAAATTCTTCTATGCAGAGGATTTGGGGAAATATGGATCTTCAGCTCCTTCAAGAACATACTATCAGGATGACCGCTACAGCATTCCAAGCCATGCCTATTCTCCCAAAGTACACTACGTCCAAGATCCAAGGACACGCATGGTTCACACTGTACCTGCCAGGCCATATTATTCAGAAACAGACCCATATCAATATCCTGCACCTGCATATCCAAAATCCTATGGTGCAAATGAACCTGGCCCATACATAATCCAGACGCCCCCAACACGAACATTCTATGGGGATGATCCCAGGACGTATCAGATTCAAACAGTTCCTCCTAGAATTTTCTACATGGGTGATCCCTATGTGGCACCAGTGGAACATCACCTTCCAGCACGAGCATACTACACAGAGGGGCGGCGCCATGCTCGTGTGGTCCAGCCACAGTCAGATGACTGGTATGGCTCAGATGTGTCTGGCTATTCCACACACTATACCTCTTCATACACTTCCCAGATTACGCCAACCAGAGTTAGACAAGAGCCTGTGCTTGCACCTTGGTACACTAACCCATGTATGGAGCAAACAAGGGCAGTAACTGACCCAAGACCATACTCAAGGTCTTGGGATAACATTCTCAACACTGACGTAGAGAGGGAACAACCTGTGCCTCGTGGGAAAAGCGATGAGAATCTGCTCTGTCAGGGGAAACAAACTTTGTCTACAAATGACAGGCCAAAGCCAGTAGTTGTTAACCTTTCCAGTTCACCTAGACGCTATGCAGCTCTGTCTTTGTCTGAGAATTCCTTAATTGACAAAAGCCCAACTGATGCTAGGAGTACCTCCAGCAAACAGTGGGTTGTCACACCCGAGATCACAATCACAGACAATGATATTAAACCTGGCAAGGCTGGTAAGGCAGAGGTACGTTCTGCCAGTTGGGATGCCCTGGATTCTAAAAGTGGTCCAGATGATGATGCTGCTCACCATGACAGAATGTCCTTTTCTATGGAATCAGCTAAAGAGAAGAAAACACAGCATAGCACTTCACTCCAACAAAGCTTAGAACAACTTGATGAGCTTTTAGCTGACCTGGTCATTGACTACAAACCACCCAGTAGTAGAAGGCCTAGTGAAAACCTGCTGGATCAACTCAAGAAGCTTATTGATGAAGAAGAAGCAGTATCTTCAGGAAGAAAGGACTCGAAAGCAGGATCTGAGGCCAGCATACCCCTTGACAAACAACCCACTTCCATAAAAATAGATCCTGACTCCCTAAGAGATACAGAGAGTTGCGATGGACTTCGAAGTACAGAGGAGTGCTCTCCTGACCAGAGCCCAGATGAGGATGACACAATGATGTGTTCCAACAATAAATGTCGTCGAACAGAGACATTGTTCAATGCTTGTCTCTACTTTAAATCCTGCCACAGCTGCTACACTTACTATTGCTCTCGGAACTGCCGCAGAGAAGACTGGGACGTTCACAAGGAGAGCTGTCTCTATGGACGCATTGGCAGCGTTTGTCGTCACATCATTAAGTACTGTCGTGAAACTGCAGAGGTTCACAAAGCTTTCTCTCGTATAGCCAAAGTTGGATATCTGTCTCGAGGAAGAGGGGTTCTATTTTTGGGATTTCCAAACCCAGGCTCTTCAACAAACTTCCTTCAGTTTGGTCTAGAAAGCCTGCTTATGTCTCCAACGTACCTATCGTTACGTGAACTAGACGGATTCAGGGATAATCTTGGGGAATACTGCAAAGAGCTGCAGGAGGCGGGTAAGGAATATGACCCCAACGAATGTTTTCTCTTGAATGTATCCATTGCTGTTGGTGAACAAGTGCCTGACGGACCATCACCAAGGGTCCAAGCCCCAACCGTCAGGAAGTACGCCAAGGTTGCTTTAGCTTCTTACAGTCCAGAGAGGAAGGTTCATAGGAAAGAGAGTGATATGGAGACCCTAATCCTCACTCCACCCCCAGGTACAGCTGACATCGACAAGGAAGGTGAAGAGGGGAGGAAAGCGAGGGAGATTTGTTTCATCAACATTCAACGGGAGCTAAGGATTCGTGGGGTGTTTCTTCGCCATGAGTACCCTCAAGTGTATCAAAAACTATGTGAATTTGTGGAGAACAACAGAAGGTTCACCCCAACCACTATTTACCCTATTGACAAGAGAACTGGCAAGCAGTTCATGTGCATGATAATGGCAGCTTCTGAGCCAAGGACTTTGGACTGGGTAGCCACCCCTCATCTTCTAGATGATATTATTTAAACAAGTGCACCTTTTTATGTACATATATATGTATAGAAATACAGATATACATATATATTGTTATACAGTACATATCTATATATCAAGCATATTTATTATAAATGTTTATAGTTACGTATTTTGTTAATGAAAAACAATGCATTCATATCTCCAGGCCAGTATTATTTGTTGTTGATACGGAGATAACAAAAAGTTTATTTACTGATGTTTTGGCATTTGTGATATTTTTGCTTTTTATTGTATCTGTCCACTTTCTATTGTTTTTATCAGCACTGCACTCCTCCTCACTATTTTACTTTCGTATTCACGTGTGAAAAGAAGAAAAATATATAAAGATGATCATATTTATTTTGGCAAATTACTGTATTTAAGTAAAAGAATATTAGTTGGTTCTATGCAAGCATTATCAACATCCTCCCTCAAAATATAGTTTGAGTACAAAAATATGTGTAATTACTGTATATATATACATATAAAATATTATATAGCATATTATATTATATATTGTTTAAGAGTATGGGCTTTAAAGAGTGTCGCAAAAATGATGTGGAAAGGAATAACAGTATACAAAAATGTGATATATATATATATAAGGAGTCATTACAAAGAAACATGATTTTGATCTTAGAATTCAATGGAATGGAAAACTAAATATAGTGCTGTAATACATTTTAGTAAACTGTGTATTCCAGTCCCAGTCTTGGAAACCCCATATTGTCCAATGTTTTTATTTCTCCTTTTTTAACCAGTCTCTTCCTAAGCTGAAAAATAATGTGTGCATGGGGTTCCCAGGACTAGGATTGCTGAAAGCCACAATAAATGATTAATGTAATGTAGGTCTCCACCAAATTCAGTCATTGGTGCTTTTGTGTATGCTTACTGGTTTAATTGAGCAATAAAGAACTTGAAGACAATTTAACAAAAAAAAAAAAAATACTAATATATATATATATATATATATATATATATATATACACATTTTTATTTATTGTGGTATTATGCTTTATTTGTGTCCTTCCCTGTGTGTGTGTGTGTGTGTGTGTGTGTGTGTGTGTGTAGTTGGACATTTTGAACAGCTTAAGTGTGGGGCAGCTGGTACAGGTGTTGTCCTCACCTGGTCTTCTCAACAGCTCTGCACAGGTGAACCTGCTGATGAGCAAAGTTCCAGACTCTCAGTTTTTCCAGTTCTTCACCTCTCTGGCCCCTACACTGCAGGTACAACAAAACACCTACAGCAGTCTAGCTCCACCCATTCAGCCTACAGCAGTTTAGCTCCACCCATTCAGCCTACAGCAGTTTAGCTCCACCTTTGAGACTGAACACCTCAGATATGTATTGGTTCTTTTGTCTTCAGAAGATNAATAGATCGATTGATACTTTATTGATCCTGAGGGAAATTGAGGAATCCAGTTGCTTAGTTAAACACAGTAAAATACAATAAATGTAGTTGTAAATGCAATATAATAGACATACAAAATAGAGGAAGAGGAAACTATACACATTAAACTCAACAGTACAAAAAACACACAAAGAACAGGTTGAGTCCTGGGAAATCTGCAACTGGATGATCCTTAGTGCAAAGAAGATGTGCAGAGATGCAAAGTTTACTGATATGCATATATATGAATACATTACCAGACCAGTATACACACATACAGTGGGGAAAATAAGTATTTAGTCAGTCACCAATTGTGCAAGTTCTCCCACTTAAAAAGATGAGAGAGGCCTGTAATTGACATCATAGGTAGACCTCAACTATGAGAGACAAAATGTGAAAAAAAAATTGAGAAAATCATTTTGTCTGACTTTTAAAGAATTTATTTGCAAATAATGGTGGAAAATAAGTATTTGGTCAATAACAAAAGTTCATCTCAATACTTTGTTGTATATCCTCTGTTGGCAATGACAGAGGTCAAACGTTTTCTGTAAGTCTTCACAAGGTTGGCACACACTGTTGCTGGTATGTTGGCCCATTCCTCCATGCAGATCTCCTCTAGAGCAGTGATGTTTTGGGGCTGTCGGCGGGCAACACGGACTTTTAACTCCCTCCAAAGGTTTTTGATGGGGTTGAGATCGGGAGACTGGCTAGGCCACTCCAGGACTTTGAAATGTTTCTTACGAAGCCACTCCTTTGTTGCCCTGGCAGTGTGCTTGGGATCATTGTCATGCTGAAAGACCCAGCCACGTTTCATCTTCATTGCCGTTGCTGATGGAAGGAGGTTTGCACCCAAAATCTCACAATACATGGCCCCATTCATTCTTTCATGTACACGGACCAGTCGTCCTGGTCCCTTTGCAGAGAAACAGCCCCAAAGCATGATGTTGCCACCCCCATGCTTCACAGTTGGTATGGTGTTCTTTGGATGCAACTCCGCATTCACTGTCCTCCAAACACGACGAGTTGTGTTTTTACCAAATAGTTCTACTTTGGTTTCATCTGACCATATGACATTCTCCCAATACTCTTCTGGAACATCCAAATGCTCTCTAGCAAACTTCAGACGTGCCTGGATATGGACTGGCTTAAGCAGGGGGACACGTCTGGCACTGCAAGATCTGAGTCCCTGGCGTCGTAGTGTGTTGCTGATGGTAGCCTTTGTAACGTTGGTCCCAGCTTTCTGCAGGTCATTCACTAGATCCCCCCTTGTGGTTCTGGGATTTTTCCTCACTGTTCTTGTGATCATTTTGACCCCACGGGCTGAGATCTTGCGTGGAGCCCCAGATCGAGGGAGATTAGTAGTGGTCTTGTAGGTCTTCCGTTTTCTACTTATTGCTCCCACAGTAGATTTCTTCACACCAAGCTGCTTGCCTATTGCAGATTCAGTCTTCCCAGCCTGGTGCAGGTCTACAATTCGGTTTCTGGTGTCCTCCGACAGCTCTTTCGTCTTCACCATAGTGGAGTTTGGAGTGTGACTGTTTGAGGTTGTGGGCAGGTGTCTTTTATACTGTTAACGACTTCAAACAGGTGCCATTAATACAGGTAATGAGTGGGGGAAAGAGGAGCCTCTTAAAAAAGAAGTTACAGGTCTGTGACAGCCAGAAATCTTGCTTGTTTGTAGGTGACCAAATACTTATTTTCCACCATTATTTGCAAATAAATTCTTTAAAAGTCAGACAAAATGATTTTCTCAATTTTTTTTTCACATTTTGTCTCTCATAGTTGAGGTCTACCTATGATGTCAATTACAGGCCTCTCTCATCTTTTTAAGTGGGAGAACTTGCACAATTGGTGACTGACTAAATACTTATTTTCCCCACTGTATATATATATATATATATATATATATATATATAATTAAACATTATATATATAATGTTGGTTGTATGGCATCAGCCATGCCATACATTAGGTATGATACCTGTGCTGTTCCATTTGAAACACTGTGAACTGAATCTCTTATGCTTGTTCTGAATTTAATGCCCTTGTAATCTTTCACAACATTTGGAGAGATATTAAATATATTGTTATGATTATGATGGGCATGTTATGAACAGCTGCTATAGTTTTGTCTCTAAAGTTATGTGAGTGGAGTGTGTTTCTGTAGCTGTATGGTATGTTATTGAATACAGTTGGGAGAGTTAATGCGTTTTCATATCTGCTTTTTACTCTGAGACTTTTTGTTTTGAGAGAAGCGTCACACCATGTTTATTAGCCATATTTAAACATGTGTTACAGTACAGCCTTAAAAGGCCTACTAAGGCTTTGCCCGTCTATACAAGAGAGGACGTTTTTCCACAGTAGTTACCGTGTCACAAAAAAGTCTTTTAGGGGTAGTTTTTGTCAGCACTGCATGGCCTAATTTTTGCCATGGTTTCATTTTCCCAGGGGTACTGTATAAAAAAAAATCCATATCAGCAAGCTCACAGCTGCTGCTGATCCAGATTTGTCGTGAGATGCTCAATAAGCTATTTGACAGCTGAAACTGATCAACACTCATTACAATTAAATGTTGAAGAAATTTTATGATGCACAAAAAGCATAAATTCTCTGTTCTTGTTAAAATGTGTAGTGAGTGCATTTCTGGAACGATGGATTGGTTCTTTGTAGGACTTGTTTATACAGATTGTAGGATGTGAAAAGTTTTATTGTACAGTGAACACATTTTAACACATTTCACCTCTTAACTTTGTTTTCTAATTTTCAGATTTTAGTAAAAACAAATAGGAAGTTAAGGATTATGTTGGCCAATTTGGGAAATCCTGACTGTCACTGTCAAAAACAAAAAAAAAACAAAAAAAACAAAAATATCTCTAGAATGGAAACTAGTAGAACAGAAAAAAATGTTCTTTACGTTACGTTAACGTTTATAAGTAATTCTGGAGAATTTATTCTTATTTTGGCTCACAGTTGATGGCAGCACACTGTAAAGGACAGCTGCTATATTCAAATTATTATTATGATTTTAATTTTTTGATAGTGACAATATAATAAAGTTTATTGATTCTCCCTCAAGTCTTAATGAGAAGTTATTCTTAGCTGTATAAGAGATTGTGATTATTCCTCACCAACTGTTTAAGATATGATCAACTACTCTACTGTGTTAGTGGCCCATTTAGGTTTATAAAAGGGAACAGTTTGCATTTTTGCCCAATTCAGTTGTTTAGCACCTTTGTCCTTGATTAGTGTATTTGTAGGTTAAAATGTATCTTAGCACAACTCCTGTGCATCTTGAACAACTATCTAAAAATCAAATTTATGTTTTCTCACTTGTCAAGTGCGTGTCCATTAGACAAACACTGGATTTGTGTTCACAGTCATGTTCATTAGGTTATTCAGTTCCAGTAATGGTTTGGCTATTGGAAATGGATAGACTTAATAAATGTTAAGTGAAGGATAACAAAATATTGACCTAATTTATTTAATTACATATAATTACACAACATTTTTATTTAACGTAGGTGTGTTGAACACAATAGACATTGTTATACTGTAGCTTCATGGAACTATATTAAAGAAAGGAATATTAAGAGTGTGTTTTATCACATCTGGAGGAGACAAAACACATTTGATTTTAGTTCAACTTATTTCACTGAAGAAAACTGTTAAAGCACATGGTCCAAATGTTATTGCTTGGCATAAAAAGGGTATCAAGAAAGAAATGACTGCATGTGTTTTTCTATTCAACAAACATGATTATGATAGCCTGCTTGATTATTTTGATATTATATTGAAAATAAACTGGTGAAAGTATAGCACCCCTCAAAAGCATTGGGACAGCCAAGCCAAAATTGCTATTTCTGCTCAAGATGAAGGAGGAAAGGATGCTCCAGTACGATATCCTATTAGTGGGTATTAATGGGCAGCCAAATACGCCAAAGACAAAGGCTAAAATCAGAAACAAAAGTAAAGAGCAAAAAGAAATGTAATTTAAACTTGACTCTTACCATAAAACAGCGTTTACTAGTTTAAGGAAGAAGTAATAGAGTTGGTTTCCTTTCTTTCTGTGAAGGATGTCCATCTCAGAATGCTGTGTAGTCCACGACTAGTCTAAACTCTAATTAAGCCTAGTTGTGGATTACACAGCATTCTGAATTCGGACAACCATATCCACAACAGGCTGGTGTGGCGGCAGGTTTTCCTTGCAGCCAAATGGAAGCAAGTGGAATCAGTTGTTTGAAGACCAGCCAATTGATTAATTAAGTGGAATCAAGTGGAATCAAGTGTCGCTATTGTTGTTCCGGACGAAAAATTGCAGCCACACCGTCCCACTGCAGATATGGTTCAACACGCCACACTTCACAGATTTTGACATAAAATTCAGATTCAAAAATAGTCATTTTGCCTGGACTGTACCTAATAACTATGGAGGGTGTGTTATATATACCAAATTTCTATATATAAAAGTATACAAAGAACATATGAATATTATTGTGTGAAATGTTTAGAAAAAAAGGAGGATGTTATATTAAAAAAAGAAAAAGAAGAATATATCTGTAATCTGTTTATATTTTTTCTATTGGCATCAGTGGGTTCCATAATAAACTGATGAAGACTGACATGAAGAAATTCTCTTTGTATGTGTTTATATGTCTCCATGCAGAATTGCTGTAAAATACATTTAGGCCTCAAAATATTTCTGTACGAAGTTACATTTGCTGATCCTTGCTAATAAAAAAAAAACATAATAAAGCATCCAAATGTTCTCTTCACACATACTGTTACTTTACCATTCTTCTACTTTTCCAAATGCCCATGTTTAGTGTTTAGTCCAGATGTTAGTGTACTGGATTTTCCTGTTTCCATACTGGCACCAAAAGCCGTTTTTTGAGACAACAGCCAATACACTGACATAGGATAGAAGTATGTTAATTGGTTATGAAATGACCTTAACTTGGGACATCTTGGAAACACCCACACCTGTATAAGTTGTGCGGCATGTCTTGTAAGTGAGGCTGAACACTGGTCAGCAGGCTCAAGGCAAGATGTGAATGACCAGAGACATTCCATTTCTAAAGATGGGAATTTAACATCCCTTAATCCACAGTGTTAGAGGCATTACCAACCACAGTGGACAGAGCAGTGGCCACCCATGGGTATTAATGATCATGAAAGGCAGTGTGTGGCTAAAATTGTGCATACAAGTGTTCAAATCCATGACCTTTGCATGTCAGCATATATCCAGCATAAATTATCAGATGTGATATCTTGGCTAGTGCACATTTGTTACAAACACAGATATTTTGATTTTAATTCTCTCATATTTCAGATAACGGGACCTTATTTTATATAGTTTGCCTATATATTGTTCTCATGTTTGACTAATTAATTTTATTAATCCATGAATCGACTTCCCAGACAATCATGAGGATGCCTCTGTTGGGGGGGGGGGGTTTACAATAGTTTATATATTTAAAGCAAAAGGAAACCTGCTCCGGACAAACTGACTTGGAGCAGCATTTTAAGAGAGAGAGAGAGAGAGAGAGAGAGAGAGAGAGACAGAGACAGAGACAGAGAGAGAGAGAGAGAGAGAGAGAGAGAACTTATCCAGCCCAAGGGACCTTGGAGCCACAGCATAGACACTGTGGTGGCATGGGAAAGCTCTAAGCCATGATACAGGGACATTTCCAGCCCATGTTCCAGCTGTGAAATAGGCCATACCAGCAGCTGGCCTGGGAAGCCATTTTAAATGTTCATACATTTTGCACGTCTTTTACAGAGGTTGATTTAGTATTTATTACTCTTTGCTTTTGGGGCTAAAATGTCTGCAAAGAAAGCTGTGAATTTAAAACATTTTTCATATTATTACTTTCCTAAATGCCAATCAATATTTTCTGCAGCATTATCACATTCTTTGTCCATAAATCATCATCACCGTCATAAGTTTATTACAGCATAATTAACATTAGTTTCACAGGCACAAAAATAGAATCTTGAAAAGTAGTCTGGACTGAAACGCTCTGTATGACAGTGTAGAATAGGATGCATTCATTTTAATCATATTACAAAATGGGCTGTTTCTGCAGCTTGGTTTCCATATGTGGTCTGTATCAACTGGGGCTGGAAAAGATTAAAGATTTAAAACATGGCAATATATATATGGACTCTATAACCTCAGCAGGAAAAAGCAGGCAGACATTCCATAACCCTAGGCAGTGAAATCAAGTGTTTCAGTAATTACCTAGAAGACATATGGATAAATTAATGGAATTATGTATAAATAGCCCACGTGTTAATGGCGCCATCTGGTGGCTTTTCGACGTAGCTCACACCAATGTCCTTAAAATCAGCTTTGTGTGAATTGTGTGCTGATGCAGTGGCGTTATGCAACTTTACTAATCTGAAACATCCAGCTGTGATTGGATGATCTCACATCAAATGTATTATGGTATGAGCACTAGTATTTGGGGAGGAAAAAAAAAACAGAACTCATCAGACCAGGCAAACCTTTTTTTCATTTTTCTTTTTTTCTTTCATCACTGCAAGGTCAAGAGCTGGAGTTTGCATGGCACAATCCTTCTGCAGGTTCAGACAAAAAGTCTTGGAACCTCACTAAGACAAAAGCAGGACTTGTCGCTAAAGAAGACCTGCTACCACTGTAAGTGACTCCATGAGAGTCAGGAAAAACAACACTGCAACAAGTTGAGTCTTTCTGGGAGCAACTATTTTCTGCTCTTCTAAGGCTCTTCTACACTGATCACTCAGTTTGGCCAGCTCTGACATGCACTGTCTACTATGGGACCTTTCCAAATCATGTCCAATCAACTGAATTTACCACAGATGTTCTCCAATCAAGCTGTAGAAACATCTGATGGCTGATCAGTGGAGACGAGACTCACCTGAGCATCAGTGTTCACTTTCTGGATTCACTGTAGCTCTTTAAAGAAGAACATGGGTCTTCAGTGTCTAGACATTGAATGCAGTCTGGAACTGAACACCTCTGTTTTAGGAGTAAGTCATAAGAGTTGCCATTCCATTGAATGAAAAGAAAATACCACAGTATGTAACATCAGAATCTCATTTTTTAGTTCAGTCTTTAATTAGAAAATCTACTTATATAATACAGCATTGCGTATACTGTAGCAAATATTGTTAATTCCATAAGTCATGTGATACCCACAGTCATGAATTCATTCCCCTGCATAAATAAAGTTATCATTTGAAATGTCTTTACGTAGCTCTTCTTCCCATCATGGGAACACGTTCTTCTGATCGAGTCGACAGCAATGCAGCGGCACAGAACACAAGTGCTTTCTCTCACTCTTACTCTTTCTCGTTCTCTCATTTCCAACAAACAGAAAAGGAAAAAAAAAAAAAAACACAAAGCCTAGACCGGTCAACACAAAATGGCAGTCAGAAAACCTGAGTTCAATCATGAGATTTGGATCTGAACAAACACCCTGAATCCAGTTTACAACAGCAGCTTTTGAGTTACATTGTCAGTTTGTCCCATCCCCAACATTGTTTGAAAGAAAAACAAACTGGAGCGGGCGAAGAAAGAAAACCATCTAAATGCGACAAACCTAGAGTATATTTTTTTTTTTTTTCCATCACCAAAGAAAAAGTCTGTAAAAAAAGTCATACATTCCCTAGGTGCAGCCCAAAAGGACAGTCAGAACAAAATGTTGTGATTGGCCTGACAGACTGTGAGTGCTTGGTTCAGTATATTACAGTCCGTTGATGCGATGCAGAGGAGGAAAGCACATGTAATAATTTAAAGAAGTACATGTAATAATTTAATTAGTTTGATAATTAAGTTTACGCTAGCAAACCAGCCAAATGTATTGGGTCAAGGTTCCTACACAACCTTATAAGCACAAATGTCTTTGAATTGAAAGGATCAGTTTATGTCCTCGCCCTCTAAAACCATGCAACGTTGTCCGATCGAGTAGTACCAGGCACTGAAGAATAATGGCCAAAGAGGGTTCTTCTCTGAAGGCAACCCTGAACGTGGCGAAAGATGTTCCCTTTACATGTCAATGTCCCAACACTGTCAGAATAGCGTTATGTTTGATACACTGGGTAACAAGTACAGGCTTGCTTGCTTTCTGTGGCTTTAAGTATAAGTCTTATGTCCACTTGGGTTCATTTGGTACACTTGTATGTACAGTTCGCTTTTAGGCAGTGGAGAATATGTGTTTAAAAAAACGTTTGATGCTGATCCTGCACGAACAGCAGCTTGTCTGCGTTGTGCTTCAGAATCAATGATGATAGCACGCATTCAGTCTGGATGATCACTGTGGCTGAACACCACACCTTCCCGTTTGATTCTTTTCTCCTCTTGTACATTCTTCAATGACAGCAGAGAGCATCAGCACTCTGATATGGCTGAGGACTAACAGTCAGTCCTCCAATATACAGACCCAACCCCGTCCCAAGAAGCTGATTCTTTGAGAACCCCACCCGACCCCCTGAAGTCTAGCTCACTCACTTGCTCACTTACCTTCTTTCCACTGATTTCCCTCATACTCACTGTGCACTCTTGCTTTACCTGCCTAAGTTTTTACCTCCTACAAGTTTCGTCATCCTTCTCCATCCTCATCTCGCGCTGGCTTTCCCTGATGTAATTCCTTTCCTGCCCTAACTGGGGCCTCTTTACAACCAGGATCCTTCTTCCTCTGACTTTCTCTACATATGGTTCAGAGAGAGACTCATAATCAGGGGTCTGGCTGCACGTCCTACTGGCCTGACTTTTTATCTTTCTGGAAGCTAAAGCTGGTGCGCCGGCTTAGCTTGCGCTGCTTCTGGGCAAAGTAGTCAGCTCTTGAGGTGCTTGCACGAGACTCCAGGATGTAGTTCACCTGATAAGTCAAAGGAGAAAGGGAAAAATTCACATGCAATTTAAAAATAGGCCAACAATCAAAGAACTCCCTGTAAAAATGACAGGAAATCAGACAGATACATTACCCTTTTTAGAGTATTTTCAAGCAACTTTATAGCATATAGCATAAATTTCAGTATTTTAGTGAGTGAGTCCACCCTTTAAATTCATCACAGCTTCTTTTCTTTTCGGGGGACTTGCTTAGAGTTTTTCCTGCAGAAATCTGCGGGTAGATTTTTGCTTTTGTTCGTTTTTGACTGTGTGGATGGGTAAAATATGGAGGACAATGTCCCCTGTGTGGAAGTCCAGTCGGATCTATAGACACATTTCTGATTGCATTTGTCTGGATAGTTCTTGGTCCCAATGGTCCACTCATGGAGGATTTTTTTTCCATTTTTGTCAGCATCACAGGAATTCTTTAAGGAGTTCTAGTGGCTGAATGGCTGGAGTTTTCACAGAGACTGCATCCGAGTTCACTGCAAAAAGGGCATGTTATTTGGTCATGGCCATTTGTTCGGTTTGTGATATTTGGTTCCTTTATACCTTCCTTTAAGGTTTATATTTTACTTTGACAGCAGCCCTTTTGCAGCCCTCGTTGTGGAATGTGCCTTCTAATTTTTTTTTTTTATCACAGACACCTATTTATGACCTCCCTCTCAGCTGTTGTCCCCTTTCCCTGCTTCTCTGCACACATTTATGACAATTTTTGAGTTAACAGATTTTTGACGCAGAAGTCCCATGAATTCTGATCTGGTTCTTCAGACCGAGTTGCATTGCTGCAAATCTGACGTGTATGTGACTTCAATAACACACTTGAATGTGGCCTCAATCAGAATTGAAAAGGTCCGATTCTGTGAGTTGCAAGTGACACATCTGGGTCACATATGACAAAACAAAGATTGGATCTGGATCACTTTTATCTGCTGTGTGAAAGTATCCTTAGAAGCATCTTCTAAATAAGTGTGGCGCTTCGGGTGGTCTATTAGGTTTTGGAGCCCAAATATTGGACGTCTTTTATTCATTTTGTGAACAGATAAGGAAACTGTTTTTTTTTTGCATATTTCCTTTGAACTTTCCCATTCCTAATGCATGTGGAAAATCTTGGATCTAATCTCCTCAGAAACATCTGATGAAAAATTAGTAACTTGTATTTAACATCCTTTTTTAAGTGGACATTAAATATTAAATGTGTGCAAACTTCATACAAAGGGGGGGCAAAACAGACACGTGATAACACTAAAAGAAACTGGCCTGAGGGTCAAACTTTACCTTGAGCACAATCTCGTTGACTGTAGCAGCGTCACATTCAAAGCAGAGAGCCTTGTAATCATGGTTGCTTAGATATGTGAGCTTAAATATTGCATGACCTGCAAGAACAGCACAAAGACAAAGACAATGATCGCACTTAAAATTCCTAAAACCTTTTTTGATGGAGTGATAAAATCATTAAACTAATGAAACATATATTTCCAAAATAAAGATGGTTGTACCTCTAAAGTCACTGTATCCATCTTACAATGCATGGCTGGATGCAAGGGACCAGTTTCTATGACCTCTGAACTGATGTGCCATAATAGGATTACTAACTAACCATATTTGTAATCTGTCATATTGCATAATATTCCTTCAAGTCACAACTTCAATGGAGGAACAGGTGGAAGAACTGTGATGAGAGCTGTACTCACTCGGACTCTTCTCCTCCACCAGGTCACAGGCACAGAGCAAATCAGAGTCTATGGAGATAGGCTTCTGTCTGATCCAAAACTTAGTGCTTGCCTTCTGATTGGTGACGGGGTCTATCTCTACCTTCTCACCTGATATACCTGAAAGTGGAATGAAGGATGGTCTGAGAGATTCATTCTGTTGTAAATGTTTGTGTTAGAAAATCAAAATTAAATTATATTAGCAAAACAACTCAAAGAAGCATCTAGATGTTTTTAATATTGTTTAGTTGAAAACCTTTTGCTGGGGATTCAATGTTTTACTTTTAAAATCACTCTATACAGCATTCCACTAAAGTGATTTACAGTATGATATAAAACCATTTTAATTGCAGTACAAAACAGAAAAAGAAGAATAATATGGAGTCAAAACGTTGAAGCAATGCACAGGAATGTGTCTTAAGAAAACAATATATGTACCTTATATCGATATAATATTCAATGTGTTCTCATGCAAGAGGGAAACATACCTAGCTGAACATCGGTGGTGAAGCGGAGCTTCTGGATCATGCTGACCTTAAAGGATTTGTAGTGATGGCTGCTCAACATATCCTGTACCGTAGTGATGTCTATAGGGGGGTCCTCTTCTGAACTCTCCTCTCCTCTGGAACCTGGTGTAGGAAGGAGTGAGAGACACGGAGAAGGTGGAAGAGAGAGAGAGTAAAGAGAAATGGAGGAAGAAAGTGAGGAACATTGTAACGAACATGAGAAAGAGAGTCAGGGACAGAAATATGGACAGAAGTTGGGTGCAAGTCGTGACCAATGGAGAAGACTTCATACACCACTCTATTCTCTCTCAGATGTGTGTCATCTTTGTTCTTTCAAGACCACTGTTTCTCAAACCTGGTCCTGCAGGCACCTCTGCCCTGCAATTAAGTGATTTCCCTACATGTCGGATTCAACTAATCAGCTAAAATGTCAATCATAATCATAAAATGTGCAGGGCAGGGTTGAGAAACACTGTTCTAGACAACTGTGCTGCAACTCACTGTTCTCTCGGACCAAACAGAACTCCAGTGTGCTCTGGTTCTCCAGCGTACTGTCCAGATCCACTGCCACATTTGGCTCCGTCTGCTTCTCCAGACGATACATGGGGCCTGCAACTCAACAGACACGAGTGTTTATAGTCTTTACGTTAAAGAGAATGAAAGACTGACGTGCCTAAAGCATTCTATTGATATTTAAAAGTACAAGAACAGCAAGACTGGTAAACATACATTATTAAATACCTGAATTTTGGACTTACTGCAGTAAACAAGACTATTTAATGATTTGAGAGGTTTTTTTTGCATAGCCAAAAATGCTAAAACATGAAATTTAACCATATTACCCATATTACCCTACTCCTGCATCTATAAGTAACTCTGCCAAACAGCCACCAGATGGTGACAAACACACAACATTTTGCTTTAAGAGAAAATTATACATACATTTATAAACACATTTGGCCCGGTAAGCTGTGGACAAAGGAAATATTTACTGCTGTCAACACTGTAAATATTCACAATGATTACCAAAACAGCTGCTCAGCTTTTATTTAGGGCTGGGCAAAATAGTTATATATTCATATTAATATATAAACAGAGCAAGATATGGGCTGAGGCAACTGTTTATATGAAGTTTTAGCATTTGTAAATAATGTTCAGCTTCATTCTCAGCTCCTCCTCCCCATTCACATTTACAAACACACACCAAGGAGGGGTCATTAGACAGCGCTCCTGAATGAAGACGACTTGGTGTATAAAATGCACACAGATTGCATAGTTCTTGCAGTAAAATCCTGCCAATGGAATAGGACTATCTGAAACAGATAAACATGAACATGCTGGCACCACGCTTAATACCAGGTGTGGGCTAGAAGGGTGTGGAGCTGCATAGGGTTGCTGAGCAGAGGAACTGTGTTATCTGGAATGATGGCACTCCATCCGATAATACTTTTGGGATGAGTTTGGGAGTTGAGGAAGTGACCATTAAACTTCCAAAGTTCAGTCAGTAGGACAGTAGGGGCAGTTACTCCAACAAAACCAAGAGAAACTCTAACCCTTGAAAGAGCATGTGTCCCAATACTTTTGTCAATCTAGTGTTATTTATTCATGGATCTCTCCAGGAAGGGTAAGCTGGGTGCCAATGATTTACGAATGTACTCAGCACTGAAGAATAATGTTTACTCTGAAAGAAAGAGGTGCTAAACAAATACAAAATTACATCAGAGGCAAAAGAACAGGGGAGATTTATGATGAGTCGGGTGATAATAAAAGACGTGATGCAAAGTTCTGGAAATGAAGAGAGAAAGCTCTCTCGCTTGCAAATGATCAATTATTAATGTGAGTGTAGAGGAGGAAAACAATGCACTGCGGACTAAAGACAGAGGATGTAAACACGTACAGTTTATATTTAGTTGATTATCTATTCACTGTGATTGAGAGCATGTTGACAGCCAGCAGTTTATTTTAAGCTAAGGCGTGTTCCAGCTGTCACAATCAGCAATTCTAAAAACTGACAGCAGCAAAGAGGACAATAATGAAAGGATTTTTGTTTGAGAGTGTACATCCACCAGAGGCTGAACTACCTGGAGGACAGAGCTGCTTACTCTTCTATCTTCAGCAGAGAAAAATAAAGACAGATGTACAATGCTGTGAAAGTCACCCCCTTCCTGATTTTGACTATAATAGTGAATGCTCTTAGATCTTTCAACAGAGACCAAGAGAAGACAACCTTAACAAATACAAACAAAACAAGTTCATTCATCAAATTCATTGTTTGTTTGATTTGCACTTCAAGCTGCATTGTGCAATAATTGATCTGGTCTCCCCCTACAGCTATGAAGTTTCATTCAGTTTTACCCCACTGGTGTAAATACATATCATGGTTTGGACTCTCCCTCATAGACAGCTGCACATGTACAAGCTGAGAGACACAGAAACAACACCCAAAGCAGAGTGTGGACCAACAAGGCAGAGTATTTTACAGGGTTTTAAACAAATATGCCTCCAGTTCTCACAAGAGGTCCCATACACATTCCACCAAATATCATAGTGCAGCAACAGTGTTCCAAGCTGTAAGAGTGTATGTAAATTGCTCATATAGTTTTTTATTTTTCAACTTAATGTAATTAAGATATAGTTACATATTATTAAGATACAGTACATCATACCAACATGCATCTTGATATGTATGTTTTCTACAAACACGTACTAAACCTCTACAGCACACAAAAAGAACAAAAAAGCCATACTGTTTATTTCAGTATCATACAATACTGATAATTATAAAACCCTCAAAGAGCACATTAACTTGAGACATTCGAGGCATCCGTAGCTCAAATGTATATATTTGCATTTGCCTAAATTCAGCCTTGTAGCTCAAACTAAAGAAGCAAATATCAGATTCTAGGCATCTTCCGCTTACTGACTACATTTGAAGCGAAAGGGAAGACTAAACTTTAGTTTGCACTACATAGCACTTTGAACTATGATGTTTCATAGCTGGGCTCAATAATTTTGAAATATTCTGAAAACTACTTGATCAGAAAGTTCCAGTGAGAGCCAGGGGCCTTACCTTGAGAACCGACATCTGTGGCAAATATGATTTCCAGGACAAACAGTATTGAGAAAACGCTTCATTTTAGGACTGAATTCAACTCAGAAAGTTTGGGAAAACGCTCAAAGCTACCAATGAGTGCTCTTACCTGATCCCTTCTGAGAGCCTTTTCTTTTCTTCAGAGCTTTTTGTAGAATCTCCTTCATGGTTACCTTTAGACTGTCCACTGGGATCAGTGAGAAACCATGGGCAGCGTTTCTGTGGGCACAGGTAACAGAAGCCATCAAGCTTCAAAACTGAAAATTTGAAGATTTCCTGTTTACTCGCTGGACAACTGGGTTCATAATTATTACAAAATATCAACACTTGTGTGAGAGGTATACAGAAAGACTCAATAAATGTGTGTGTGAGCCCTTGGTGATGCCACCTGAAACATAACTGGCTTTGCTCTGCCTGCGTGAGTGTGATGCCAGTCCCCAAATCCTTTTGAAAGCTTGTCTTGCTCAGAATTTGATGTGCTAGCTAACAAAACAATCTGAACTCTTCTCCAAGTGTGCTGAGTTGTTCAATGATGTTCCTTTACTGATAAAGTGAAGAGATGTGATTAGGTTATTGGTAGAAACCCTGCACATCACCCTTCCATCTTGGTAGCAAGTAATCTCAACTAATATGAAGAGAAAATCCAACAATTAGTTCAATAATGAGCCAACTAAATGAGCACAAATAGACAAATATATCACTGAAATTCTGATAATCTGCTTTCATTCTACTTTGAGAGCGCTTGAGTTTTCAATTTTAAGTTATGAAGGAGATAACTGGCCTGGTTATGGTTATGATGGGTGGGTAGAATGGCCTCTCATCTCTGCCACAATTCAAACCAGCACAGATGTCTGGCAACGCAACAGAAGTGACAACAACGATACAATTCAGTGGCTTCATGAGAGGCTGCTATCAGCTATAGGCACTGTGTGTGCCCTGTTTGGTTTGTTGTCTTTTCTGAATAATTGTACAGCAACCATGACTTTCTAAAATTTATTTTTTGGATGGGAAATGCCTCGAATCTCATTTTGATTTACACCAGGAATTTCCGTTCCAGGACATCATAAGTCTCAATATTTTACTGGCATTTGTACGGTGCCTCAAATCCAAAGGGCTAGATGGGGGCATTTTCAAACATTTGAATGCAAGCCATGGCCACAAATACTTCTACAGTACAGCACAACAACAACCCAAGGCCATGAACAGAGTTTGTACTTAGCTCGCTTGTCTACTTCTATTTAGCAGGCGTGACCCCATTGCCTTGGGCAAGAGCTCCTGACAACCTCATACGGTGGCATTCATTTCAGGCCTGAGAGACAGCATGTCCAACAGGAGAGGACAGAGCCCCGATGGCCCACCACTGGCCAAGCAGTGACCCAGCTGTCTCACTGCCTCATCAGTGTTGTGCTTAAAGGTGACCCAGGGAGTGCAAATCCCAGTAGATTTAAAGTTAGTCCACAGCAGCAAACAGATGAGGTGACCAAAGAGAGCTGGGCGATAGGACAGCATTTATTGTTATGGTGAAAAATTGTATTATAATATGCCCCAATGTGCATTTCTGTGGATATCATCAGCACTAACAGAACATCATTTTTTCACAGGACATGTGACTTGCAGCACTGCTTCCTTAGCCCATCAGATCACACTGGAGACTAAACTTTCTGGGAATCTGGGAATTACTCACATTCTGACAAAGAGAGACTGCTTAGGCCCCAGTCCTGGTGATGAGTACTTCTCCACCAGGGCAAGCGTGCTGAAGCCAAACTTGTGGATGGGTTCATTGGAATCTAGAGGGGGAAAATCTGTGTCCACCTCTCCATCATCCTCAGCTATATGGAGGCAATATGTGTTTACGTTCTCACTGTGGAGATTAAGAGAAAGAAAAACAAAGCATTTCAAGACTACAATATATTTGACTTCACAAAGCATTTGACCTCAACTACTATAAAGTCTTGATCATTTTGATGCACGCAACTTTTCACTTTTGTTCATATGCAAGTTTCAAAACCAGTTCTCCAAAAGTGCTATTTTTAAAAATGATTACACGTGTGCAATTCTGAAAATTGGATGGGAAAACTGTGTGATGGACAGAATTTATTTTCAAACCAAAATGTTACTGCATACAAAAGAAAAGACACATGTAGTTTTGCATATTAGGCAATGCTACTGTAAGTGAAAGGAGGGATTTGTGTGTGTGCGCAACATCTAACAAAGTTAGAATGTGAGAATTATGAAATAAGCTGAATTATTACAGTCATTATGGGTTGGCTTCATATTGTGAAGTGTTCAGTCTTCAATGAGGTCACCACTTACTTGAGTTTGGGTTCACGGCCCTCACTGGTGTACTGCCAGCAGATAAGACCGATGAGATCATGGACCCGTGCATTGGCCATTGTAACCACCATCATAGGATGCAACTTCTCCTGGGCAGATTGCATTGAGAGGTAGACGTCTATTTTTTTGGTTGCTGTTGTACCTACATGGCCCTGTGTAATCAGGAAGACACAAGCTGTCAGATATAGTTACTATAAGAATGATGCATTTCAGTCAACTGAGGATTTAGGAGAGTTCAACACTGAGATATATCACTGATCAGGGATTTATCATTCTACTCAGTCTTTAGCAGGAACTTCAGTGCTTGAAAATAAGCTGTTTGTTGAGTTGAGTCCTCTTTATAGATCATTTAACTAATATTTATTACATATGAATAAATAGGCGCTGTTACTATTACTGTTATTGGTACACATTCTAAATGCCCTGGTTACTGTATTATTAGTACTGGCTTTTCAAAAAGTGATCAGGTTGAAAAACACAAAACATTTCCTGCATTCAGTTCAGCTTTCAGTACAGGCATACTGTTATATTCTAATCTTGTTACCTTGCCATCAAATTTGGAGTACTCATTGAAGGGGTTGTTCAGCTGTTGGGGGCATTGCTCTAGCCTCAGAGAGAGAGTGGATTTGGTCCCTGTGCAGCGAGGTCTGTCCTTGAAGTCCTTCTTTTCAAAAAAGGACCCCAAGTCTTCAGCTGCAGAGATTAAGAATGACCAGCACATTGGTCAGTAGGCAGTGTGTTAGGAATGGAATAAAAAAAAACAAAAAAACAATGCATTCACATGGAACAAAACAATGCCACACTGTTGAGAAAGGTGCTATACCTGACTGTGAGGACGACCTCTCTTTCCACTGTACATTTTTACACTTGATCTGGTTCTGTCGTTCTTTCCTCAGTCTCTCCAGCCTTTGAGCTTGAAAATGCAGATTATAGATAGAATTAAAAAAAGATTAGTTCCTGTAAGTCACTGAACAATCTGATATTTTAGATGCATGTAAACCAAAATACACATACATGACTTTTTCCGAAGGAAAAGATACTTAGAGATACAGACCACACTTTACTGCAATAAAGGGCAGTAGAGGAACAGTGTGTCAGTGCATCAAAATGAATGGTGTTTGATTTGTTAGTTTAACCCAGCACCACATTTTGACTGATTAATTGACTGATTGATGATCTTCAAAAAATACTTACCAGATGTTTTCAGGCAAAACCAGTAAATACTGTTTTGATAAGCTTACCCTGTGCTAATGTTTATAAGTGTATGGTAATCATTTTTATCCGATACAGACAAAATGTAAGCAAATGAAAATAATCTCTGTATTTAAAGTAACTAGTTTTAACAAGTAAAAGCAGGTCTGGTTTGTGTCATTTGCAAGTTCCAACCACAGTTGTCTGCAAACAAACTGGTGTCATTCCAGTGAACAGGTCTCAACATAAATAAATGCAAATGTAAAAACACAGGTTAAAAAAAAGACCCAGATTAAAGCTGATGTCTTGTCACTGCAATTTAGTCTATGACTAAGGTTTAATCTACACCCAGGAAACCATCCCATCACATGATCAATGAAAATGTATATCTGTAGATCATAAACACTGGGGTAGGGACAACCAACACTAGACTAAATGCAAACATGATTTTGAAACAAGGTGTTTTAGCAGCAATTTTATGTTCATGTTTAAACATTACATCCAAATTATTTATTTCAATAAAGAAAGTCAATTTCAATTTTTCATGATACGAGCCTTTAAACCTAAAGCTCCAGCTTAAGTATTAACACACTGAGGGACAGATCCTGCTCCTCAGTTCATTATTGCTTACCAGTAGGCTCTGGCTTCATGAAATTCTCGTCATGTCCTGGAGGCAAGTTGTTCAGATGTTTCTCCAAGGGAAAAACGTTTTAACACAGAACACTATCCACCAAAACATCAACCCCAAGGCAAGAGCTCAGCCAGCAGAGCAAAGTCATGGACTAGATAAATCCTTTAATCCAACAACAAAACGTTTTTTGGAAAGGGAGCAGAAAAAGGAACATCTCTGTTTACAGTGTTAAAAGTCCTTGTCTAGGTTAAAAAATGGATTTGCTCATTCTTGTGAGAAAAAAAACAATATTACTTTATAGGAAGGGCAGGCTCTATAAAGTACAAATCCAAGATCTACAACAGAAGGTTCTGTCCATGCACTTTGCACACTGGACATCAACTCTTTCATCTCAGCTCCTACCACCACAGCCCTTCAAACACAAACACACCTGACAGGAAAGCACAACATCCTTGGAAGAAAATGTGCTACGTGACAATATAACATCTGATCACACGCAAAATGTACACAGGCTGTCTTTGAGTGACCAATACATAGAAACTTGTGTTGATGTGTTTCTAACAATGTGAATAAAGTAATGCCAAAGTGGACACTACACAACTTTCAAAATCAGAGAATTGCTGCACTGCTCACACTGCAGGCCATTAATCAATGTGGCCTTTTTTTTTGACAAAACAGGAAAAGATGATGTCCCCTTGTCCCCTAAAGCGAGGAAATGACTTATTAAACTGAGAGAATGGATTTAAACTTAAGGAACAATATAGTGTTGGTTGCTCATTTCATCTTGAGCTCACACTGGCAGCTGAATCTCAAACATGCTTGAAAATACTAGGTTGGCAACAACAGTTTGTAGGTCGTCAAAATCGTACAGCTTGTGCAGTGACTGGTTGCCGATCTGGGGACGAGTGTCCCCGATCACATAAAACCTGTTTCTTAGAGAACTGTAGCAAAAATTGTGTAGTGTGCACTCAGCAGAAGATGCCCTCTGTGGTCCAGCAGAGGACGGGGGAATGATGGTGTTTCTCTGAGTAGGCAATATTAGACATGTATATTAAAAGTAGTCACAACATCCTTGTGACAAATATGCATGCAAAGATGATTGCATCTCAATTCTAGTGCTTTATTATTATGCATACAGTGCTGTTAAAAGTACTTTTCCCTCCTGACTTACTTTTGTTTACATCACACTAACCTTCTAAGACATTAGATTTATTGAAGGATAAATATTTGCAGCACCCGACACCCCTATAGCCCTTTTTCTCTGTAGGCTGCCTTATTTATGCCACAAGGAATGGCTTTAGAACGTGAACTGTTTGTTTAAGGCCCTGCCACAACATCTCAGTGGAGGTCAAGTCAGGACTTGAGTAGGTTGCCTTCAATTTGTTACTTTGGAGACATTTCAGGTCATTATCGTGCTGCATAACCCAGTTGCACTTCATCAAGTTATGGATTTCAATCTCTTTCTAACAGTGGAATCACAAATGCTGACCACATGTTTTTGTAGACTGCACTTTTAGGAAGAGCTTCCACTTTCTTCCATTCAGAGATTATAACACAAGATTGTATGGGTTCCCGGAGTCTTCAAAATGGGACAGTAAATGTATCTAGACTTATATAATTCAATAACCCTGTTAATTATTATAACTTAAAATATGTAAACTGATGACGGCACAATGTGGTGCTCACTAAAACCTTTTAGCAGAACCTTCTTCACACTACTAGAAAGTCCTTGAGTGATGTTTAGAGTCAGCAAGACTTACAGTAATTAAGCTGTGTGTCACGTTTAACTGATAGCTATTAGCAACTTGGTTAAGAAGCTAAAGGGGAGCTGGGCCAGCTGGTGTTGGAGAACTTTGTCCTTCGATAAATGAAATGATTTAATGATTAAGTGTGAAGATCTGAAAATCACCAATAAGCAAAATCAGGAGAAATGAGAATCACAAAATGTCTGTGACTGTATGCTGTCTGTTGCAATCAGTCACGAGAAAATACACATTTGATTTGATTTTTAATTCTCTGTTTTGAGGGATGGAGGTGATATTTTTGAACACATAAAACTGCGTTTCTATGCTGCAATAAGATGTAAATGTCCAAATGTCTTTCTGATTTTTTTCAACGTCAGTTTTGTGTGTTAAAAAAGGTTAACTTTTTGCGTTTACTTTTCCTCATGACTGTATTAAATCAATGATAGTGCAAAGTTCCCTCAAAGAGAACATCTTTGCAGCATTTATCTTAGAAGGCTGATTTAAACCACGTTAAAGGAAAAGATGATGTGTCTAGTGTAGAGACAGAAGAGATGCACTGATAGCAATAATGGAAGTGTGTCAAACTTGAAGTTGCCACGATGCAAAATCTGAGAAAGACACCACACCAAAATGTGTCACCATGAAACTTTCAGTACAAAAGTAGCAAATAGTATTTTTTGAGATCCAGGTAGGTACAGCACACATACACACACCCTATCAAAACACTTTGAAATCAAATCAACACCAAGATTACGGTAATGTCGTGGTACTGCTCTTTAGTTTGAGTGTTGCATATCATAATTGTATGTCGTTGCTGTTGGAACAAAGCCTTGTGTCTCCAAAACAGCAGCTTTACATGAGAAAACGGTCATCCTCACTTTCACTAGAACTCAATGAACAAACGGTTTCATTCCTAGAAGTTGTGGAGCATTTCTATTTGTCCGTTCATCATGAAAATGTAAACAACAACAGATTCAAATTATGTCAAATAGTGAAAAATAGGAAGACACCTTGTTCTGAGAGTAAAAATACACTGAGCACCATCCTTGATAAATGCCTACAAATAACAGCGTCTGACACAAGAAATACAACCGTATTCACAATTTCCAACACTGCACAATCCTAATTTGGATTAATCAGGAATAAGGATGTAATGGTTTCCTCTTGCTCCGAGTTGGCAGCTTTTGTACCCACATGGACAATAAAACAGAACAAATAGTACTATTTGGAGGCAGAGTGTGGGTACTATTGGAACATGGTATTAGCTGGTTCTTTGAGGTTTGGTTTATCGAACTGCACAATGGCAGTGCAAACAAATGTTATCAGTGCATCTCTAAGAGAAAGGATAGATAATTTAGCAGGATAAATTTTGATTTTGATTACTTCATTGCAGTCAGGGTGAATTTGACCATTTCAGCCATTTCTCCTTAGTTTTGCTTTTACTCACACCAAGCTATTCACCTTAAACAGAAAGCCATCATTTACACACACACACACAAATCAACCTGCGACACACTTTTGATTGAAGGGAAATGAATCACAGCATTGCAGTGGAGAGGGGTACAGTTACCCACTTTAGAACCAAAACAAAAAGCCAACAGTATGACCCTAAATCGCAAGAGATTTGAGCAAAATGCTTATACCTATTAACCTTAATTCCCTTTTATTTTTATTAAAATGTGAACATTACGTACCAAAGCTCACCCACACCAATGCACTGGATTTAGAACTCACAAACCAGCACACAGCAGTCCTGAGTATTCACGCAGCTGCTTACCTGTGTTGGAGCGACGTCGGATGCCAAAGTCCCAACTAGAGGTAATGTCCACGGACTGAGAGAGCTCACAGGCCTGCCCATCTCCACCAACGCTCCCATCCCCTAACACACCCCCCATGGATCCACCACCAGCAGACACGGCAGCCGAATGGCACTTCTCTAAGTCCACGTCATGGTCAATCAGCACCATCTCACACATGCCCGAGTCATCGCTGGTCACGTGGGACTGCCGGATGTGGGCCAGTATGATGGTGGGGTTGTCGAGGAAAGCCATTCTGAGTGGCAACTCCTGCTGCCACCCTCCTCTCCACGCGCTCTCCTGTTCACGTGCGGGATTCTCCGGCACTTAACTGAGATCCGAATCGGCTCCTTCTTCACCAGAGACTTCGTCTTCTTTTTGTGTTCTGCTCTCGGTGGTGGAGCATGTGGGCCTGCCTGTGAAAAGTGTGATGCTGATTAAAAAGGAACATTTCAGGAAGCAGTTAGACAAAAAAAAATACGATTTAATGGAAGTTTATGAATTTGCGTTATGAAGGAAAAAGTACAGCATTTTAAAATATGCAATGAGATGTACATCTTATGGTTTGGGATAAATATACACTACTGATGATTAACTATTACGAGCCATCTTATGAATGTCAAAGGACTTTGACATATTAAGTTCATGTGATTCCTTATCAGTTGATTTTCAGAGATACAGGTTTTATCTCATGATGTATTCAACCAGGTGGGGAGGTATGCTAGACTGACTGATGGATGCTTAGAAGCATTAGATGTTATTGCATTTCTTTTACTATGTTTTCCACTTTGTCCAAAGTAAAACATTATTTCAGAATTAATATGTGTGTGTGTGTGTGTGTTACATCAGATGTTAGATCAGTGTGTGATAAATGTAGATGTCTGGAGCAGACTCTCAACTTCCAGATGCAAAGAATCAGAAAATCCAAAATTAAAGCAGCATTATGTGAGGGTTTTTTAGCTCCTGCTACAGTCGGAGAGTGTATTGTGCACATAATTGTGCTCCATCAAAGTTACACAGTACAGTAGCAGTGTTCCATGCCTGAGTAGCAATGATAGAGATGCTATTCACTGTGTTACAATCAGTGTAGCATCAAAATGAGGATGATGTTCCTTTAAGTGCACAAAACTATTGCTATATTTCACCATATGAAAATATATCAGCATACCATATTAGACAGTTTATGACCCAGAACTACACCAAGCTAGACCAATCCCGGTCCTAAAGGCACACCTGACCTGAATTCAGTTTTAACACAACCCCTGCAAATCTGAAAAGGCTTAATGAGCTGCTTAGATGAACCAAGTGTTAGGAACGGGGAAAGCACTAAAGTAGGGAAAGGTGCCTCTAGGAGCAGGGTTGAGAAACACTGAGGCTGAGTGAGAACATATTTTATGACAATGTCTACGCGTGATTCATAAAAAACAGCCATTAGGGGTGTACTTTGTGCATTTCTGGTGCTGGTCCCAAGCCTGGATATATGGTGAGGGTTGCGTCGGGAAGGGCATCCAGCGTAAAACCTGTGCCAAAACTATAATGCGGATCATAAATATGACTGCCATACCGGATCGTTCGAGGCCCGGGTTAATAACGACCGCCTCCGGTGCTATTAACCAGCAGGACGCCAATAAAAATTGGATTACTGTAGGTTGAAGATCATTGAGGAGAAGAGGAAGGCAGGTTAGAAGGCAGTGAAAGAGGAAGGTGGACATGGAGATGGTTGGTGTAACAGTAGAGGAGGCAGGGATAAGGATAGGGCAAGATAGAGGCAGATGATCCGCTATGGCAACCCGTAAAGGGAGCAGCTACAAGTGATTCATAAACCAATACCTTTGAATGGTGACATGCAATAACATCCAGGACATTCCAGTAAATCCAACAAACACAAAACAGACTTTGTCCCTCATTTTAGGTCGGGAAATCCCCAAGTGACCACACGGTATGAATTACAGTGTGAACCTCCTTTACAAATAGCTGGGGTCAGTCCCTTAACACGGGCTCCAGCATGTATACAATCATAACTTCCCAGCAAACCAAGATCCAGTCACAGCAGCCATCAAGCTAAATCAGCCATAGGGTGGTCATCAATGTCCAAAGGTTTGCAGACACTCTTCTCCTAAGCTGCCCTCATTGCTGCCACAGATGTGCAAATGCACACAGCTCATCTACTCCAGTGTAACTCAACCCTGGACCTTTGGGCACCTCTACCCTGCACGTTAGAGTCGAATAACTCCTCAGCTCATCAACAAAACCTTCAGAGTGGCACGACTGATCAATCTGAACATGCAGGGAGGGTGTGCCTCCAGGTCCATGCTTGAGGAACCCTGATCTCACTTGCCTTCCTGCTTTAGATTCAACCCTAATCCACCCACCTGATCCAACTGATTACTGCCCCCAGGAGACCTTCCCTGGCTGAATGGAAGGTGTTAGACTCAGGCTTAACCTAGGACCATCCCTAAGGCCAGAGGTGGGCTACGGGGGTTGGGTGGAACTGTGCTCTCTGGACCCATGATGCTCAATGCAGGACTTTTGGGTGCAGTTGGAAAGTCCGGGACGAGGTGGGGCGGTGTCTGACCTTACCCCCAGCAGAGAAAGGACCCTTGGTTAAGGAAGAATCGATGTTAGTGTCCGAATATTTCTGTCCACGCAGTGAACAGGAGGTAAACAACTGCTCGGTTCAGGAGTCGACTCCTCCGGGATTCGCCTGCTCTGCTCCAACAATCCCCCGGGACCAGCCGCGCAGACCTTGTGTTGGTGTTTGTGTGAGGGAACAGGGGACACCGCCGGCGGGGACACACATACACACCGCTGGACGGAGACAGTAGGCCTCTACTAACGCCACCGAGCTTCCGCGCTAACCGTCCCTCTTCTGAGACTGAGACACACACCCGCGTACCTTCACACATCCCCACAGCGGCTCCCGGGGACAGCGGGGGACAGACAGGACACCTCAGGGCGGCGTCTCCGCGTTGCGTCTCTGCGCCATTCGGGCGCTAATAACACAGCGTTTCCTCTGTTGTTGTCTCAGCTAACGGTGGCGCGAGCTACTTCCGTCAACTTCACCCCCCGAACAGGAAGTACTTTACCGAGGCGACCAGGGACGACCTGCCCTCCTGTTTAGTGTACTTCACTACACCCTACATACTACACACTAAACCCTACACACTACGATCTGCCCTCCTGTTTAGATTACTTCACTACACCCTATACACTACACTCTATACAATACACCCTATACAATACACCCTATACACTACACCCTATACACTAAACCCTACACACTACGACCTTCCCTCCTGTTTAGTATACTTCAGTACTGCATTACACCCTACACACTGACCTGCCCTCCTGTTTAGTGTACTTCACCACGCCCTATACACTACACCCTAAATACTACACACTGTCCTCCTGTTTTGTATATTTCACTACAGCCTACATACTACATACTACACACTACAACCTCCCCTCCTGTTTAGTGTACTTCACTACACCCTGCACACTACATACTACACACTACACCCTACATTTTACATACTACACACTACAACCTGCCCTCCTCTTAAGCATACTTCACTACACACTATACCCTACAAAATACACACTACGACCTGCCATCCTGTTTAGTGTACTTCACTACACACTACACCCTACATACTACACTACACACTGCACATTACTGTACTTTAAACACTACTTCACTACACACTGCACACTACTGTACTTAACAACACACTACTTAAAACACTGCTTCACTACACACTACTTCAATACACAGTACTGTACCTCATTACACACTACTGCATTACAGACTATGGTACTGCACTACACAATACCTATTTATTTAGTGATTTGTTTCATTTGTGAAGCAGTTTTGTAATTTGTAAACTCTGTGTTGATCAAAATTTGACCATGAGTCTGTAATGGGTCCTCAAATAAAGTTTGATTACTCAGTCAAGTGGCCTCAACTTCAAAGCCTCCTTTTGGACAGCAGGGGGTGCTGTTGCTCTGACTCAATACAGTTCTTCATAAACTCATATGTGGCTGCTTATTGTTTGTTTGGAATATTGTTGTGATTGTTGTTTCGCAGATCCAAATCTATATACCTCATTTCATCAAGGAGTTCTAATTAGATGGAACAGATGGGGTAGATTTCCACAAGGTTTGAGCTTAATAGGGTTGGAAATAGTCCAGGGAAGGGCTTGAAAAATGTATGAAAATGTACAACTCTCAGTTCAACATGGAATTATAGAGTCAAAATATGCTTGAGTGAAATTCAGAAAAGATCCATATTTTAAGACAAGTATATTAAAGAAATCATACCAATATCTGTGAGCAGTAACATTTTACGAATTATAAAAAATATTTGCATCCATTAAAAAATCAACTGATTGCAATGCACGACTGCAATGGTGTCTGTGGGTCATTAGTGGTGAAGACCCCCACTTTTTTCTTGGTGGAGACAACCAACAAATCCATGGTCAGCAACAAGGTAAACCGTTTGTTGTCATGCGTCCAGAAGGCCTGGTGTCATGATATGGGGTGCTTCTTCATGTGATATCGTTTCACCTTTGGTCTTAGTTACAGGCACTTTGAAAGCCCAAGATTATGTTATTGAGGTCCTGCGACCAGTGGCCATACCTTTTTGAGCCAACACTCCAGTGCACTATTCCAGCAGGACAGTGAATGTCTCCATATTGCTGCTGAAGATACAGATACTATACCATGGCCAGTCACATTGCCACACCCTGCTGAGATGTCTGGCACGTTGCCTTATACCCGATGCTGTACTGTATATGTAGCTCAATAAAAATGCCCCTATCAGTCTAAATTGTTTAATGTTCCTGATAACCTTTATCTCCCTTCCCAATAGGATTGTAATCCAACACTTCCTTCTGGCTGGAACTTTGATGATGATGAGAATACCTTTCTGTGGTCCCCATGCCCTTTGGTCAGCCTGTTTCAGCACTTCACAGTGTGTAACTCTACGTATCATCAAAGAACAAGTCCTTTGCTTCCTGTGATATGTAATCTGGACCTACTGGACCTTCCCCAGGCAGTGATTATAAAATATAATCGTCTGTTCAAGAACATGATTTCCTGCACACTCTCCACACAACATTTTGGTGTGAAACCAAAGTTAATGTTGAGTTCTTAGGCTGTTAAAATGTGCTATTGTGAACTCTGGCTTATCTGACACAACGTATGTATGTATGGTGGTCACAGGGCCAATGCTGGGAATACACTAAGCCAGTGGTTCTCTATCCTGGTCCTAGAGTTTCACAGCCCTGCTTGGTTTAGAGTTCTCACACCCAGTTCGGGTCATCAAGCGCATGTGAGTTCATCAGTTGGATCAGGTGTTTTGGAATTACGGGAAACTTTACAACCTGTGAGGCAGTTGTTCTCCAGGACCAGGGGAACCACCAAACTAAGCAAAGACTGAAAGCATACAAACATCTAGCTAATATCTCTTCTCTGATGTTACCAATAAATCTGATATATTACCACTTGCTTGTATCCACCCACTTGTTGTTTTCCAGCCTGCAGGGATGTAGATGTCCATTACAGCCAGTGTACCTTCACAGTGATTAAGAAGCTGTGGAACATTTTTAGATAAAAATGCTGCATAATATTTCCTTTAATGTATCTCATAATGTTGCCAGACGCACAAACCACACCGGGGCCCAGGTATGCAGGTCCACCTTTCCCCAACTTTTCTGAAGTTGATAGAACCATTTTAAATAGTTCTAAGGAGTATTTGTAAAATATTCCAGGATTCAAATGGTCCTCACTAAAAAAACATGACAGTTTATGGTTCTATGTAGAATCATTGCCTTTACCGAAGACCTGCTGAAGAACCTGGTACAACAAGTGACTGAGGTTTGATCTGCAACTACTTTACAAGCAATAGGTTTATTCATTGGTTGTCTTCTCATTTACCAGAGGCTTCCCTTTTTATGATGGTCAGTGTTTAATGATGTTACTGGGTTTCTCTAGAATGGGTAGAACCCACTGCCACGAGAGGGCGGAGCTTCTACATCCATCTGCCAGCTCACAATCAGAGACCACGCAACAGTGAGCCCGGGGTCTTCACCACGGAGTCTACACAGGCTTTGTCTCCAGACATACAGCATTGGTCACTGACCTGTTCATCTGTGGAAATGGATCCAAAGGGGAAGAACAGGAGCAGGAGCAGCTTTCTATAATGATGCTTGCGCTTCAGCTGGAGAAGGAGCTGCTCTCTTGCTTTTAGGAGACTGATCTGCTCGGTGATGGATCTGAGGATGGATTTATTTGCTTAAGTTTTGAGGGGAGCTGTACGGGGACATGCACAAAATGGGAATCTGACCTAGAGGAACTGCCCAAAGGATCAAGTCCATGCACTGTTATTGGAAGGAGCAGTTACCCAAACCAAACCAAGAACCTGGAAAGTTTAGGGTGGTGGCAGGGGTCGAGGAACCAGGAGACCTACTGAAGGCTCTTTAAAGATAGGTTAGTGTGGTGCCCTCTTCCACGCGCCTTTAGGAGAAGTCACAGGGCAGAAGACAAGGAGTCTTGGAGAGTCGGGTGCGCACAGGGCGCGCGGTGGTCTTCTCTCTCCCCCCTCCCAGCAGAAACCCCACCGGTCAGCGTCTGTTCGGACACCCTCTTCGGACCCATGCTGTGCGGGTGACGCGTCGGCGGCCGCGTTTCGGGGTTCGGGAAGCGCGCATTGATTGCGCTGCGGCACAGCATGGACGAGCAGAGCCGCATCCTGCAGTCGCTCGGCGGAGGGACCCTGAGCCGCGCGGAGGACGAGGCGAGGAAGCACGACATCGGGGACATCCTCCATCAGATCATGGCCATCACCGACCAAAGCTTGGATGAAGCGCAGGCGAAGTTAGTTTATTCCGCTCCGTCCCGCGGACTGTTCGGTCTCTCCGCCTCCCGCTCACCGCGGTACCGATTCATATCGGTTTGAAAACGGGTTCCGGCGGTTTTTCCCCTTTTCTGCAAAAATAATAAACATTTCAGTATGTAAACTAAACCACTGGCATACTAGAGGAACTTAACCAATCAGAACTGCTCGTTTTTTGTTGTGTTCTTCAAATTTATTATGCTATGTTTGTATGTAAAAGGGGTTCTGCTGTCCTTTTCCATTTTCTGCATAATTCAAAACATTTTGGTATTTCGGTATTTTTCTAATTTTCTGCAAAAATCCACAATTTGAACGAAACCACTGATATACTGGGGACACTTAAACAATCATAACTGTTCGGTATCACTGTGATTCCAAATACATTGCAGAAGCCATATTTTAAAGGGGCTTTGGCAATTTTTTTTATCTTCTGCAAAATTATAAACTTTTAAGTATGTAAACTAAACTATTGATGTTTTAGAGAAACTTAACCAGCCAGCACTGCTATATATCATGGATTGCTGGTATTTAAAAATGGTTCAGATTATTTTTTTTCTCATTTTCTGCATAAATCTAAAACATTTTATGATGTAAACAAAACCATTGACGTACTAGAGAAACTTCAATAATCAGAATTGTTTTGTATCACAGAGATTCCAAACACATTGTGGAACCCGTATTTTAAATGGGTTCTGGTGATTTTTCTCATTTTCTGCATAATTATTTCACTGTTTCACTATGTAAAGAAGACCATTGGCATTCTAGAGAAACTTAAATAATCAGGACTGTTTACACCATTAATGATAACCCTGCTGAAAAATCCAGCTCAAGACCAGCTTTTGCTGGCAACTGGTTTCAGATGGTCTAAGCTAGTAAGTCAGCAGGTGAACCTGCTCTTGACCAGCATAATGTGTGTTGGATTTAATTTTGGTTATGCTCGGGTTACGCTGGTTGACAAACTTGGTCTTGCTGGTAATGCTGATTGGCCGGCTTGGTCAAGCATGGTCATACTGGTTATTTAACTTTGGCAGGTTCATTATGATTGTAAACCAGCTAAACCAACAAAATGTTCATCTTAGTCAAGAACTAAGCTGGTCAACCAGTGTAACCAACTTGAGCTCTCCAGGCTGTTTTTCTTTTCCAGCAGAGACCAGCATGACTATCATGACCAGCATTAGCACACTGGGCAACGGAATAACCAGCTTCACGACTAGCTTGGGTAGCCACCAATTAAAAAATCAATCTATGAAAACATAGATTATGCTGGTGAAGATCTTAACTGGTCAACCATCTTAACCAGCTCTCTTACCAGTATTGGGCATGATCAGCTTTATCACAAATGATGGAACATATTTCCAAAAAGCACATTTCATTATACAAATTTTATGTACAAACACAAATATAAACTGCTTGGCCACAGAGCATTATATCATATATATGAGACACGTCTAGCAAATATATCACTACAACAGGATTGAACCTGAGAAGTAATCTTGGTCTACAATTATAGATAATAATAGCATCCCATTCATTCGTCTCTATTCTGGTCAGCTTACTTATGTGATAGCCAATGTGAACAGCATTCGCTTTTGTCTATAGAAAAAAAAGCACGTGGGCTTCACTGTGCTGCTCATAATACAGCTAAACACTGTCAGGGTATTGATATTTTAGTCTAATCAATTTTACTTTCTTTTTTTTATCAAAAGGAAACATGGCCTCAACTGTCACAGGATGAAGCCAGCTCTGTTCAGCGTGCTCTGCGAGATCAAAGAGAAAACAGGTAAGTGTCCTTTTGATCCCAGACTAACAAGAACTTCTCACCTGGTGCTTCCATTTGCAAGCAGTTGGCTAGTCTGTGTCTTTTGAAGGTGCAGCAATTCAAAGTCAGCACTTGTCGATTCATTGGTTTTAGATTTGTTATATATGTCCTTCATTTTTTATGGATTAATTGTCCCACAAAAAACATATGTAAAACATTTCCTGGTGGTGATCTGCTGTCGATTTAACTGTGTTTTCAGATATATATGGTTGCACAGGCATGTTTTGATGCACATTTAAAAGCCCAGCTATTTCACTTATATACTGTATTTGAAAGGCTAATTTTAATGTTAGACTGAGGTTGAGGTACACCACTTTGGAGTGCACACAATATTTTACAGCAGCCTGAAACGTTACCTGTAATGTGTTGCAAAGTGTGAGTGCATCCTAACTTTCACACCTCCAGTGTTCACACTGATACCTGGTTTATGCTGGTTGAACCAATCCATGCAGTAAAACCTGCTCTCTGCATTTTCCATGCTGGTCAGAAGGAGGAGACTGGTGGACTGAGTGGATTAAATCCATAATATGAGCTCTAAATACCAGTGAGGATCAGAAGAAATTGGTATGATTGGCTTCTACCAGCAATGTAAATGTTACCCTGCTCCCATCCTAGAGGCTAACCTTCTGAGAAAGAAATGATTTTAATATGTAATATATGATTTTAATAGTAAAATGGCGGTTATGGACGTTGGAATTATACACATATATTGTGAAGTGAAATGACTAGAAGATACAATGCACACAAAGAAGACTTAATCCACAGAATGTTTGGTATACGATTCACAGTTATGACCATCTAAACATCAGAAAGCTCTGCGAGCTCTGCGATATGAAATTTGAATTTCACTATTTATAAAGCATTGTTTTCTGTTTCTTTGAGGACTTTACTTTAATAGCCCAGCAATAACCTCCTAATAATTGTACGTTGCAAGGATGCAAGTTATTACTCTCACTCCATTTATTAAGTTTGCTGGACTTCTCTACTCGTAAGTGTTTTCCCACTCCTGCCTGCCCTGGGCTTGTTAGTCACCCACTGCTGCAGTGCTGCACATGCCACTGAAAATGATCCCCGAGAGGCAAGATATAGTGGTGGGTTCCGCAGGACTCCTACTGCTGTAAAATGCAGACCCATAACGAATAAACAATGGTGACAGATTGTGATATATTAATACTGGAAGTATTTAACAACACATCACATAATTCACAAGTGTTGTTCTTAATCTGTAATGAAGGGTCAGTTCAGATACACGGGTTGTGTGTTTTAGCAGGTTCTTTAAATGTTCTGTTATAAAGCTAATGGTTTAATATAGAGCCGTGACAATGCAAATAACCATTATAACGCTTAAATGGTTTCATTGCCTGGCAAAAAATGTTTTTTTTAATATATAGATGGTTCTTTTTAGCACCAAAAATCATTGTACTATTGTAATGAATGAAGCAGCTTTTTTTAGTACTGCGTATGGATTTGCCACCAGGTTTTTGGAGTAACTGTGTAGAGAATTATGGATGGGCGTTGTTGGTTTACTGAAGAAATCCTGCAGACCTGACGCTGGCTAGCATGTGCTGTTTAAATATACATGTAATTACACTGTTTAAACATTGTGTATGTATCTGTATGGACACGGCCGTGATTTTGTGTGGTGTCACCTGCTGAGTGTGATGTTGCAAATTTGCAACACAAATTTGTTTCACCTAAAGTTGCACAATGACTTGTGCACTCTGGCCTTTATATTTTTAACTGTATAATCAATCGGCCTCATTCAGTTGTAGTTTCCTAAGAAATTTCTTAAATTTGTTCTAACAAATGTCTGCATACTGCTTTCTACTGTCCAGCGAAGGCTTCTTACCAGCACTGCTGGATTTGATTGCATTCAGCAAATAAAGAATGTGAGTGAGGTCAGGATGTTGGATGATCACCACCCCACTTCATTCCCAACTCACCATCTGACCCCAAAATACTGGATGGAGCGCCATCATTCCAGAGAACACAGACCTACTGCTCCACAGCTCTATGCTGGGGGGCTTTATACCCTTCTGGCCCACACCTGGTATTAGTCGTGGTTCCACTAATGAGTCCTATTCTATTAGCAATAGTTGTGTCCCTTTGCACAACTTAAAACAGTTGAATGCATTCATTTGAAGGCGTGTCCACAAACATTTGAACATGTAGTTTCATATGTGAAATAGGAAATGGGTTTTAGTGTTCCACAGAATGATACAGTGTAGTATCTACAATCGCTTCTGCACCAGAGGAAATCAGATATAAGAATGATGAATGAATGTAATTCACTATCGGTCGCCATGCAGACGTTACATTCTCTCTGATCTGATGTATCTTTTCTCTGTATCATACTCTGCCGTATACAGTACAACACATTCACATTATAGAGATCGAGGTGTTGCTCTAGAGTTTGAACTCAGAAGCCTTTTTGATGGTAAAGAGAAACACAACTTTTTTTCCACTTTGCAGTGGAAACCTTAAATGTTTGTCCTTTCTACATTTTTCATCAGAATAGCTGTAAAAATAGTTGCACCCAGAGGGACGTGAGGGTTTGTAATTCTATTCAGGAGGAAGATAAAGGTTATAAAGGTTACTGGGTACAATAAACAATGAAAACTTTAGACAGATGGGCAATATTAATTGAGCCATACATACAGAATAGTGTTGGGTATAATGCAACATGCCAGACATCGTGGTATTGATGGATTCATCCCATGCACCTTGCATTTTTGCAGTAGGGGTGGAGTATTGATAGCACATCCAGTCGTACACCACACAATTTCAATCCGGGATACCGCTGGTGAGGTGACTGGCCATGGAATAGGATCTGTGTCTTTAAGAAAAGCTCTTGAAGTGGCACGTCCTGTTGGAATAGCAATCCATTGATGTCTTCTGGTTCCAACTTGCTGTGGTTCTACATGTATACCATACAGTACATTGACATTGTAGAGCTACAAGCATTGCTCTGAAATTTGAATTTAGTGCCAGCTTTTAAAGGGCTTTTGCAGCAAGACAGAAGTTGTATCTGTTGATATCGTCTAGATGATCATTCCGATTTGTGCCTCCTGTCTGAATACAATCTGCACAGTGAAACAGGCTGCTCAGTGGTTAAAATAGCTCTTTAATTGTTGTGGGTGGATCATTGCTCTTTCTCTGCCCAGGCATGCCCTTTTCTGCTTACTTTCCCTGTTGGTTGTGAAGAACTGTCAGAGATGTGTGGCATGGCTCAGTGGCTTAGAAAATGGACACAAGAATAGAGCATAATTGATTTAGATCCCTGATGAACGTTCCCTGCTGACGCGTTAGTGTGCCACTCATAGCAAATTGCAATAGCAGGATTTCTTCAGCTAACTTGGAGTGAGTCCTACATCAGACGGACATGAAGAAAACAATGTCCTTCCTTCCTTCCTTCATTCCTTCATTCATTCATTCATTCACTCCCTACTTAATTCCTTCCTTCCTTCTTTCCTTCCTTTCTTCCTTACATCCTTTATTCATTCATTCATTTATTTATTCTTACTTAATTCCTTCCTTCCTTTCATTCATTGTCTTTGTTTTTTATTTCACTTTATATCTTGTATTTTCATAAAAAAAGTACAAAATGACCCATTACACTCACTTTCAGGGGACAATTATGTCCTTATCGTTCATATATAATGACAATATACAATTACTCCATTCCTACATTCCTAGCTAATGTCTTAATGATAAAAAAACAGCTGCATTGAATGATTAATTAAGTCTAAGAAACACTTTGTGATTCTTTATAGACCCTTGTAATAAAAGGGATAGGATAGGATAGGATAGGATAGGATAGGATAGGATAGGATAGGATAGGATAGGATAGGATAGGATAAGATAGGATAGGATAGGATAGAACTTTATTGATCCCTTGAGAGGGTTCCCTCTGGGAAATTAAGGTTCCAGCCGCAACATAGGTACAGTACAGAAAGGTAGAATGAGATAATTTAGTAAAGAAACACTATATAAATATAAAGAAAATATAATATAGAGACTATATCACAATGTACAATATATATAAATAGTGCATGAGAAAAAGTACAAAAAGAGAAAAAGAGTCCAGTCGAACGGGGTATTGCACATTATTATTGTTATTGCACTTGAAACTGTGTATTGCATTGTTATTATTGCACTTTGTTTATTGCACCAAGTCCAGGTGTGTTGTGGTTGTGGGTTGTGAGTGAGTTACTGGTCATTCCTACTCATTCCCATCCTCCTGTTAGCACTCCTCCCCCCAGAGAGGAGTTGTACAGTCTGATGGTGTGAGGGACAAAAGAGTTTTTAAGTCTGTTGGTCCTGCACTTGGGAAGGAGCAGTCTCTCACTGAACAGGGATCTATATAGCAGAAAAAAAGGTGTCTCATTATTTTTGTGACACAAAGTATTATATAATACCAGATTATACTAGAACCATGTGTCTTAATTCAGTTCCTGGAGGCACCCTACCCTGCAAGATTTAGTGGATTCCCTGCTTTAGGACACCCCCTGCAACTCTAAAAGGGCTTGTTAACAAGCTTATCTGTTGAATCAAGTGTGCTGGGAGCAGGAAAGCACTGGAATGTGCAGGGCAGGGTGCCTCTAAGACCAGGGTTGAGGAAAAACTGTACTAAAATATAGATTCAGAGCAGTGCTAATTGGGTTCTTCACCATGTTCCTGTAGTACATCCATTTTGGCCTCTGATTTCTGTAAGCAACTGAAATGATTGTCTTTGAGACTTGGCCACAGATCCACACAAACATAAACAAAACACCTTCAGTCGTAGTTGAAGAGTATTTCTTAATGGATGGACTGGAAAACTTGACATTGCCCAAGGTCAGTCAGTAAAGCCTCTTGAATATTGATACAATGCAATTTTTATGACCTGAAAGTAAACTTTCTCCTTGTTATTTAATATTTTACTGCACCTCTGCAGCATATGTGCATGCTTTAAGTGCTGTTTGTGATCACCTGTCATCCATAGTACTATGACATATATACTAGATGGCTCAAGCACTCCCATGTAAACCCTGTGATGTGCTTTAGAAGGGGAAAGGGGGTAGATGTTATGGGAATCTATCATACTGAAAGCAAAAAACCATCCATCCATCCATCCATCCATCCATCCATCCCTCCATCCACCCTTTCTCTCTCAGTGCTTGGCTCATCTATTAAACTTGTGGGTCAGACTCTTTACTGTGCAGACTGGACATCTGAATCTGATAAGGCTAAATGTGCCGCACACCCATTTGTGCTTTTGTGCAACAACAGTTTCTGCTCAAGTCCACAAATTCATAACACTGAAGTACAGAGCTTCCCACCTTTAAAGGGAAATTACTGTTCAAATCCCAGTACAGCTTCAGTGTCACACTACTGAACAAACACACAGCACTCACTTCCCTCCAGTAAGAGCGTTTTAATGTGTGCAATAATATAATGCTTGTATTTGTTTTTTTAATTTACTCTCTTGGCATTGTACCCTCTCTGTGTTAACATGACCACTTTATACTATCTCATGTCTGGCCTTATTTAACCTTGATATATGCATTTTATATACTTACACATGGGCATTTTCACAAGTGTAATGCTCTCCAGAATTATTGGTGCTAATTCACTAATGGTCTTGTTGCTGATTGCAAACAGATTCTCACCGCAATGCTCAAAAATCTAGTAGACAGCCTTCACAAGTACTCCAACAAAAGCATGATAAAGTCATTTTAATACCCTTGATTTCAGAAGAAAAATAATGAATGAGCAGGTGTCCCCATACTTTTGTCCATATAGTATAGAGATTTTTCCTCCCCTATTCCTTTTTACAAATTAAAGGGTACCTTCAGCTGGCACTTCTGCGCTTCACATGACATTTTAGGCCACATCAGGTCCATCTGCACTTAGATTCGGACAAACGTCATCACCCTCCTTCCATGGTGGGATGTGGGCCAGAACTGGGCCGTGATTCAACACTATCATACATCTGGCAAAGCAGTCATAAACATTTTGTGTAACAGCTTTCGGTGAATTCTCGGAGCGTCAAACCTTTCAGACATCTGGTTGGTATCACTACCACTGTGAATGGTTTATACTGGTAAATGTCTTTGTTTACATCATAATGGTTTAATTGCCAGCAGCCTAAGTTTGTGTGTGTGTGAGAGAAAGAGAGAGAGAGAGAGAGAGAGAGAGAGAGAGAGAGTGGAAGTGTACAAGAATCAGAGAACATTTGTGTTGACTCAGAATATTGTCTGTAGAGAAGCTCATAAAACATTATCTTAGTTATCAGAAGATTAGTCCCTGGTTCTCACACTTTATTTCTCCCTTACACACAGTCGTATCTCTCTGTTTTATATCTCTTTAATCACCTCTTGTCAAGGCAGCCCTGTAGAGCACTGAGACAGTTCCGGAAAGAGAAGTTTATCATGCGAGGTGTGGAAGCACTGAAGATTATGTGCTCCGTAACAACAGCCGGCCTTTGCTTTTATAACATGTTGTCATCAGCCTCGACTGACAGCCAGTTAACATACAGGATGCAAGTGTCAGCTTTGTCAGCTATAAAACTATATGTGTGTTCTAGAGTCTTTTGGAACTGTGTTCTTTGGAGTGTTGGAGCTCCATTGAGTTCCCCAGTCATCTTTCATGAGTCCCTGCTCTCAATAATACTTGTGTGGCTGAATGCAATCTAATCCTCACCGTAATGTTCCAACATCTAGTGTAAGCCTTTAAAGGAAGAATAGATATTCTTACAGATTTTAGAGAAAAGAATAGTTCATCTGTAAGAATAGTCCCTTCTATTTCCCTCCGTCTAATCCCTCTGTCTTTATCTTTTTCCTCCTCTTTCCTTCCGTCTCTCTCCTTCCCCTTCTCTGGGTAACAGCAGCATGAAGTGAAGTCAAGATGATGAATAATCACCACCTTAACTCATCCCCAACTCTCCAACCAAACCACCATTCCAGAGAACACAGTTCAGCTGCTCCATAGCTCAGTGCCGGGGGGATTTATAACCCTCTAGCCCAGCATTTCACAACAGTGGTCCCGGGGACACCCCTGCTCTGCATGCTTTAGCTCTAACACACCACTGCAACTCTGAAAGCCTTGTTAATAAGCTGATTAGTTGACTCAGGTGTGGTGGGAGCAAGGAAAGCTCTAAGATATGCAGGGTACAGGTGCCTCCAGGACCAGGGTTGAGGAACATTGCCGTAGCCCATGCCTGGAATTAGACATGGAGCCTACAGGTTCATGTTTACCTGCTCCTGAGGGTCCTATTCTATTAACATCAATCATAAATCATCAGCAGAAATAACTATTAGTAATATGACTGTCAGCACAGTGGTGTAAATTTACATTTTATTTATACTACAGTTAGTGTAAACATGTACTGCTCAGACGGGGAGCTTTGTAAGGCTGTTTGTCATAGGTACCTAAGACTTTTGCACAGTACTGTATACTCATGATGACAACACGCTGAAATAAGATGAAAAAGACAAGCGACAGCAGGCTATTACCCTCCCACAGGCCTGCCGTGTCATCAAAGCAGTCGGCAAAGAAGTCAGTTGCTGTTCTGTCACGACAAATGAGAGAGAGAGAGAGAGAGAGAGAGAGAGAGAGAAATCAATAGCGCAATCTTCCCTGCTCCCGTCCTCGCTCGGGGTAATTGAAATGGAAAATCAAATGAGCGGCGAGCAGATAATTGTTTTATCAATATCCTCCTGCCTGCCCTACAAGGGTCAGTGCTGCATGATCACAGAGCCAAGATATGACAAGGACGAAATGTGAAATTGAACACCTCGGTGCTCGTTTATCAGGCCTGACAGTTCTGAGTGACCAGCATGTAGTGAGGGTGGACACCTCAGCTGAATCTTCATCCCCCCAGGACCATTCAAAAACTTTTGTCTGTTCAAATACAGTGGCACCAGATCTTTGAAACCACAGTAAAAACCTGCCCTTTTTCATTTAAACCTGGAAATAAACAACAGAAAAATGTAGCAATCATTTCAAACACAATATAAAGTAAAATAGGGAGGATTTGTCTCACGTACAGCAACTTATAGCAAGTATATTGGTGATTTTGACCATGTTAACCTCTAACGATATGACCTAACAAGCATCATTGAGCAGTACTTCTGGAATAATCAAGTTTCATGTGCTAAATAAAACATGGACATATATCCTCATCCCTTCTATTACAGCCTGATATTAAATTAAAGTAAAATGAAATTGTTCAGTGTGTGTTGTTCAGTCAGGTTATGATGATTACGTAAAGAGCAAATGGCTCTAAAGATGTGCACGTCTGAAAGCTCAACACATACATTTCAGTCCAGCAAAGAAAGTGATGATATGATCTGTATACTCTATACTGTTAATGCCCAGCTATCACTTGCATTCACTTGTTTACCAACAACCGTTCTTACTCAATTCTCAGTTTTACTCTACACACACGACACATCCGACATTAATATACCAGCACTTTTGACATTTATGGGAATGTATCGTGACCACTACTAAGGTCATATAGGGTCATTCTCATGATTAATAATGGCAGATTAGCTCCATGTTTGACTGTTTTCATTATGATAGAAGGAAGGTACTAAAACTTTACTGATGTTTGTCTGCTGATGCTGATATCTACTCAATTGACTCAATGGTATAATTGCTGCCGTGTGCATTTCACTCACTTGAGTGGTTGCTGTATATCATAGAGACGTTTATAATAAATTAGCCTACTTCCCCTTTCTATGGATATTGCTGAGTGATGGATAAACACTTGAATTTATGGCTTCTCTGTAGTTACACTTCATTTCTTAACTGAGCAGGGCAAAGGAAGAATGTGTGTATGTGTGTGCACTGATGGTACTTTTACAAAATTTGTGAATTTATATATATATATATAAATATAGACTTGGCATAAATTTCCATTGAACACTTTATAGAAGTAGCTTCACACTAACCTTTAGACAACTTGGCATCTGTGTCCCTCCACTCTTCCTCCAGACTCAAGGAGCTTTTCCACTGCAGGGCCAAATGTTGCCTGAGGCTGTACAATATCAATGAATGAATGAATCAATGAATGAATGAATCAATCAATCAATCAATCAATCATCAAAAGCATATATTTATATAGAACATTTTACAGTTGAGACATTGTTACAAAGCAGCTTTACAGAGATCCTGTCGGAGCCTATTTTATGCAGCCTAAAGGAGACTGTGTCAAAAAATCACCTTCAGACTGGGAGGAAAAAACCTTGAGAGGAACCAAGACTCAAAAGGAGAACCCATCCATCTCTGGTCAACACTGGATCGCAAAAGTAAAATAACACAACAAAATGCATTTGTATAATAATAGACTCCTGTAAGGAAATATTTGGAGAGGAACACAGCGGAAAAAGATGAAACACGACTTTTTGTACTAATTTTATATTCGTGAGGAGTTTAATTTTAATTTTATCTTAGTTTAATTTAAACTAAGATAATGTTCATTAAGTTCATTGAGCAGTAAGCAGTAGAATTAAGGCTAGAACAGAGAACACTTCACACACATTTCACTTTAGCTGCAAACTTGAGAACTAACGTTGAGTGCTTTCCCAGAAACACACTGCACTGAGGTTACTGTCTCACCTGTATGGCTGCTGTCAGGCCTGAAGCCTTTCATCTTCTATGGAACAAAGAATACTTTCAGATGATGCCAAGGAAAGCACCAGAGCCAAGGTGAAGTGGTGCATACCTCATCTCCAGTGCAGCATTCACCTTTTATTCCACAGTCTAAACAAAAGCTTGACATGCTAGATGTTAAAGCCAAACACAACACAGACAGCGCATAAGAGCCTTAACCACATCTAAGGCTGAGAAAATGGCATGTTCAACCTCATATCGAATAACCACATTGTGTATGGAAAAAAAAGAGAAAAAAAAAAAGCCAAACATGAAACATCAAGTAGTTGAAAATGTGAGCGTCGCATTCTTGAACATAAACACTGGCCTGAAAGAAAGATATAAACATTGGATGGAGGGATTGGTATTTATTATCCAATGGCTTTTAATACCAGGAGATAAGTGACAGGATACATACATGATCTGATTTTAGAAATTCATAATTCGGTCACTGAGATGTTAACAAAGTCATAGTTTGGTGTGAAATTATATATTAAAGAGAACCTTATTAAATTTAATTGCAGTGGTGTGATAGGAACCAGGGGAACCAGGGGAACATGGGAAACACCCCACATGTCCCCCTCCATCATGAGTATAATTTCAGGAGATCCCATAACTGTTCTCTACTTCATACACTTTACATAATCTTCAGTTCATGTCAAAAGTCATGGGATAGCAGTAAGTAAATTAATTATGTTGGGGCTTTACCTTGAGGGATGTCTTGGGAATGCCCACATCTTGTGAGTGAGTCTGACCACTGGCCAGTGTGCTCAAGGCAAGGCGATGTGATTTGCTGGATTTTATGTGCGGCATGATGATGGGATTCTAGAGGGCTGGCAACATGTGGAGTGGATCACAGCGCAGATTATTTTGTTCTTCTTGTCTGACACAAACCCCACCAAGCCAACAACACCAGCTGTGCAGGGTGGTGCTTGTTCCATACTGGTGTGGGCATGATTTGGGTTAATTGGGACACCTAAATTTATCAATGACTGGTGTCCACTATGTTTCACTACTTAGTGGCTATTTGCAGCCCTTCAGCCCAATGATGGGATATCACAGCTGGATAATGAACCATGCCATTGGGCCCAAGTTCTCCAGAATTGGTTCTATAAGGTACTTCTGTACCACATGACACTGCGGATTTCGGAAATTGAAAGTTCCATCCATGTGGCACCCAGTTTTGTGTCTCGCTCAGACTCCTATAATTCAAATCACCTTGCTATGAGCATGCTGGCCATTTTTATTTAACCTCACTCACAAGATAACACCTCACAACTTATACAGGTGTGGACATTCCCAAGCCGTTCCACGAGGTAACACCACTTCGTAATTTACAAACTGCTATCCCATGACGTTTGGCATGATGGTGTATAATGGGGTGCTCTGGAGTAGCCATACACGAGCTTAAGGTCACAAAGCCGAGATCAGAATTTCAGATAGTAGGTATCATGCCCACCACCTTCGAGCTGTGGAGCGCTGGACCTGAAAGGGTACTTTGTACCCCTCTTGTGTCTCAGAATAAAGAAACATATTCTGCCAGTAAGTTGAATTGTGGCAAAAGGTATAATTAGTTTGTTTGTTGACACCCAGCCACCTTAGGGCTTGATTGAATCAGCTACTCCTCCCTTCCTCCCCTCCACATTCCCCTTGTTCTGGAGTCATGGGAAATCACAGTAATCAATAGTTTTCATTCCAGTGGGACTGCTGTATACACACTAAAGAGCGAAGGGAGTTCTCGGTGGCCCTCTTTCAAATAAATCTACGTTATAAATCATGGAAACCAGTGTGAATAATTTATGAAGGGTTCTAGATAGGCCCATGAGGACCCAGTGATTACCAGCGAAAGATGGCCTTTTTCAAAGGAATGCCTAAAACGGAACTTACTGTGGTATGATGGTTCTTGCTGGGGATTTTTTTTTTGCAAAAGAAGGTAAACAGATCTTGACTAAATGTTGCCAATATACACATTATAAATTCAGGATTTTATGTTGGCAAACTTCCCAAAATGCTTTGTAATTGACTGCAGCTGCTTCTCTCGCAAGTTATTGAGAATTCATAACATCGTGGCTCTGTTGGGAGAGTAGCCTCTAAAAACATCATTAAGACCTGCACTCAGTAGCTCATTACGGTAGTTTCCCCACTAGAAATGGGATGAGGGGATATAGGCATGTGTTTAAGGAGCAGACAGAGAGAATTCTGCTGGGATAGCATACGAGGAACGTTAAGATAGAGAACATTAAGCTTATGTACTGTATATAATCTGTCGGGCCGAGGATGTGCTCCTTTTTTACAGTCCAGCCTCTAATCTTAAGAAATAACCACCTACATACGCTTTGTGTTTCTGCACCAGTCAAACGAAAACATTTGTCACACATGTACAGTAGGTGCTCCATATGAGGGTGTGTGTTTTCAGGTTACTGGAACAAGGATGAAATTAACGTCACGGCATTAACTGTCATGCATTTATGCTGCTTATTTTTAAAGATTATATTAAGGCCCGGAACAGTGGCCAAGCTCCCAATTAGCAAAACTTAATGTGCCTTTCAGTAAGCCTGCCATCATTAACAAGGTATAATGGAGTAGCAAGAGGGATTAAGGGAAAAGCACAGGTTGATTGGCCCATAATCAAATGGACACCTGCAGACCATACTGGAATGGGTAATCAGCAGGGTCGTGAGAATATCAGGTGGACAGGCAACATTTGGTTGGCCAGTCCATTGGAAGACATTGATAAGAAAAAAAATGATTCAATACGGGCATCACAAGGCCTCAGAAGGTGTCCCGTGGTATCTGTCCGGTAAACTATGGGGCCTCCATGAGCATCAGGGAGTCGTAGGTGTCAATGATCCTGTCCCGGGCGCCCCGGCTGTCCTTTCTTGGAACACTTTAGGTAGCATACCAGAAAAGCCCCACAAGATCTGCCTGAAGTTTTGTAGATGTTCTGAGCCAGCTGTCTAAATATCACAGCCATCCATTGTCAAAGTGGCTCAGATTCCTCTGCTTACCCATTAACCCTGGTTTAAATAGCTTCAGTAACGGTCTGTTCATTTGCTGTCTAATGCATCCCACCCCTTGACAAATATCACTGTAAATAAAGATGATCAATTCTTTTCATTTTATGGCTGTCGTGGCTGGTCAGTGAACACTGCAGTAGGACTGATTGATATATTAATATTTATATCTATATCAGGATATAAACAGAACTAAGTATGGTCTAAGGCAATATAGTTTATATTGTTAATGTTCTGTTTTAACCTAGTGGATTTTTTTTGGCTCCGCCCCGTTTTCAGCTTTTCCTTTACTCTGCTCTCCTTAAATGTCTAAATATATTTCACCTGATGTCCTCATTTTTTTACATCATATATTGTATCATATTTCATATATGGCCATTCTAAAAATATATTAGGCTATGATTTTTTCTCCATATTGCCCAGCTCTACTCTGCAGTGTTAGAATGTGATGAGAAAGTCCTTACTGAAGCATATTTTTCTTCAGTAAAGCTGCTGCTGTGTTTGTTTTGAACTAGCACTGTGTCTAAATATGATTATCTATTACTCTGTAGTAATTGGAGGCATAGTACCATACCTCGTGTAGTATTCACTGAAGTTCATGCCATCTTTTCCAGCTTATGGTAAAGTGTGCTTGGCACAGTACACCAGATCTCCTGAACCTTAAAACGTGCAGGCAGATGTTCAATGTGAGGCTGCAACAGTGCATCTGAAAGCACATAGGACATGTACTGTCTTCTCTGTCAGGAAGCTGTTATAGCTGTAATTACTAGCGGCTTCACTTCTAATGCCCCGTTACTTAATCAGAGGCTGACACACTGACAGGGGAACTGCAGCACCCTCTGCGCTACCCTGTCACTCCATGTCTACCAATTAACACATAAACCATAATTACCCTCACCAGTTGCCATGGTAGAGTCTTGGCAAGAAAGTAGATTCTTTGTGTGTGTGTGTTTCACGTCTGCTGCACAGTGACTTTGAAATGCTTTGATGTTTGTCAGTAGCAGGAGAAGGAACTGGTGGCAGTGGGAACATGGGATGCATGTGGTTAACACGCAACATGTAACACCATTTATGTAACTTTAAATGTATTTATTAAGATCCATGTTTATTTTATACAAACAGCCAACATGTTTTGGAATATGTTAAATGTACATGGCATCTTTAGTTTCTAACAAAACTGCTCTGTTCTGAGTGTTATTGGCAGCCTTATGTATAACAGTGGGTTAAAACTAACCCCACAGTGTGGAGGCCGTACTTTGCTTTGCTCAGGGACACTGTTGTTTACATGCTTAAGAAGTAGTTCAAAACACAATAGTAGCATTGCTGGTAGTCCTCATTTAGTACTGGGTTTTGGTTAATTAGTGCTTTGTGGTATCAGAGCTGCTGGTGGTAAAAATGGCTTGGACACCTGTCCAATGTGGACACCTTTATAGTTTTAACAGTAGTTCTGCAGGTCACACAGCTCCATAAGCCTGGGGTTGTGGGTTCAAACCCCACTCGGGTCACAGTCTGTGAGGAGTTTGATGTGTTCTCCCTCTGTACTGGTTTCCATCAGGTAACCTGGTTTCCTTCCTCCTCCTAAAAACACATAGCAGGTGAACTGCCAAAGTGCCCCTAGGTGTGAATGTACCCTGTGATGGATTGGTATCCTTTTACCCTGTCCAGGGGCTATTCCTGCCTTGCGCTAAGTGATTATGAGTAGGCTCTGGACCTGTAACCCTGAGCTGAAAGAATATGATGATAGATGTACTAAATGGTGTTTATACGAGCAAAAACACACTGTTGATAAATGACTTTGATGAGTCGAAACATTATGACCACCTATTTAATATGCTGCTCAACATCCACGTGCCACCAAAACAGCTGACTATGGAAGACCCTCAAAGGAGTCCAGTAGTAACTGTCTGCAGATCATTTAACTCCTGTAGTTACGTACAATATACAGTCCATTTGGTGTATTATAGGGTGGTAGTGCCATTTCCTATATGGTCTAAAATGACCAAAAATAGACCATCAACTGTGTCACTGCCATATGTCACTTGTCCTTGTCTCATACATAGTTAAAATACAAGAACTGCTATACCTTTTCATGCTTCACTGTAAAACAGTTTTATTGTCCACACTGCCAACATCCAACCTCTGAAATCATATCTAATTCAGGTTGTGTCATCATAGCAATGTTACATGCGTCTTACACCACAAGCTTAAAATAGCCCACATCTGCTCCATTAAAATATACCTGAATTTGATCAGGATATTCCTATTATTGTAAAATGCAATAACATGTATTGAATTAGATCTTACAAATGTGCAGCAAAACTGATGGTTTCTAAAAATATTAAAACTGGGAAATGTTGGAAAATGTCTCTAAGCCTCATAATGCAATTTCAGCAGATCTCCTCAGTTCATAAATTAATGCATTTATCTGGGTCACATACAGGAGCCACTGTAAGCCATTTTCCTGCCGATTTACTTTGAGCTTATGTGGGAGTAATTAATACCAGTTAGTCCTTAATTATGGTGATTAGACAGGTCATGGGAAATTAAGCTGCAGCTGGAGGATTCACTGCATGCCTTGGCAACTGGTGTATGTATATGTGTGCACGTGTTGGAGGTGGAGGGTGTACAGTGTACAGTATGTGTGGTATAAATCTAACAGTCTTTCAGTCATTATTTCAGTTATTATTATATTATTATACTTGTCGTGTTGATACACTGTGAAATAACATGCAAACCACATTTGACCCATGCTATTGCAACACTGCTGGGCAGCCATGGGAACCGCCAGGTCCTCAGCTCTGTTACAACAGCTAACTGGTTGCCTGTGCTGACCAGTGATGTGTGTGGATGGACCGCCATCTAAGGAGTGAGCATGGCCAGTTTTGTTCTCTCAGACTCCGGCTGCTGATGGCAAGCAGCATAACCTGGGATTTGAACCTGTGATCCTCGGAGCATAATGCTTGCTCATTACACCGTTGAGTCACTCAGACCCTGACCAGCTTAGTTCTTGACCAAATTATCAAGCCAATCAACATGAACAGTCATGTTGGTTAACCACCTTGGTCTTGCTGGTGGTCCAGCTTGGTCTTGCTGGTAAACTGGTAGTCTGGTAGTCCAACTCAAACTCAAATGTTCAGTATCCATGGCAAGAGCTTGGTCAGCTTGAGCTGGCCATTCTGGGCTTTTCAGCAGGAATATCAGATCTTTTCAAACCGCTGGGTGCAGTCAACATGTCTTTTATCATCTGAGGACTGTAAAATAAGAGTATAAAGGGGGAACCTTGTATCAAACTGGATATTTCTATCATTGTTGTCATGGTTCAATTTCCAACTGGTTTCCCTAACTAATTGAGCACTTGGAGAGTCATAAATTGGCTAGACTATCATTAAGAATGCTATATTTAGCAATGTGGAACTCATTTAAGTCTTACATACTGTCATTATTAATGATATATCTGCACAGATGTCAGTTTTATATTTTAAGATATACTTTGTCACAGTAGTTTTTCTTTGTTGGTCATAACTCCACTTGTCAATAAGAAAGCTTTTTCAAGAGCAGTTCAAGAGGCTGGTGGAGTGGCGTAAATTAATTTCAAGTGTCACAGCATCAGTCAGTCATTTTATTCCATTGCTGCTGTTGTCACACGGAGGGGGTAGGAGGCAAACCTAGGTGCAGGCAATAGGGATTTATTAGCAACAATAAAAATAAAAAAACACAAAGTAAAATTTGCAGGAATTTAACAAGAAATGTAACAGAGCAGGAGCACAAAAATCAAAGAGGCTGTAACAGCAGTAAACCTATATGCACACAACAACTGACAAAGATGCACAGAGAGAGACTAGACACACCTGGAGAAGATAACGAGAGGGCAGGGCTACAAAGGAACACTGATGATAGGGTGGAGCTAGGGCAGAGACAAGACAGAAAACACAACAGAACAAAACAAAACTTGACCAAACAAGGACAAACAAGAAACCAATTGGAAACAAGACAGGACAGAGGTCTGACAGCTGTCCAGTGGAAACCATGTATATCCATTTTTGTCCACTTTCAGTTTTCTTCATGGGTTGAACCCTGTAGCTGTTCTGTGCACTGTGTTAATAATTCTGAATGAATGGACCAATAGAAATGCTGTGATTACTCTTATTTTACATTAATGTCCATTCAAAGTTAACAACATTTTTACCTTCTCCTGTAAAGTCACCGTTTTGGAGATACATGTTTTTCCATGTCCATAAAACAGCATTTTGTTCAGGGTGCTCAGACATTTCTTTAGTCAGCAGCCTCGAGCCTCTGGTGTCCCTATTTGTACCCTTTTATACCAAAGATTGGCGTCTTCCCCTAATAGAGGGTCTCTGACTGCACTGACCCCTGATTATAATTTACATTATAAATTGAGAAAATACACATGACCTCATTTACCCTTCCTTCAAGGCCTAAGCAAACGAGAACTGGGTGTGTACCCAGACTGTCCCATTCTCAACAAGAACCAACAGCAACCCTGTTGTTTTCTTGCTCTGCCAGGAACAGCATCCAAAATGGTCATTAAAATATTTGCCTGTCTGAGGAGCTTCATCTAGACTGTCAGATGGAGAAGGAAATACTGTTGATAAATTGCAGGAAGCTTTGAGAACAGTGCACAGCTGTTATGCAGAGGTGTTTGCTCAGCTGATTAGCTGTCCATTGCAGCTCAACTCTGTTATCACTATCTTGTTTGGAAGGCAAACAGAAGATGAGGACAGTACATATGTTACATTCATGAATACATTTCCTTTCTTCAAGTTCTTGAATGGTTCACTGTAAAAACAAACTAACAAATGAGTTAAGGCTAGAATAATATGTCGGCAAGTTTATTTAAAGGACAGTTTAGACCAATAAGTGCTGATTATTGATTTCATTATTGCTAGTATGTCCCATGTCCCTCTAATCTGGAATGGGGAGACCAACTCTGAGGGTTTTGGGCTGGATTTCAGAGTGGATTCTGGATAGGTGTGTGAAGATGAAGATGGTGTAGAGGGTGCAGAATTGTACAATGCAGTGGGAGCTGAGGGTTTAGACTGACTGGGGAGATGAGCGTGTGGACCATCTCCCAAAATGAAGTTATGTTATAACTCCACTTTCCTATTTCTGTAAGAAATAAAAAAAAGATCTACTGAGAATAACAGAAGTGGGCTTGGGACCTGGAGGTCACTGGTTCAATCCTTAAGGCCGTGCCTTCAAGCAAGGCACCAAACCCCCATTTGCCACCCGGGCACTAAGCTGGCTACCCACCATAAAATCAGGCAGTTATAAATCAATCAGATTGCAGTGCTATTAGAAAGGATGTGACTGGCCATGGTGGGGTATCTGTATCCAGGAGACAAACTCTTGAAGTAGCAGCACTATGTGTAATGGTCTTTTCTTGTTGGAACAATGGACTGGAGTGTGTGTTCAGAAAAGGTAGGGTCACTGGTTGCAGGACCTCACTTTGGGCAGTCAAAGGGCCTGTAAAGAAGACCTAAGTTTATCTGGCTGTGTATGAAATTGCACCCCACACCTTGACACCAGGCCTTCTGGACATGTGATGCATTACAATCCACATGGATTCTATGGTCGTCTCCACCAACACCAAAGCAGGACTCATCACTGAAGATGACCTACTGCCATTCTGAGTGACTGTTATGCATAGCCATGGGTTGATTACTTCTGGGTGCAACTATTTTTTGTCAAATTAAAAATATTGTTATGAATATTGGTCCTATGGATTTAATTCTTAGTTGTCAGACAGCAGAAGGCAAGAAGACTGAAAATCACCTCCGATGTCTTGAAAGCTTTCTCTTCAGACTCAGGAGCATTCTGAGAAGCAGTGTTTTGGGAGAAAATTACAGTTATTTTGTAAATGTCAGGCTGCATTTGCTCTTCATGGCATCAATTGCTAGACTTTTTCTCAGAGCTTTGCTTTTGCTTCAGCATGATTTCAAGCAATTCTGTCTCCCTAAAGGACAGTGACCACTATAGAGCAATTCAGACACAAGCTTGTTCATAGAAAGGCATCAGGCATTCAGGCATATGTGAATAAGAAGGCATATGTGAATAGGTAGCCTGTTAAGTGTTCCTTTTTAATAAAACATAATTTATAATGCCATTTGGCTCATTAATTATGAATTTGTCCATAGTGCCACTTATCATTCTGGACACATAAGGCTATATAGATATTGGGTGATATAACAGTATTTATATCTGTATCAGGATATAAACTGCAGGATATGTGCTGAGGCGATATTGTTTATATTGATTTTGAAAGTTTTTAAGTAACATTGTTTTAATATTGCAGAAAACTTTATTTGCTTATGTTTTCTGCTGCACCCCCTGCTTGGCCCCCTGCTCTCAGCTCCTCCCCCATTTCACCCCCACATTAGAAAGACATATGACAGAGCTCTGGCATGGAGATGCCTTTGATCTTCATTTCTTTTATATACTCACTAAGTTTAACTATAGGATGTTTCAAACCATTATAAATCAAAGATAAAATCCAATAAAAACTGGTGGTATGTAGCATTCGTTTCAACAATCCACCAAAAACATGCTTTTTCCTCTTGTCCAGGTTACTGCACTTGCACAGATCGGTACATAGAGGTGTGGTTTCCCTACTTGTACCCAGCTTATCTCCTGATGTAGCCAGCAAGCTGGCTTTATTTTGAAGGGTAGGACTTCATGCATGAACAGATATCACATTGAGTGTTACGAGAACTCACATTAAAATCAGTGATTTACACGCATATATATGTATTTATGTGTGCATGTGTACTGTTTCAGGGACAGATTCATTCACTTGCACTTATGAATGTGAACCATCATATAGTCAAATCTTATCTTAGCAAAAAAATTGGAATTTTACCGGGATTTTTCTACAACATTACTCCAAAATCATTCCTTAAGTATCCCGCATTTTAACTGTGGTTAAACCCTGTCCTCAAACATTTCACTCTGAGCAGAGACAATATTTTCATATATTAATTCATCTGTTGCAGGCTCCTCAGACAGCTACTTACGCAGATGAATTTGTTAGTTGATGAAGGAAAAAAAATCACCCCTAACAACTAAAGATTTTTGAATGTTGAGAATCATGACAATAAATTGTATGTTTCATCTTATATAACTCTAAAAAAGCATGTGTGGCCACTCTGTAGAGTTGAGTTGTCAGGTAAGGGTACTGAATTGTGACGGGAATAGACTGGATTGTGTGTGTTTTGCCTTCAGACTGACAAAGCATTAAAGCCATTCACTCTTTACCTAATTAGGTATGAGTTAATAAAACTCATATTTTTGACTAAGCAGTCATAGCTGAGCCTCGCTGTAGAACAGCCAGAGCTACAGCTGTCTAGATGGATAGATAGTAATAACATTACATTTTACTATAACATGTTTATGTGGCTGTAATTGAAGGATGGACATAAAGTACATGCTCATACAGTACATGCTCATACAGTATATGCTTATACAGTATATGCTCATACAGTATATGCTATATGCTCATACATTACATGCTCATACAGTATATGCTCATACAGTATATGCTCATACAGTATATGCTATATGCTCATACATTACATGCTCATACAGTATATGCTTATACAGTATATGCTCATACAGTATATGCTATATGCTCATACATTACATGCTCATACAGTACATGCTCATACAGTATATGCTTACACAGTATAGGCCCAAAGTTGATTATATTCTAGTTTTATTATTATGGTTGACTTGTGTATCCAATTCATAATCTCTGATAAAAAAAGAGAAAATCTAGAAACAGTTTTACTAATAATTATTTTTGCAAATACATTTCTTAGTGTGTCTGTTAAAGGGTTAAAGGGTTAATATATGGTGCTTTTCAGTATTTTGATACCTGGCCCTCAAATGAGTGTGAACTCCATTGTTTATGATACACAGCGAAATATCTGTTTTTCTCTGCCGACATGTGAGCCGTAGGGCTCAGCTGCATTTTGCATGTATGTGTGCACATCTTCCTCTCTCTCCCTTTCCTCTCTGCTGCCTGACCTGCCCTCATTCAGTCTCTGCTTACTAATTAGGGCTGTGCTGAAGCCATGTGACCACTTGCCAGGGATACAGTATGCCTGTGGGTATTTCACGAGACGTGTGCTTTGCTGAATTTGCATTTTTTTTTTCTCGATACCCAAAGTCTGCACAGTGGATCTTGGCATTTTTGTCTTTGCAGACTAAAAAGGAATCCAAGTCAGAATTTAAGGAGGCAGAGATTAATCTCACACAGCGAGAGACTAAGATTATAAAGTCTAATGAAAACGTTGGGACATTCTTGTTCAAATGACACATTTTTGTTGATTTCTCAAAGTGTGTAGAAAGAAGGAGAAAGTAAGTGAATAAATCCCCTACAGAAATTTTAAATGTACAATTTTCTATTTATTTCAGCTCAAAATATGTAGATAAAAATCAAATAGAACATGGTTAGCGTGCCTGTACCTGTGCAAAGGTGCATTTAACCAGTGAGCCGTCGTTCAGTTTTGCTACACTCTTTCTGTGGGCCTCTCTCTCTGAAACTGTAAATTCATACAGTAATAATTCAGCACCAATCAGAATCAGTGTTGTTTCCAGGGAATACAGCTTATTTATTCATTCAGCAAATTAACTTTTTAAAAGGTCCCCCTTTTCCACAAATGTATTAAAAGGGTTCTGTAGAAGAGGACATAAAAGAACCAGTTCTGGTTGCCTCAACAACCTTTAAGTTAGGTACTTTAAAAACTCTATGAATGCGATTCTTCTATGGAATCAAATAATGCTTTATTTTTTAACAGGCAGAAGAAAATTATCTGGCCACCCTGGAGTTTTCAGTCATCTACTGCAACCCCAAAGTAAACTGGCTGACATCACCAAACAAATGAATGATCTAACCTTAACCCCAACTCTAAACCTAATCCTAATACTAACCCTAACCCAAACCTAACCTAACCTTATAACTGTAAACCTAATCCTAATACAAACCGTAACCCTAACCCTAATTTAACGGTAACTCTTACTCAAAACTAACATAACCTTTACCATAACCCTAACCTAACTTAACCATAATCCTGTCTCAACCCTAGCTGGGTGTGGTTATGATGTAATTAAACTTTTTATTAGGTTAGAAACCTGGATATTGGCCACTTTTACCTGCTGTGTGAGTTGAGTCGTGAGTAAATCCAGTGCTTCTCCCCGAATTTGGTTGTGATTCAGTCACATCACTTGAGTGCAGCACAGACATAAATATTAATGTTGTTAACTGGTGATACTACTAAAGACTGGGGAACAGTTCTGCTTGATTTCATTTCTGCTCCTATTAAAATACTGTTTGTTTTCAGTTTGTTCCTCAAAACAGTTTGAATGCCCTGCTTGCACCTGGTTGTAAATTGAAATCTGGTTGGTATGATGAGTATTGACTTGTTAAAAAGGCATCAATGTGGTAGACACCCGAAATAGGGTTGAGCTATTTCTTTTTCTGCCTCCGGCTAAAATCCAGACACCAGTGCACAACCATATCAATGACGAGGTTCTCCAAACCCCCCTCCATACGCCCATACACACACACACACACACACACACACACACACACACACACACACACACACACACACACACACACACACACCGTTCATACGCTGCGTTTGTTCTTTGACCTTCTGTCAGCTTTGACGAGCCTTTTAAGATTGATGCTTTTCCCCCCCATGTGGGGTCCCTCTGATGTGAAGTGTTGAAAAAGTCCATTGGCGTGGAAGAAAGGAGCGGTGCGTTTGGCTTGAATGCTGATGGTAGCTGCTGGAGCGAGGCATTATTGCTGCTGGCGCTTCATCCGCCCGCTTCAGACGGGTGACCTGCCACTGTCAATCCTCTTCTCGTCAATGACACCGGCACAAACACCTCGCTGACTGATGCAAACCTCTGATAGACATCATGTCATACCGGACTAACCTTGTGTCATGTTATGGCTGAGGATGCAGTCAAGCTTTCCAGTTGAGTGTTCCTGCCATTTCACTGAATCAGTATTTTATAAATCAGTGATTACAGGCCACAATTAATTGTTCCATTAATCAGACGTTCCATTAATCAGACAATACCTTGATTAAACCACAAACTAATCATACAATAATCTAATATACTTGTTGAAATACTTGATGGCAGAATGGTGAAGGTAATTTTGGTGAAAGAGTGATTAATTGGGTCCTGCTGGATAATAACGTTTATAGTCATACAGGGAAAACAGGGAGCTTGATATTTTTTTATTTATTTTTTTGCCTTGTGAAGGACACACCTCAGGGAGATGAGCTGATGTGCTTTTTTCATCTCATGTCCCAGATTCACTCTATGTACCTCTCACTACCAGAATCACCTTCCCCGTTCTGCCACCAAATATTTCATCAAGTATATTATTTCATTATATGACTAGTTTGTGGTTTGTCTGATTAATGGAAGAGTTGATAATCAGTCAGTGGCTTCTGATGTTCTTCTTTAGCTACAATGGGAGATGTTAGGTTATTGTTGTACTGGTCTGTCAGTCTCACACCATAAATGCTTTGACCTCCAATCTCATAATTTCTGCGATTATTATTATATTTAATGGGAATGTTGGCGGTACAGTGGTGCTGCAGGTAGTGTGTGTGTGTGTGTGTGTGTGTGTGTGTGTGTGTGTGTGTGTGTGTCTGACCCACTGTAACTCTGTTCAGAAATAAGTGGATGGATGTGTAAAGGTTTACATGTATGTTGCACGGGTTGAAAGACACATTTGGGCACATATTTACAGAAATGTGATCAATAAGTTCACAAGTTTTCAGAAAGAGTGGAACCTTCATACCCTGTCTGACGTGCTTTTTGCCGTTCGTGGTAAATGGGGTTAGAAACATACTTTCGCTGCTCCCTGTCTGCTTCTGCTCTCATTACTTTCGCTCCTACATGAGTGCTCATTAGCAGGGGAAACTTAAGTCTGTAGCTTTTAGGCCATGACCAGACTAGGATGCTCCTAGACAACCTGAAAAGAATGGCTTCCTTTCCTTTAACCTCCATAATTTTACAGTCAGTGTCTTGATTGCCTTGGTCTTGGTCTATATCAAGCACACAAACATTTTGATGGATTTGAAATATTAATGACATCTAGAGTATGTGTCTGTTAAAACTAACCCTGCAGTGTGGAGGCTGTATCTCAGCCTATCTAGCACAAAATTGTATGATACATACAGCCATTGAGAGGAGCATCATGATATATCAGGTGTGGATTTTGTGATGTATGATGATTTTGTGCACGTTTGTGACCAAACATGATTTGAACATGAGTGCCGGGTATTGGGTTGTGTCCATGTAAGCATGTATATAAGCATGTATTTTGCCATTGTCTACTTAACTAATATGTAAATATGAAGATATGAGATATATGCGATATGAAGATGTTTGGAATGAATGTGCCTCTTGTGTTCTCTCACAGGCCTTAGTATCCGTGGTGCTCATGATGATGAACCTCCTGACCCTCAGCTGATGCGTCTTGATAACATGCTGCTTGCTGAGGGCGTGTCTGGCCCTGAAAAAGGAGGTGGATCAGCGGCTGTGGCTGCGGCGGCAGCAGCAGTTGCCGGGGGTGGAGCGGATAACTCCATTGAACACTCTGACTACAGAGCCAAGCTCTCCCAGATCCGGCAGATCTACCACACAGAGCTGGAGAAATATGAGCAGGTGTGCCACCTTGCAATATGGGGCCGCATTTGTGATTTTCTCTATCATCGCAGATTACTTTTGAAATATGCTTTTAGATCTTTAGGCAGGTTTCTATTTTCATGCACCAAAAATTTGTTACTCTGGTCAGATTGTCAATAGTTTAAAAAAAACTTTTGCTTAGTTTAGCATTTTCATAGTAACTTTTTCTGGCATGTGTTAATTAATTACTTAACTGTAATAATTTGCATTAATTTTGTATTTATATATGTTTCTATTTTAATCACCAAAATGAGTTTATTACTTAATACTAATATTGTAATTAAACATTTTTGATGATTTATTTCTTTACTACTTCTTTTTCTTTTATTTATCTATATTTTTTATTAGTTTACTGTTAATTTTAATATGAAGCACTTTGAGCTAAATTTGTACTTAAGCAATGTAAATAATAAGACATGTTATTATGTAAATAAAGTGTAATATTAGACAAAGAGAATCTAATCAAACATTTCAAATAATTTAAAATTAGGATTTATTTGATATAGAGTAGATAGTTATCCAGCAAATGAACTTGTGAGAGGCATCTTTAGTAGTATTAACTTGAACCGAAACCACTTTCAGTTCTTTTATTTTAATGTGAACTGCCCATTTTAGGCCCTGACACATCATCCCTATTAAACTATAGGACTTTGGTTTGGTCACTCCAGAACACATATAAATGGACCTATTTTGTGCAAAACTATTTAATTCGTCATTTTGAAAAACATGCAACAATAGTGAAAATCAAGACCTTTCTTCATGGCATGGTACACCGGTTTGAGTTGTTTTGTCATTGGCAGGCTTGTAATGAATTCACCACCCATGTGATGAACTTGCTGAGGGAGCAGTCTCGCACTCGACCCATCTCCCCTAAAGAAATTGAGTGCATGGTGGGCATCATACATCGAAAGTTCAGCTCTATCCAGATGCAGTTAAAGCAGAGCACTTGTGAAGCTGTCATGATCCTACGCTCACGCTTTCTGGATGCCAGGTCAGTGTGTGGTAAGGAATGGGTGGCAGTATTATGTTTGCTGATTTAACAAGTTATGATAGTAAGGGATGAACCGTATAGAATTGACATGATGAGTTGAGCTTGATGGGCTGAGTGACGTGGGTACGATTTGAATAAGCAGATCTCTAAAATGATGGCTGGTGCCCACTGAATTATGAGGTTCTAGCCCTATATCAGTCTCTGACATCAACTGGAAGAAAGATTTTCCCATTCCTCCATGTGGAATTCTTTCATCTATGTGATGGTTCGTGTTTGTACAGACAGTCTTGCATTTTCTCAAAAATAATAGCAACTGCTGTTTTGATAAGATAAGATGACAGCCGCCATAACAGGCACACAACGTGTATTTTAATCAAGATATTCTGAAACAAACAAACAAACAAAAAAAAAAAACAATGTTTCACAAAGAGGAGCGTTGTAGTCGCTAGAGCATGTAGATTTCCTTAAGCCTGGAGTAAATTAGGCAGAAACCTGCTCACCAGTGAATCATTTGCTTGAAGGACTGCATAACAGGGCACAGCAGTAGACTCCCACTGGGAACATCACAGATTAGTGAGTAACAAGAAGAGAGAGTACATGAGGGTCAGGTAGGTCCAGGTCACATCAGTCTTTTCTGACTTCATTAGTATTTTCATTAGTATTTGTCCTGCAAGGCCTCCATTCGTTTTATTAAGATGTGATAATGTGGCACGTGTGCAAGACAAGTCTCTCTATCAGCAGCCCACACATAGAGTAACAGCCAAATGGGAGTACTCCCAACCTTCTTGATGGCCAGTCCATCCTTGTTAAAGTGTTAAATTATGTGTCAGATTACAAATTTCTGATAAACGTCAGATTTTTTTTTGCAACCAAGACTCCACAGGATCTGTACAATATTATGACTTTTAAACAGATAGACTGACTTCACAGTAAAAGCCGCTCCAGTGTGGTGAAACTGTCTAAACGTTAGCTATATTATTGTGAGTTTGATGTCTGTTGATGTTTGTTGGACAGGAATTACGTTGTTCTGCCTTTATATTAGTGGTTGTTGTGGCCCGTCTGCATGGGCAAGTATCCTAACACTACATTGGCCCACCACACTGGATAATAGTGTGAATGTGAATGTATGAGAACATAAGTGCACATACTCTCTCTGTTAGAAGGTCTGAAGGTCTGGTTATTTCTGTGTTACCTTCCCCAGAAGGAAAAGGCGGAATTTCAGCAAGCAGGCAACAGAGATCTTGAACGAGTATTTCTATTCCCACCTCAGTAATCCCTATCCTACTGAAGAGGCCAAAGAGGAGCTGGCCAAAAAGTGCAGTATAACTGTCTCACAGGTGAGTCAAACTGCTGAACATCTCCAGTTTCAATGCCGAGTCTCACACGCTTTTAAATAACTCTTTTCTGATGCCACAAATCTGAAAGTGAACATGTGAAAATGTGAAAACCCGAACCAGGGTTCTTTGTGGCAGTGAGATAAAAGATTCAGTTTTGGTTCCCCAAAAAAATAAGAACCTTTAAGGAGACCTTTCACATTTACAAATTGTATGTCCAAGCCAAGAACCAACGAGGAACCTATACGGTAACCCAGAGCTCTAACTACTGAGCTACCACTGATGGTATGACAAAATGTGGAGACCTAATGCAATCATTGAATAGTTGATTGGATGCATTTGGATATATCTTGTTACATCAGCTTTCCCATGCCTGCACCGACTAGGTTTGAGCAGAGTAATTGAAGAAGATGGAGGTTCTTTCTTCCCAGCCAACATGAGTAGGGCCACTTATGTGCTCTCAACTCTGGCCACAGAGGCTTTTTTGAATATTGTTGCTGACCATGTGCATCCCCTCAGGGACATTATTTACCCATTTTCTTATGAAGAGGTGCTTTTGCTGCTCAAGAACCCCTTATTCAACTGGCCTGTTAACTGGTTTAATAAATGGGTTTAGTAGAAGTGAAATCTACAAACTGTGTTGCACTATGGTCCTCAGTTCTCCACATCTGTTCTAATAGATAGTTACAGTGTAATACTGTGCACTGCACCATCTGACAAAATATATGTCATCTCTGACTTGCTTTATGAACCTGGTGATGAATTCAGGCTCTTTCATACCTTGTGGAACCCATACAGTGAAGAATATAATCAGTTTTGACAGCAAACAAAGTCCACCATTTCCCCGTTATTATTATAGTTTTCCTAATAAAGGGCTTGTAAATAGAATTAAATGGTTATTGGCCTGGACATATATGGTTTAAAAGGCTGTAAAAGATGTGGAACTTTTGCACTGTATGAAGGTTTTAGTTCTTAAATGGTTCTTCAAACAGTCAGCCATTGAATGATAGGAAACAAAAGTGTCTCTTCTCTTCAAATAACTGTAATTTCTTCCATTTGGCACAGTTATTTTTTAATAATGTAGCTATAAGTGGCATTTACAAGGAAAGATTATATTTTGTATAATCTTATTATTTGAGAGCTTGTCTTTCTTAATGCTTGCGAGGACTGTGACACTGTGAAGGTGCAGCTAGAGAAACATATTCAGACACACTGCTTTGCCATCAAATGCCAACCTCAATCTGGCTCCCATAGGTGAATGTACCTTAAAAGGGCAAAGTGATATGAAGATGCAGAGTAAGCGTGATAAATGTATGGGGGAAGTCCTTTGGTTGGTTCTCAGACATGTTGTGTTGTGATGGGTATATGGCTGTGCGAGGACACAGAGGAGGTTTATAGTGTAAAAAGCCCCTTCTCTTTTGCCCTTAGGGGATGGGAAGCACCATCACTGTGTCACAGGTACGTCACCAAACATCCGTCCTCCATGTTGTCTGTTGCCATTCAGTTGCAGTGTACCAACAAATATCATAGAAATCTATATATTTTCCATTCAGAGCTGCAGATTTACAGGTTTAAGGTGTCTAATCACATTATTTAAAACAGTTTATCTCAGTGTTTATTAATAAAAACACTAGATCACATTAATACAATTGTATATAAAAAGAGCAGGAATTTATGATTTTGAAGAACCAAGCTTGGTTTCCATATTTCTCCTGGAAAACCTCAACCAGTGCATGGATATGTTCAATTCCATCAGCGGCGCACCTGATTTAACATCATTAAGTACTAATCCAGGTGTTGGATGATAACCGTACATAATACTAGACTCCAAGGGGAGCTTTGGAGATGGTTTAAAGATCACACTACTTTCTTTATGAATGTTCTTTCTGTTTATTCAAATAAACACTCACTGATTAGGAGCTTTTTAATTCTATATTTCACTGGAGTCCTAACTGTATATATGTAGTGCTCTTGGCATCATAGCCATTTATTAATAACCACTGTTGTAGCTGAGAAATGGTATGCCATTCAGATATTTTTGTGCTTTACAAAGATTAAGGTGGACCTTCATGTGAAGTTATTTTGAGCAAATTTCAAACCATAGCCATCTGTTTATTCATGCACATTCAAAAGTGTCCACCAACCAACCACACACATTTCACAGAATTGATATCAGCTTCCTGATGTGTGATTAACTGACCCTCATTTCAGAGATGGGCTTTATTATATTGCTGTGGAACCTAGAGTCAGGTGACTTCAACATATTTAAACATTTGACATTTGAAATGACTTTTAAAATGTACTTTTGTAAAATGTAATTAATAGAAATGCATTTTTTTTGTGAGCAAAACGTCAGGACCCCCTATAACCTAATAGTTGGTATTTCCTCCTGTGGCTGAAATAATGTACATTAAATGTTTCTTAATACCCTCTATCATCTCTGACATGACTGAAAGAAAGATTTTCCCCCTCCTCTTTGTGGAATTCTTTCAGGTATGTGATGTTTCAGTGTCAGTCTTTGTACAGACAGTCTTACATTGTCCTCAAGCCTCATCTGAAACAAGATTTCATACTGGTTTCGATGATGACGAGATAATGATTGTTTAATCATTTGCTGCTGATGTGCTGTGCCTGTTTCTAATTCTAGGCATTTTAAGTAGTAATAAATGTGGGTGTGTCCTACCTTTCTCCTTAATGAGACAATTACATTTCTAATTATTAAAATGTACAAATTATTTTTAAAAGACATTGCTTGTCCTAACTGTTTTACATCACTTTATTTTACAATGTGTAATGTTTAACGTGTGGCTTTGTACAAGAAACAAAATCTGACAGAAAAAATTCTTCAGCCTTTTTTTTGCATGTATTTCTAAATGAATATTCACTACAAAATCATATTATCATTATAACAAGTTTGAGTGGTTTCTGAGTTGTGTTACTAAAATCAAACAGACAGGTTTGAATGGGCTAGTTTGAATTAGTTGGTTTGAATATACTGGTTCAGATGAGCTGGATCGTTTGATCTGGTTCAATTGAACTGGTTTGAATGAGCTGGTTCAAATGAGCTGGTTTGATAGACCTGGTTCAAATGAGCTGATTCAATTGAACTAGTTCAAACAAGCTGGTTCTAATGAGCTGGTTCGAATTAACTGGTTCAAATGAGCTGGTTCAAATGAACTGGTTCAAATGAGCTAGTTCGATTGAACTGGTTCAAATGAGCTGGTTCAAATGAGCTGGTTCGATTGAACTGGTTCAAATGAGCTGGTTCAAATGAGCTGGTTCAAATGAGCTGGTTCGATTGAACTGGTTCAAATGAGCTGGTTCAAATGAGGTGGTTCAAATAAACTGGCTCAAATGCTTGTTACTTGAAATGATAATGAGCCCCTAAGCCCCGACTTTTCTTACTAGTGCTAAGTTTATCCATTTGCATTAGCTAGACGACATTACTTCCATTTGATTTCACATCTCTCTCCCACTTTTTTTCACATACACTTTCTCTCTATGGTTCTCCCTGGCTGCTTTGCTCTCCCACACCACACACACCTCCCTCTATCTCTCTCTGTCTCCCAGCTGGAGTTCTCTGTACCTGCGAAATGGCCATAGGAACACACGCACAGCGTAATTATTTATAAACTACTTACATTTCCCTCGTCTGCAGTTTTGCCACAGGCAGTTGGTATCAAATCCTCTTTTTACGACAAGTTTTATTGCCAGGCCTGTGTTGTACTGATCCAGAAAACAAGTCAGATACAAAGTGCTTTACAGATTTACACAGAATAGATCCTGTGTTTAAATCTTTGCATCAATGTAAGATGTGCACCATGCTCTCAAGGCATGGCTAAAGGCACTCAGATGAGGGTTTGGTATCATTCTAATGTGCCCCATGAGCAATGGCCATGTTAAAAGCATGTTAAATCACAAAATCTGGCTTAGGAAGCACTTTAAACACATAAGTTACATCCCCTAATATATCCTCTTTAAGTACTTCAGGTCATTATCTTTTGCACTTTTTTATTTGCACAATGTAAAACGAGTTCTGAGGTTTTGATGTTATAGTGACGAGTATATGAACGTATGAATATGTTTCTTAAAGCATCTTGCTTTTAAGCAATAGGTGCGGCTGTTTGCCAAAAACACAACCTTAGGCATTTTCTTTTAAGCCACTGTTCATACCTGTGTGTGTTATAGGTTTGACATAAACCATCGAATTAAACCTGCCCTTCTGTCTCTGGCTTTCTTCTCAGGTTTCAAACTGGTTTGGGAACAAACGCATTCGCTACAAGAAGAACATCAGTAAATTCCAGGAAGAAGCCAACCTATACGCGGCGAAGACGGCTGTAACGGCCACTCAGGCTGCAGCCGCTGCTGTGCAGAACAGCCAGGCCAGTTCTCCAGCCACACCCAACCACGGTACACACATACACTCAAATGTATAGAAATGAGTGTGTTCTGCACTTTAAAAATATAAGTGGCAAGCAAAAATTGTAGTTCTTTGGAGCAATGCCATTAAATATCCACATTTAACACCCCCAAATAACTGTAGAAAACTTAAGAAGTGGAATATTGGTTCTTTAAATGTTTAAAGAACTCAGCGCATTTATACAAAGGCAGGTAACCTTGAGAAACCTTTATTTTAACAGAATAGAACAAGCGTACCCAGTTCTGTTCCTGGTCCTATTGTGTACATACAGAAAGAATGTTATTTCATGTCCCTTATAAAGGTAAAGGTAAAGGTGCACATCAACCCGCCGTGCTTGCACACAAGGGAATTAGGTATCTAAGAAGAATGCCTAAGGCCAGCCAGCGTGATGAGCACATCAATACCACATCATTACTACATGATTACTTGTCATTGCCACAGCAACCCATGCAGATAGGTTTGTGATGATCTGGAAAAACTCTGTACGGTGGTAGCTAGATCACCGTGATCACGACTGGGCTTCTCTAGAGTATAGTGTAAAGCTGGGTTCCAACTGCCGTGTGCCACCAGCTGGCAGGGGTTTCTGAGGTTGAGGTGGCAGTTAGCTCTGTCTTCAGTGAGCCGGAATTAAAGTCACCCGTTCAACAAACAAAAATGGAGATACATGGTTTTCATCGGACAGCAGCTGGGCTGGCATATGCTGGGCTGGTGCTGTTGTGTGTTAACAGAGAGAGCTATAGTTTCACAGAACTACAGGTAGGTCACAAATAAAAGGAAAACGCGAAAATGTGCATAAATGAAGAAACAAGTGGAGAAACGAGTGCAGATGCTTCCAGACAGATGTTCTGCTTGGTTTAATTAGGCAATTAAGTTCCTAACCATGCTCTGTGGCATGCATAACTGGCCAACTGACCTTAGTATTAGAAAAAGATCTGACTAACTTTGAAGAAGTTCCATTGTTGGGACATGGATGGCAAGAGCCACATGACAGCTTGACTGGCCAGTGTTTAAATAGGAATATGACTAAAGTGAGATCTGCATTCCGATCTGCATTCTATAGAACAGGCATCAGCACATAGTGCTAAAAACTGGCTAATGTTCCTCAGGCAACTGAGAATGCTAATGCAGAATGTAGTCAGACTGTGCCAGTAAGAACAGTCTATCCATGATCACATAAATGGATATTAAATTTGGACTGAAGAAGAAAAAAAAGCCTCATTACAGAGATGAATGCACATTTGAGAGTTCAGTGGAGCAGAACCCACGGGCACTTCCATACAGCGATCTGGTCAGATGAGTCATCCTTCACATTCACCAGCAGTGGGCAGGTGCAAGGGTGGCATACAACATGAAGGTCTGGAAGGGTCTGAATGAGTCACCTAGACATTAAGGGGGCCTGCCCCACCCCCACCCCAAACCATAGAAGGCCTGCAGACCACTTGTGCACCTTACTGCAGCAGCATGACAGTGTCTCCATCCACAGGGAACAAGGGGTTACTGAATGGTTGAGGCCCCTTCTAATCCAAGCACTCGTTTACTTTAAGTTGCACCCATTGCTGACACAGATATGCAAATGCACACACAGCTTGTGTAGTCCTTGTATAGAAGTAATACCAATAGAATACCCCCTCTGGAGCAGATGAACTGAAGCTGTTGCCAGCGTCCCTAATGCCAGGCATGGGTAAAAAGGTTATAATGCCCCCCAGATGTGGAGCAGTGGAACTGTGATGTTGTGGTTGAACTGAGCAGTGTTGGAGTGATGTGTTAGACAGTGCTCTTCACCACCACAAGGAAAATGCCAAATGAAGGAATTTGATTTGGAAGAATAGATTTCTATTCCTCCAGTAAATTTCCACTGATAATCTCTGCCAAGGGACATTGATAAACATCGGTCAGGAGGTTTGTGGTGACCTAATATGTCACTAAAACACTATTTTTGATTTGCTTTCATTTGTCTGTTGTGAAATGTAAATGGGATAGAATGGGATTGAATGTTGGACTTTGTGTAACATTGTATTTGAAGGTTGATTTCTATACTGTGAGCTGAGGAAATGTCTATGTGTAGTGTATTTAAAAGAATTTTTTATGTTTATACTCTTTAAGTACTACATTTTATGTGTGCACAGGCTTCCAAATGAAAGACGAAGATTTTCAGCTGGATTCAACAGACAGCAAAACCAATCTATTAACCAGCATGTTCACAGGTACCACCCCTACCAGTAACCTGTCTTATTTCATGACCTTCATATCGAATTGTATTCATAGTCTAATCATGATCTCAGAAATTATGATCCTTCCTTACAACCTGTTTGGCCAGAGGTTTTTTAAATAGTAAATTTTATGGATGCATTGTGCCAGGATTCCAAGGTGGCACAACTGTCTAAGTGTTGGTTGGGAGTTTGAACCCCTGTGGTGCCATAGCCTTTGGTGGGGTTTCCATACTTGGCTTTACTCAGTCAGGATGCATAGGCTTGGTTACATGATTTGATGGTGAAGGCCATGCTTGTAACAGAAGCTGACCCTGTCTCCTTTTAAAAAATCTACAATCTGATTGGTTGAGCAAAAACATGGGGCTGTTCATAGAATACCCTTTGTTGTTGCTTTGGTTTATTCTTCTTATAATTAAAGACCCTTAGGCTTTTTGCTTTGACACATTATTAGATCACAAACTAAATATTCTTGTTGTTTTGTCAGGATCCTTTGGCCTGCCAGGTTCAGGGGACATGTTCATGGGAATGCCCAGCTTGAATGGAGGTTCCTATCAGCGCACACAACTCAATAACACTGCACAAACACAGGTATTACACACAAAATCACAAGCATGCTTTTATGGATATGAAGAATTTCTGCTGTCTAGTGCCAACACGAGTCAAAAAAGTATCTGAAATATATAAAAAATATTTAAATACATCCACAAATAACTGTTTACAAACTGTTTACAAATTAAACACAACATATACTATATGTCCAAATGTTGCTGGACACCCCTTCTAATGAATGCATTCAGCTACTCTTAGTTTCACCCATTTCTGTCACAGATGTGCAGATGCACAGACAGCTTTCTAGTCCTCGTAGAGAAGTACTGCCAATAGAATAGGACCCTCTGGGACAGATAAACATGAAACTATTGTCACAATGCCTAATGCCAAGTACGAGTAAAGGGGTATAAAGTCCTCTCCAACATCACCAATGCTCTTGTCACAGAGTGCAATGAAATCCTTACAGCAATGCTCCAATATCCTTCTCTGGATAAGAGAGATGTTTTTAATACCCTTGATTTTGGAAGGAGCAATGAATCAGCAGGTGTCCCAGTACTTTTGTCAATATGCTGTTTCTAAATCGTGCTATAACCTCTGTTTGTGCCATGTTTTATGTTTTATTTTTTTCCCCAGTGTGTCCAGTATATGAAATTCAACAATAAAGAATGATTGTGCATTAAATTTTTGTATTTAGAATAAACAAAACCTGTCATTTGACCAATACATTTGCATTGCTCTGCAGGTGGAATGAGAAGCAGGACCAACGAAACAGCAGCCAATATAAAATTTGTGCATAACAATGAATAGTTATAGATTACATGTGTGCTCATTAACACAGTACACAGAAATCTGTACAGGCAGTACATTAATATAGATTAATGTAAGAGATTCTGGCATCTGGAATTTAAAGCCCTATTCAGACAGGATTAGTTTTACCTACTTTTACTAAAGGACGTCTGAAATTCATGACCAAATCGGCATTGGGTAAGAAAACCTGGTATAAATGACTCAGATGGGAGTGGTGGCTCAGTTTGCACTGCCACCTCCTCCAATAAAATATGAGTATTTCGTGGTTGACCACTTATAAAGTTTTAGAGAATGATGATCAATCTAACACATATAACTACACTACACTCAGTTCAGCCTGTATGCACCCTCAGCACATACCCCACAACAGCATGCAGCCATTTTGTCCATAATTTTGCCCACGTCCACAGTAGGTATGAACATTTTCTACAGACTTCAACAACCTCAGGTGTCCATGCCATGTACAGCAAAATTAAATGCCTGTACTTCTGATATGAGGGAATATTTACCCACATCTCAGTTTGTGTGGAATGAATTTAACCAGAGCTTATTTTTACCTCTCATTTTTTACTGTTTTTACTGATGTGGGAATGCACAGCTGGGGAAAAATGACATGGCATGGTGCATTTGGACAGACAAAATACACTGAGAACCTCAGATGAACATTACTTTTCCCCACCTCTCCATGTTAAACCAATCCTGTTCGAATACGGCTCACGTCTCAGGTTGTAAGCCAGAGGTCTTTCGCTATGCAGGCGTTTAGAGTGAAATATCAGGAATTTGAGATTCGGTTTTCACTAATTAAAGTCTGTTTTCCACTCTCTGTCCCTCTAGGGTGACAGTATACATGGTGTTGGTCAGACTTTGGGCTACAGTGAAGCTCTGCGGGGTCATCCTCTCTATAGTCCTCACACTTTGAATGTAAGTATGAAGGAACAGGAATTGTTTCCTCAACCTAACAGGACTTTGTAGCTGAACGTTGTAACAGAATGTCGTACCTGAGAAAATCAACTTACGTGGACGTGACCTTGATCATTTGCTGGCCTCGATATTGCCCATTGTGTATACTTGCATGTACTTGCGTCAGTCATGCTGTTCTGTTCTCAGCACAAAATATCTGAACTACCGTTTTCTCTAGAAAATATAGACTATTGTAGCATGGTTCGACAAGGTAACACAACACGGGTATGTTAACTTTGATTTTTAAAAAGAAATTTGAAGGTAATGATGATGATTTTTTTAATTATTATTTATAACAATAATATTATTTATTGCAATTATCACCTAAAAATAGACATTGTGACAGACGTAGGCACAACATGTTTTTTGACTATTTTTGATACTGTATGAATTAATAACAGGCACTATAATAAATATCTAATTAAATATAGAAATAAAAGACTTACTTTATGAGATGACACTATTAAGAGGCAAAAACAATCAAAAAATTCTAAACTAGCTGACAGACATGATTTTGTGTTGGATGAATGATAGAAGCTGCCCCTTCAGATGAGCTAATATGGTATTGTTTAGGTAAATCAGGCATCTGCTCTAGATATTTTCTTTTCTTACACCTGGTGACTCACACAGAACTAAATTGAGTTTCAGAAAATAAAAAAATACATTCAACAATTTTTGGTTATTATAACATTTTCTGAATGTTTTTGGTTCTGGAAAATGATTGGTTGTGTTAAGATTTACAGGCGTTCCTATTAGGATTAATATGAATGTTTTAGTTATGTTTTTATTTAACATTTCAATAAGGTTTATTTAGGTAAACTGTCGTTTTGTTATTCATTGCATTTAATTATTTTTTTGTTTTGATGTTGATAATATTTCAATAGTAATCCAAATTAAATATTGTCATCATTTATGAGCCATTCATAAGTAGAAAATATGAAATATTTCCCTTTAGCTGTATGGAATGGAACATGACATATGATTTCATTCTTTTTGAATGAAACGATGAACATGAATGGACTTTTTCACCATATTTCGATTTTCCTGTGATGCACTAGTGTTTCACAAAGTACTGTGATCAGTATAAATTCAGAAAATGTTTCAAAATGATTTAGTTCAGTCCAAAGCTGTTTTTCCAACATTTCCATATTTATATTATGGAGTTTGTCTTACTAGGAATGTTATTTTGATACAGGCTAAACTTTCTGGAACCTTTTGAAAATGTTGCTGAACATTCTTATAACGTTTTCATTTAGCTGAGCTGTGCTCATGGTAGCACTTGGTCAGTACCTGTGCACATCTAAGGAAATCAGTCTGAATATGGCTTTGCTGGTGACAGTAAGTAAGGTTAAAGAGGAATTCTGCTTTTTAGCAACTCGCACCACACACACACACACACACACACACACACACACACACATTCTGCCATTCTGAATATGGCCTTGAAAGAGAGCGGGGATAATCTTGCTCCAGCAGGCCTCCCAAAGCCATTCAGGAAGACGCCAGCCTGATCAAACCGCCTCTCTCTCCATGAGCCTGCGCAAAGACGACAGCAGAGATTAAGCTGCGGCGAGTCGACGGCAGTCCTGTGGAAAAAAGAGGAAGATAAATGTGGGGCTTCATATTAATATTCCATCTCTCGCATGCTCTCTCTCTCTCTTTCTTTCACACACACACACACACACACACACACACACACACACACACACACACACACACACACACACAGCCATTTGCAGAGGGGAAAAAGCAAACACATTTCATTTCCATTTTCTGAAACGGATATAATAAGGCAAGCGACATGCCAGGCTTCCAGGCTTCTCTGGCTTATATCTCCTCTTTCATTGGGCCCGACTCTCCCACCTCCACCACCACCACCACCATTCTCTTTCTCTCTCTGTCTCTGTCTCTCTCTCTCTCTCTCTCTCACTGAGCAAATTTGCAGTCCATTTCCTTATCACTTTAATGAAATATGAAACTGGAATTGCCTGCAGCTTTGTACAGATGTGAGCAGCATCGTCCCAGATGAAGGACGATAAGACACGCTTTATAATGGAGTCAATCTGAAGTCGTGACGTTAAAGATTCATTTATCTGTTGAGGTGGCTGCATCGAGGAAAAGGGGGTGGGGGGGGGGGGGGTGAGACAAGCATTCCAGATAGCTTGTCCTTGTAATACAGTTGCAGTGGAAAAAATTTCAGTCTGCAGCCTTTTCAGCAATGTTGGGGGATCCAGTTATCTCGCACGAATGACTCATTTTGTCTGTCAAACTGTAATGAGATGACTCTACTTATTATTTTGGTACTCAGTTTCTTTCTCTACCAACCGAAAACAACAAGGGAATCCACTATACCCCTCTAGTCCACACCTGGCATTAGGCATGGTGGCAGTACTTCTCTACAGGGAATAGACAAGCCGTGTGTGTGCATTTGCACATTTGTCAACTACCTGAATGCATTCATTAGCAGGGGTGTACACAAATATTTGGACCTATAGTGTACAAGAGATTAGGACACCACACGATAGGCTTTGTTTTTGAAAGACACTTTGTTAAGTGTAATTAACAGAAATGCAGTTTTTCCACATTTGAATGAATATTTCATGTGTTAAATTTGAATCAGGTGCAGCATATCAGCTCATTAGGACATGGTTCGAGAGGCTTTGGGATGAGTATGCTTTATTTAAACTTCAGACATTAGTTTGGTTTGCTCTTGATTGTTGAAGTGAGTGGTATCCCAATGGCCAGGTCAAAAGAGCTATTTGAGGCCTTCAGCTGCCAACATGGCCAGGTCAGGTGGTCCAAGCAAGTTTAAAGAAGTTTAAAGATGTGTAACAATTCTAAAATGTCACGATGAGACCTACAGGTAGCTCTTACCGCAGTTGTCCAGCATCTACCATCAGAATGAGAGGTGACAGCAATGGCGTTGAGGTTCTATCAGCAATGGCTGATTACAGTAAACATCTCATTTAAATTGTGAATGGCTGATCCTGCTTTAATGAACATTTATCAGAATATGCACAACGTTATTATTGATGATAATTATTTTGTTGCCGTATAAAGCTTTAAATATCATGGAAATAAGCATGAAATGGGGGCAGTGTAGGTTATTAGAGCATTGAATTATTGATATCTACTGATCACATGGTTGTGGGTTTGATATCAAGGTGCTGTAGCATGGCTGACCCCACGTACTGACCCTGACTTTATAGGAATTCCACTGTACTGTACACGTGTAAATGACACTAGGTACATGATTAGCATTACATTATTGACTATGGTCATTCATGGTCAACATTGGTGTGTTTAGGAAAGGTTGGGGCTCTTTGGTTGGGGCTGAGAATCTTTACCCATCATATTCATATTCATGTGATTAATGCTTTGACAGATCTTCTCTGACTGTGTGCTGCTTCCAATGTATCAAAACTCTTGTATCAAAATGAAATGCCATTGTATTTATACAGCAGTATATGAATATATAAGGGCCACACTGAACAGTTTCACTTTATTCAAGCCAAACATTACATGGATTCACGCTGAGCGCCCACTGTGAGGCAGTCGAATCAGTCCGTATTTCATCAGCGATAAATAAAGGAGCAGGGCACCCAACAGTGCGACGTGTGAAAGTGAGCGGGAGTGGTTGGAGGCGTTTGCATACTAAGGTGTCATTTTGGGTTTAGTCGAGCAAAGCAGTCTGGCCCGAGGGCACAGAGGCGAAGTGCCATCTTCTAGCAGCTTCAAGGAGTAGAGGGTGTCACTCTCTCTCACGCTCTTTCGGCTGCCTTATTTAGGTCACGGGGGATCTGTCGTTGGACGACTTGTCGTTGGACGACTTGTTGACAAACACACATAGACTAGTATGCTGAGTCTGAACAATATGATCTAAATGCTCTAATCTAGTCCTCGCCTGATTACAGCTTCCATTTGTCATATGAAAATATTAGGGCGGCTGATGGCAGCGAATGGTGTGTCAGTTAATATTACTTAATTGATTCCAAATACACACCACCCAAATAATACTTGCTCTGTGGTGGTCCTGTGGGGTCCTGATCATTGAAGAACAGGGTAAAAGTAGGCAGAGAAACGTCAACGTGCTCCTGTATGGTCAGTGGAGCTGATATAATGGGCAATGAGTGTAAAAACAAGAAGGTGGTCATAATATTCTGATATGACTGTTAATGTATATATATGTATGTATTTGGGCTGATGATATGTTCTCTCTCTTTCTCTCTCTCTCTCTCTCTCTCTCACTCACTCTGTGTAGGGTAACGGCGGATGGCATGAGGCAGCCACTCCTTCCTCAGTGACCTCCCCTGCAGAAGCAGCAGGCAGCGTTCATTCTGATACTTCCAACTGATTGGCCTTTTCTGTTCCTGAAACAGCCATCCTTGCTGACAAATATGCACATGGTGCACCAACTGCAGAGCAACGTCTTCTGCAAGAACCTTTCCCAGTGATGGCTCATATGGAAGGTCTTTTGGTAGTTATTCTTACGTGTGATATCAAAGATTACAGTAATAAGTACTAAGTGGATGGGATTATTTTTACATGAGGAGGAGGAATGTCATTATTACTGGTGTTGCCTTTACCTGCTTTAGAACAAACCGTAGAACTAACCTCTTTATTTTAATCCTATTTCAGAAAATATTCCATCATATCTTGTGGAAAAGGAGATTTGGTTTTCTCTTTGGTATCAATGTGACTCCCAAATCGATATGCACGGTGCTCAGTGGTACAACTCTGAGCATTAAATTATGTAAAATGAGAAAAAATGAATGTGGGTTGTCCATTCCCTAGACGATGACCATGCTAATGAGAACCAGTGCTGTGAAAAGTTTCTCATATTTCTGCACGTTGGTCACATTCAATTATTTTTAAATTGTCCAACAAATTAAAGGCAAGAAAAGACATCATGCAGATTTTATTTACAGATTTATTCAAAATCTTTCTCACCCACATGAAAAAGTAATTACCCCCTAAACTGAATTTGTTCAGCTCCATTGAATGCCTTAGACTTGCTTGTCTGCTTTGGGTCGTTGTCTTGCTACATAACCCAACATTGCTTGAGCATTTTCACAGCACTGCACTACACCTTGTTTAGGGTTCATGAACATAAAGTAAAGGACTAAATCAAATTCTTTATTCAATATTTTTGGTGTGACAGTAGCCCCTCCCAGCTCTGTAACTTCGGTCATACAAATTACATTCAGAGGTAAAACTAATCCCGTCCTAATAGCACTATACATTTGTGAAGATCACAGTTAACCAGACATCCTAAAAGTGAACATATGGACTGGAAAAAGCTCTGGAGTAAAAACTACAGTTTCTACAGAATATAGTCTAGAGTTGTACACTGATTGTATTGATTGATTAGTTGATATAATCTTAGGTTTGTTCCTTCAAATGTGAGTTCATTCAGCGAGAAGACTGGAGTGTGTTTCTGAAGCATGTTTCCTTTCAGTCAGTATATGTCCAATATTTATTTGACATCCAGACCTTCCATCAGTAATTAAATGGACACTTGTCTTTCTTTTTCCAAAACTTTAAAATACTTCTTGTACTTGTGAAATATCATTGAAGTGGTTTTAAGGTAACACCTAAAGTAATATGTCTTCAAAATCTGGTATTTCATTTTTTATTTATACATGTATTTTTTTTTTTCACTTGAAACTGTTAATAACTTAATTTGTCTTATATTTAAAATTCCAGATTGAATTGATGCTCACCGTCAACCTTAAAATACCTGTAGCTTATTGATCTTTAAAGCATTTCATACAACATGTCCAAATGTTTGTAGATATCTTGATTGTCCTGAAATCCAGAGAATTAATAATGAATTTGTCCCCAAATTGTTTGCTGTAGAAACAGCTTCTGCTCGTCATGGGAAGGTTTTAAATTTGACTGAATTCAGGTACTGATTCACAACTTAATCCACTGGTTCACCAAACACTAACCCAAGGTTTTCAGTAGAATATCATCATTCCAGAATCTGATGTTTTCTTAGTGCACCTTGAAGTAGATGTTTCAGAAGAGGTGTCAGGTTAAATCATATCTGCTTCCAATTTGGTTACTCTGGTGCTTTGTTTAAAATGAGACCAAAATAAATAAAGCATGAAGATTTTTGTGAAATGGCACTATGATAAACAATGGTAGACTTTCTCTACATGATCTCTAAACGTTCACTACAGATAAAGAACAGGAGGCTCCTAAATGGATCTGAGAAACATTGTTTACTATGGAAATTTTAGTTACAGTTTCTGAAAAAGTTCTTTTGCTCCTGATTTCTTGAACAGAAAGGTTCTAGCATTTTAAACTGGAAAATGTAATTCCAGCATAGGGCTCTGCAGTGGTTCACTTTGGGAACCACTGGGGAAGAATAACCATATGTTGTACCTTGTGAAAGAATTTAACCCTCTTAAAAGTCAGCAGAAGTGTCTGGGTTAATAAATGACACTTTGCTATTTTGTGCTGTTATTTCATTTTTAAATACTCAGTAATTTAAAGAAATTACTTTATGGAACAATGTGTTTTATGTGTTATTTGTAATCTAGATGAATCTTATGACTTTGATGAGTTTGAAAACTTTCATAAGGCACTTTGCATGCCATTCACTAGGAGCTGTGCATATGTTGACCAATATTTTGAATGTTGTTCATTTTCTTAAAAACTAGCTATGAAAAGCTCTCTCTGAAAATCTGTGCTTCTACTGCAGGCTCTGTGGAGCAGGGTACATTCATTATCTTTGATCCCAAATTTGTTTAAATTTTTGTTTGTTTCTATAGTTTAGAACATTTATGTTGCACTAGTTTGTCATCCAAAGTCCTAAAGGAAAGAATGGGGGTGTCCTAATGTACTACATTTATTTTGTGCTGAGTTTCAAAGGATCAACATCAGCCCATCTCTCTAGAAGCACTTATTTGACATTGACATTTTTCGTTTTGATAAAAGAAATAAATGTGACTTTGTCCTTTGTCTTCTCTCTGACAACAAAGTCATCGACTCTCACATGTAACATTTTTGTTCTTTCTTTGAAGGATTCAGTTCCGAAGCTCTTCTGTTGTTCTTCTGATGTGAGATCCTACAGGAAAAAGTCTGGATTCCTACTGACCTTCAAACAGTATCCATCAATACTACAGTATAGGCCAGTGTTCCTCAAACCTGGTCCTGGTGCACCTCTGCTCTGCACATTTAAGAGGATACCCTGCTTCAACACATCCCTGCAGCTCGGAAAGGGCTTGTTAATGAGTTGATTAGTTGAATCAGGTGTGCTGGAGGATGGTTATCCACTAAATAGGCAGGGCAGGGAGCACCAGGGCTGAGTTTGAGAAACACCGCTATAAGCAAATGAGGACTGACTAATAGGTGTGAAGCGTGATTGTTGGCTTTTTGTGAAACGTTATAAATGGCATCGTCTCACTGTGGTGCTCATATTTCATATTTCATGTCGTGTCAGCAGCTGACATTTATCTCGACCATTTGTGGGCAATTACTTTCAATCTCATTGAGCTGGTTAAGCATGCATGTTCTCCCCTTGTGCATTTCTGTTTCTCTGCTGCACTCTCAGGGGAGGATTTAGCAGACCCATGTGGTTTCAGACTGTTGTAAACCATGTTAGGACTTCCTTCCATTTATATTCCAATTTATATACAGAATTTCCTAATTGGATGCTCCTGAAGGGGCATAAACTGTATTAGTGATGGCGTGATACTACATTTCTGATATTGACTTTAAATCTGAGACCCGTACAGATTTCTTAATAAACTACTATGAATTAAAAAGGGCTATTTTTTAATATGAGCACTGGCTGTCATGCGAAAACTACTCAAACACCTGTCCCACACCTGTCCCACAGGATGAAGCACACACCTTAAACATCACTGTTACTTCATTACATTTGTTACTTTCATTCAGTTATTTCAGGTTAGATCCGTTACCGGATTGAACTGGATTTCTAATCAACAGCGAGCTCCAGAACACACCCAACCATGACACTCCATGGAAGCGCAGCTCAGAAAGCTGATTACTACTGCAGTAGGTTCATCATTTTAAGTCAAACATTGACTTTGGAAATATAATATTTCACTTTTTCTTCTAAGACAATCTTATTCAGAGCCATCAAATGTGTAACCGGTGAACCTAAACATCATTAATGGCCGATAAATTGTGCTGTGACTGCATTTTGCGGATACAATTGAGAAGACAGTAACCTTTTCTCAAAAATGTGCTGTAATTTTCTTCTATACACTTTATGCCAGAAAAGCATCTTTCCTTTCTGGGTTCCTTCTACAGCCTGAAAGCAAAGTGGGCGCCCCAGAGTTTGCATGCAGTTACATGCCATTTTCTGGGCTTCGTGTCTCAGGATCAGAGTAACCTACAGAGATGATGCACATATCATAACAAACTACAACTCAGTACCTACCCTGGTGTTCTGATAACTGATGATGGAGTTTCATGAGTAATCCAGCTCAGAAAAAGAACCTCCCACAAAACAGGGTTCTAAATGTTAATCAAAAGGACCCTTCACAGCACGGAGTGTGATTTCATATTGAGTGTCACTCCATAGTGAAGTTAATTTGGGAAAAGCTACACTATATGCTTAGCTAGCACTATGGCCAGCTCCTTGAATTCCTTGTGAGCTTCAGTTTAATCTTCCAAAACGTTAATGATGCTTCAAAAACCACACAAAAATGATTGGTTGAATATGCTATCAAGCTTTGCATTCACCATTCCTATTTTAGGGATATGTGACCTTGGAATTGCATGGAGTGGATCTCATCAGGGCCGATGGCTTTCACTGGTTTCAATCACATTGTACTCTAAGGGTGACCAGAGTGTTGCATTACATAAAATGTGTATTTGGGTGAGATTTGGGTTATCCTTTGAGTGGCACTGTATGCATCCTATACAACGAGGGCTCACTCTATCACTATAGAAGTACGTGTGTGTGTGTGTGTGTGTGTGTGTGTGTGTGTGTGTGTGTGTGTGTGTGTGGCTCTTTTAAAAATGAAGAAAAAAGATACATGTGCAAGTACACACTGACACTTGTCAGCTCAGATGAATTGAAGCTTGTTAATAATTTCACTTGTGTGGCAATAAATCTTCAGCCGCTCACGATGAAGCAATAATATGCCTCTATATATTGGTGAGATTGCAGAACTATATTTCACAGGCCAGCATCAACCTCAGCCAGTCAAACTAATAGCCTCTGGCGATTCCTCAAGGTGACAGCTCATGAATCGGAGATTTGTTTTCAAAATGTCAATGCCACAAAATGCAATCACTCTAATAGCACTGAAATGCCCTTTATTTTTTATTTATTTATTTTCACTGCTGTCAGTTAAAAGGCTAAAGATTGGAGATGAGAGGTCAGTTTGAATGTGAGTGGGTTTCTAATGCATTAATGAGAAGCTCCTCCTGAGGTATGCAAAGGGTTGGTTTCCCAGAATCTGAAAAGGGGGGAGGGGGTCCGTAAAAAAGACCACCTCTTCAACTGTTTTGGTTGTGGCTTGATCGTGTTATGAGGTTGTGATGCAGCCAGTGGCAAAAGGAAAATGTACTCACTAGAAATAAGACTTGATCAGGGGTGCCCAGACCTTTGCATGTCACTGTATGTAACACTCATCATCAAAAAAAAGTTACAGCCAGAAGGAAGTGCTGGAATGTGATTTGTAAGGAAGATCAAGATGTCCAGGAACAATAATAGATTAAAAATGTAAACTGATATGGGTAATATTTATTTAGCTCTCAGTATGGCATCGGGTATAATGCAACATGCCAGACGTCTCGGAATGAAGTTGTAAAGGTTCCTAATGGTCCAATTGATCTAGAGTGCTGATAACACATCCAATAGCATCCCTCACATTTTTGGGGAGAGGTGTAATGACGTGACTGGCCATGGCAAAGTATCTGTGTCTTCAAGGCGAGCTCCTGGGATGGCAGCGGTATGCGCACCAGCATCATCCTAATGGAATAGAGACAGCAAAGCGGTCAGTGGTTACAGGAATTCATTAACATAACGTTGAAGACCAAAGGTGATCTGGCATTTTAGGACATTGCTCCCCACACCATGACACCAGGCCTTCTAAACGTGTGACATGTGACAAGAAACGGCTGATTTTTCTTGCTAATCACCGGGCCTCCAACACATGGATTCATCTGTCATCTCCAGCAAGATAAAATCGGGTCTTGTCCCTGAAGATGTCCACTGAATCCTTCGGGGTACAAATGTTTTTTGTTGATGAGTGTACATTAAACAAAGCTGTGGATAAGTTAAGCTAGATCCTTCATTTTCTAAAGAGACAAAAGAGTTCAAATGACACCTTTCTATAATACCAGGCTTGCATTGCATCTGACTGATTAAATGAACATTGAAAATATTCCCATTGATGTTTAAGATACTTATAGTGGACTTTTTAGTCAAGGACACATAGTATAAATGTGTTCAACTGATAACTATTTTGACAGCCCTGGGGATGATCACCTGACCCAGTCTATTTTTATCCAGTTAAGTCAGTGCAGCTGAGCCACACGAAGAACACACTGGATGGTAGGCAGAAGCTTTGTGACCCTGCAACACATTTTTCCTAAAGCCGTCACGGCCAACTTTAAGAATAGCCTGATTATATTAGTCCGGGTTTTTACACTATTCCTCTCATAATCTTCATTCAGTTAATATGAAATTCAAGTGGATAAATATATGGTTGCATCATTGTGGCATGTTTATATGCTTGATTAAGATTCCACTTCTCCTTCTAAATAAATGCACTTCTCATATGTTAGTGGATTCAGTCACTTTATTAGCAAGTAATCAAGTAATGTTTGTTTAAAATCTATTTAAACTTTAAATATATTTGATGTAGTTCTGCAACAGAAAGGGGCATTTCTCCTAACCACTGCCCTAACATTAAAATATACAATGTATTTGTATGCTGTTGCATCAAGATTACCCTTCACTAAGCAAAAGGGTCAACCCCAAACTCTGAAAAAGAGCCCCAGACCATTATCGCTCCTTCAGCAAACTGCACTGTGCACCCCGCAGTTCTGTAAGTAGCATTTTCCTGCCATCCACCAAACCAGAGTCCAGTGGTGGTGTGATTTACACCACTTGCCACTGCAACCCTGTAAGCTTGCTTGGTCTACCACTTCATGAATGAGCTGCTGTTGACACAGCTGCTTCCATTTCACAATAGCAGGTCATACAGCTGACTGGGACAGATCAGGGCATAATAAAATAAATAAATAAATAATATTTGTATGACATGTTTCATGCATGTGGTGCCAATGCAGTTGAAAGAGGTAGACAATATACAAGTAAATAAAATCATGTGAGGATGAAAACAGCATGATAGGCAACAATAGGTAACATAAAACATAAAAATTGAAATAAGTAGAAAATGGATAAAGAAATAAAAAAGAGAGAGAGAGAAATAAGTAAAAATGAAATCTACTGCATCTGTGATAATGGAAAAAAAGCAACAATATTTGTAATAAACGTTATTTTAATAAGATATTTTTATAAAGAAAATACAGTGTTTTCTGCTTCTGCTTGAAGTTATGTACTATTAGATACAGAATGTAAATTAGTTGGTTTTGTGACATCAGAAAAACAGTGATTTCAACAGCTTTACACCTTAAAATCCTTATATGGACTGGTGGAATAACAGGTTTTACATGACTTTTTATATTTTATATTTTAGTAAAGCTAAGGAAAATAATTTTTATGTAATTTTGAGTTAGTGTCTTCTTTGACTTTTTGCATTGCACAGTGGAAATCTGTGACTAGCCCTTTAAAGCATTGATTGGAGTAAAAAAAAAAGCCTTTTTTCATTCATAATAAGAATTGAATTAACAGCAACAGAGGTTTATGCTATTTGATGACTCTGACACTACTCTGAAACAATCTGATAGGTTGTCACATATCATTATTCTTCATATCACACTAATTGACATTTTATGTTCTCGCATGCCACTCACTTGACTCTTCAAAATGGATATTAAAATTAGTTTATTTCCTGAGGACCAGACAGAAAGTGGCTCTTTAGTCAATCCATGGTTCTTCTCATGGGCAGTGTAGGAAAGTGAATACAACTTCTGCATTCTGTGACAGGTTTCCAATAATTACTCACTGTGAACATTGAGAACATGCTTTAAGCATCTTCAGCTTTGACAACCAACATGAAATAATAAAGTAATGGGACAGTTAATGTCCTTCATTGTGTACACTATAGGGACAAATGTACTGGGATATTTGCTCAATCGTTGATTCTTTTGAATTCAAGCATATTAAAAATAGTTGATCCTGCTTTTATTGGATTAACTGTCTCTACTGTCCAGGGAAGGCATTCAGCTACAGGAGCATTAGGTCAAGATGGTGGATGATCACCATCCTTCCTCAACTCAACTCCCCAACTCATCCCAACTCATCCCATTCCAGAGAACACAATTCCACCACTCCACAGCTCAATGCTGGGAATTTCATACCCCTCTAACCCTGACATTACACATGGTGCCAATAAGTTCATGTTTATCTGCTATAAAGTGTCTGGTTCTATTGGCAGGACTTCTCTGCAGGAACTAGACAAGCTGTAGCCGCACTGGGTGCAACTCAGGGTAGCGGTAATAATAAAATAAATAAATAAAATGAAATAAATAGAAATATTAGGGGGGTGATATAGTAAAGTAGTATAGTAATAAGCGATATAGTGAACATAGTGAATGTGAATCACATACTATAGCTTTTTCAGTCAACAGTAATAAAGCAAGTGGCAAAGAGAAAGTGGAAAGGAAACAGGCCATTCTTTCCTCTGTAAAAGTCAATGCCCATAGCTCATTTTAGGTGGGTGTCAGCAATTAGTAATTGGTGATAAAATGTTACTGGAAAAAATCCATTATTGGCAAACTGCCCAGAGCAAATCAACAAATACGCCACAAAATATGTGCTGGAAATGTGGCTTTGTTGGAAACAAACCGTGAAATACAGTAACATACCGTAAAGGTGAAAAGACTACAATAAGAGCTTATTTATGGTCACGGCATCTAATGAGTGACAGGTACTACCATCATGGGTCCTACAGGCAAATGAGATGTCCTGATTGGTTGTTAATTTATTAAATATGTGCTGCTTCTGGAGTTTATCAGCTCTATATTCTGCTGGGTCAAAAAATTGTATGACCAGAATGGGTGGGGCTTATTTGATATAGAGATAACATTTAGCATTGAATATGTTAAATTTCCCCCAAACGTAGGAGTGTGTGTGTGTGTGTGTGTGTGTGTGTGTGTGTGTGTGTGTGTGTGTGTGAGTGAACGGCACTCATCGATGGACTTGGGCCCAATGATTCTGGAAAGCTCAGCTACAATCCACGACAACAGAAGAGAAAACGAGGAAGGCAGATGTTATGGAACAAAGAACTAAACATGATTAAGAGGAAGCCTTGAAGAGCCTAGTACCAGAAAACTTGGTCTCCATCAGAGGTCATAGTTTTTCAACCTCAATGGTTCAAAATTATCTATGACAAAGTACTGGAGAGTTCTGAGGTGGTCAGCATTGAGTCCAATGAGTCACACAAGGAAAGATCTCCAAGGTGGTCTAATTTGTCTTGGTGATCAGTTGGAGAACCCAGCTTTTAATACCTAACCAATTAAGTCCAGCAGTGATCTTATGACCTTTGGAGGATTCAGAGAAAAACCTCCCACCTTCCACCCTTTCCACCTTTTACAGGAGGACAATAGAGAGCATCCTTGACAGCCGTCTTGCTGTATGGGCGCTACACTGTTTCAGACTGCAGTGTATTCTGAAAACAGAACACAGAGGACCATTGGTGGCACTCTATCCAATATCCAACACCACCTTTCAAAAGCTCCATCCCTGAAGCAGTGAGGGATTCTGCTGGAAATGGACCAATGGCAATGTGGCTGGTGGTTAAACTGTCTCAACAGTTGGTCACTCTTGATATTTCTGAGTCCTGCTGTTTCCGAATGATGCAGCACTCTTCTGGACCTGAAAAGAGCTCAACGGTTCTGGAATAGGTTCTACTTGCAGTTGGTAAATACACTGAGGTTGAGTGGGCTAGACAACAAGGTACATATCAGTGGACAATTAGTCAACCAATCCAAGCATTTCGATTTTAGGAGCACTTTAAGGCATCCCTGTAGCTTGTTATTCAAGCTAATTACAGCATTAGTTTGTGTGTTAATTAACCACCATAATTGCCTTTCAAGAGAATGACTGCTTCGGGAGTTAAAAGGGAATGGTTAATGTTCTCGGGGAAATGGTTGTATGTGATTTAAAACCTCTGGTGAATAACGCATTCTAACAATAAATTCCCCTCCACTCTGCAAACTCAGAGAGAGCGAATGATTTTGATATTCATCTCTTGCAGAGGGAGGGTGGGAGGAGGACAATTGAGTTATGTGTGCGTGGAGATGAGAGAGACTACTTTTCATCCTTGCACCTCCAGCTATAAATAAAAGGGTGCACAAGAACAAACTTCATTTGTTTTGTTAAACAAATGGCCAACCTGGTAATACTTGTGGTAAAAAACCAAAAGAAACATTAAAAAGATGAACGATGCCTCTGATAATGTGCCGTCAGGATTGGTGGGAAGCAATGCGAGGGACTATTAGGTGCTTGTATATTACAATGACAATATTTCTTCAAAATATAGTGCAGCAGAGAAACGGAGTAAGGAGAGGGATTTGTTTTGCTCAGATAAAGAGATTTCCATGTAAGATCTTGCCATTTTATATGTGCAGCCTGTTATAGCAATGCGTTCATTATCAAACACCAGGCAGTCATGGAGGCCTCCATAAACTGAAGATCTGAGTGCTGAGCTGTACATCAACCTGTGCAGATTGTAAAGTCTCCCATCTGTGATATGTTACAGATGTGCTGTGTCTGCATGTGTATATAGTGCATCCAGAAAGTATTCACAGCACTTCACTTTTTGCACATTTCGTTATGTTACAGCCTTGATGCTGAGTGACAAGGATGGACAAGATTAGAAATGAGCAGATCAGAGGGACGGTGAAGGTGGAGCAGTTTGGAGGTTAAACTAGAGAGGCCAGGTTGAGATGGTTTGGACACGTGTTGAGGAGGAATAGTGGATGTGTTGGACAAAGAATGTTGGAGATGGAGCAGCCCATATAGCACATAGCAGAACTAAATGTCATTTGACCGTATATCCATGTGTGTATCTTCATCACACTAAACTGATGGCCAGAAATGTTGGCAGCAATGCTCCTGTCAAAAAATGCACCACATGGCCCAGATCATAGCTCTGTTTTTCAATTTGTTTCTCCATATGTGACAGTCACGACCACACAAACTGATCCGACTGATATAAGAGGGTCTGCTACCCAGTATAAGGTTTAGGGTGCTAATTTCCGTGCAGGCCAGTTCAGTGTGTAATGTTATCAGAAAAAAAACATTTTTCCTCTGATTTTTATTTTGTTCCAATGCAAAATAAATAATACCAATGGCTATGACTGTACTGAAGAGGGAAGGGTGGCTTATTATTATTATTATTATTATTATTATTATTATTATTATTATATTATTGTTATATTATTATTATTATATTGTTATATTATTATTATTATGTTATTATTATTAATATGTTATTATTATTATTATTATTATTATTATTGTTATTATTATTATTATTATTATTATTATTATTATTGTTATATTATTATTATTATATTGTTATATTATTATTATTATTATGTTATTATTATTAATATGTTATTATTATTATTATTATTATTATTATTGTTATTATTATTATTATTATTATTATTATTATTATTATTATTATTATTATTATTATTATTGTGGCATTGGCTCACACAGGCTCTGTTCAAACTTTCCACTGTAAAACCGCTTACACTTTTATAAAGGGACAGGTTTTGGGGGGGTTTTATAGGGAAAGAAAATAAACTGCTGGTGGAGAGATAGTCTGCATAAACAGAGGGCTGTCGTGTGGCTTAATGCTTTAGATTGCATGCGTCCTCCACAGAGCGTGAATATTCAAGAAGTGTTAGCTTACAATTTAGGTCAAATGACTTATATATGACTACATTAGGGCAGCTCCCCCATTTCTTGACATGTCACATGCTGGGTGAGAGATGCTCTTTGGCTCTTCACTTTGAAGTGGATTTAAAAATTGCTGTATTTATGGTGCCTGCTACTCTTCACTGTGGAGGCTCGGGATGCATATTTATTTTATCTACGGCGCTGCGCTAAAGTCTTAGGCCATCTAGGAAAATGATATGTAAAGCTGTTTATCTGGGCAACACGCATGTATAAATAATAAATAAGACCAATAAACAAATAATATGCTTTGATTTTATGTGTGTGTGTGTGTGTGTGTGTGTGTGTGTGTGTGTGTGTGTGTGTGTGTGTGTGTGTGTGTTGGGGGGGGTTGGGGGTGGGTATTGTGCTGTGAGCTGGTGAGCTGCAGGTGGAACTGAACAAATAAATACAGTGATTGTAGAGCACATAGAGGTCAGCACCCAAACCTGTGATCTTCTAGCTAACATTTCTGACAAGCAACACAATCTTTTTTACTGTATTTAAATGAATTCCATTGATATTTATGAAAGGGGGCATCATTCATCTTTATAACGTTTCCCCGGGGAAATCAAACCCCAGTCGCTGTTACCCCCTACACTATTCCAAGCATCTTGTTTTCCTAGCAACAACATGGATGAGACATAAACATCCAGGAACGGATGTTCTGGTCAAAACCTTGGGTACAACACATGTTGGTCAGAAGTTTGGTTACCCACACAATGGTCAAAAGGTTGAGTACCCCACATTACCCTGGTGCTGATCTGCAATCCCACTCATAAAAGTTTTGGAACCCCATGTGTATGCCATGTTCTGGTCCAACATTTGGGTACCCCCACATGTTGGTCAAAAGTTTGGGTACCCCATGTTCTGGTCAACAGTTTGGATACCCCACATGTTGGTCAAGAGTTTTTGAACCCCACATGTTGGCCAAGGCTTTGTGGACACAGCTAATGAGCAAAATGTTTGGATCCCCACATTGTCTTGAAGATGCAGCTTGGTTTCAAATGGAATTCGTACATATGTGAGTAAAGGAAATGTGCCAACAGTGGACAGGAGCACTATGATTGTGCACTAGTAAAATAGAGCTTTATGCTTCTCTAATTCAGATGGTTCACTGTGCCTTATGATGCTATAATTACACTGGCTAAAGTGGTTTAGTGCCAGCAGTTCTAGTTGACCTGAAACGTGGAGCATGGGAGGTCAGAAAGCACTGAGAGAGGGGTTTCGCGGTAATGGGGTATTAAGACCTGCCCAGGTCATTGCTCATACGCTAAAAAACAGGTTTCTGCCAACACAGCCAAGAGCCTGGAGTGACCTTTGACCTCACTTAGTCAGACAACGCCCTTCCATCGGTGTGATGGATAAAGTCATTATAGAGTGAGAAAGCTGCTAACAGAGTGTGATTCGCTTAGCCATGAATCATGCAACACTTGACACAAATGGAGTCTATCTATGCTGCAGTGGATGGCACTCATGTTCTGTGTCGCTGTGCAGGAAATGTGGCCTAAGGGCAACTTTCCTTAATGCTTACAGTGCTGTAAATCATTTACAATGCTTTATGTATCTGTTTTGCATGTGCAAGTGTGTGTGTATGTCTGCATTCAGTTCCACTGTCATTGTGGGATCCAGCTTGTTGGATTCCATGAAGGCTCTTGTTGTTGACACCGTGTTTTTCAAAAGCCCCCCTGCTCTGAGCTATGGAGCAGTGGAATTTCATTTTCCAGAGTGATAGGTGTCTCAAAACCTTTGGAGTGAACCAAGAGGGATAATCTCCCTGTTCTTCATGCTAATGAAGACCTACTAATAAAGTCACTGTTTCAGTGATCAGTAACAGTGTTGCAGTAACCTGCAAACTCATTCAGGAGGAGACTTGGCTCTCTTACTGTTGGCAACAAATGTAAAGCGACTGCTTTTAACCATCATTTCCATATGGGGTTAGAATTTCATATTCACTCTCTCTTGTATGTAATATTCTATGATGCAAGACACGTAAAAATATTAAATGAACTATATCTTAAATGAACAGCATTACTATGGCCATTATATTAAGCAAGGATGGGCCTTATCACTGTACCTGACCAACTATATGACATCATCCTGGTGTGTCCATTTTCTATTCTGACTCTTGCTGTTGTCTTAATAATATCATTTGCAAGCAAAGTAAACCCCAAAGAAGAGTTCAAAAGCAATTTGGGCAGCTGGAGGATTTCCAGAGGGGTCGCATCTTAGGGGTCTTATTTACATATTGCAGGTTATCCTGGCCATGCAGATATTACCACACTACACATTTGGCAGAAGTGAAAAGAAATTTTGCTTTATCACATTCATTGCAATATCACCTTCATTTGTTTTCCGGGCAAATCTGTTTAATTATTCTGTTTATTTGTTGCTGGGTTTCATCAAACAGCACTTCTGTGGGTTTTATAAAAATCTGTGTCTCTCAGTGTGACATTTTCAGCCCATTTTGGCACCCGACATGTCAGTACTGACTGGCTGTTTGACTGTTTAACAGGCAGCAGTGTTTCTGAGAACCGTAACCTTATTAAAGTACTACACCTTGGGTGGTAAACTGCTACTAAAGCAGTTTTATGAATCTAGGTGGAAGGGTATTGTAAGCTCTCTCACAACGGAGGGGAATTCCAGTCGTGCAGTGGTGAAAATGGTCATTACGCAATAGAACAGGGATATCATCAAACTGCTGGATTCTGGCTCTCAGATCCCAAACCCTGCTTAAAGCTGGTTGGAAATGAAAGCCAGCAAAGCAGTAATGAGTGCACAGGATTACACCAAGAACTTAGGTTACTCAGTCCCTAAGTTGCTTCTCTGATTTAAATAACGAGAACCACTGGTAGGTAGGATTCTCAAGCTGCACTCTAATTAATTTGATATCACTCAGTACTACATAGAAATATGCTTCAGTATGTAATATATAAATAAAATCTAAAATCTAAAAACTGAACTTGCATGAATGGAGGATTTGTCTTGATGGAAACGGTGCATATATTGATGAACTCGTCTCATTCTATCCTATCCTTCATTTTTTACACCAGTTGAAAATGCCATCTGATTTTGCATTGTGTGATCAATTCATGATAAATGGGCCAAAATGACCTGGAACAGCATCTTGTCAGCTTACACTGGATGTACACTGGTTTTCTATATTTCTGCATAATTTTCTATATTTCTACATAAATTTGACTTTAAACGTCATCATATTTTCAGATTACAATGTCATCAGATTTCCACGTGTTCCTTAATGTAGATAAGGAGAACCAAATCCAACATATCAAATCGAAAGACAAAATAAATCAAAGACAAAAAAATCAAAAATATCAATCAAAGCCCAAAATTTAAAAGCTCAATCAAATGAATATTACAATCTCTACAAAAATATAACCTCAGTGTTAATACATTGTGTGGTTACATCTTTCTAAACCAAAAGTAATTCATTTAACCAGTAATGATCTGCTTTTTGCTTTTAAGAGTTCTGTGTGTACAGAAATAAGCTCTGCTGTGATTGGCTGGTTGTACTTTTTGCTCATGGTGGAGAGTGTAACTCACATCGGTAAAAGTCATGCTTGGAGCTCACTTATGATAAATGAGAATTTTACAAGATATAGAAAATGATATAGAAAAGATCTTAAAAGATACAGAACCGGAATCTGAAATTAAAAGAAGCATGTGGACTGAGGCATTAATAAAATTGCAGAATTTTACACTAGTATGACATGGGTTATGTGTCTTTACACAGTTCTTGCATCCAGTCTGATTCATCATACATAGCTACACAGAACAGAAACCAGTGTAAACATGCTACATGATGTTGATTTATTTATAGGGCAGGTACAATAGAACGGAGCAGGTGGTATATGGTGTAAAACATTTCTAATCTGTCAAATGTGTACAAATATGAAAATATCTAATATGTATGAGTCCTGCGTAACCTTATTCTTTCTTCACTGATTGTCACACAAGTGTGCAGCCGCCCTCATCCCTGGATCTGGTGAGTGAATTGGTTGGGTTTGTCTGACAGCATGCATATAAATCGCTGGGAGTGGCTGACCTTTCACCATTGGCAATTTCTCTCTGCTCAGGCCCCATTCACCCTCAAGTTGAAATTCATATGCATTAGATATTGTGTAATGGGCCAATGCATTTCAAAATGTCTTGACCCCTATTGTTGTCTCAAGATAAAATGCCATGCACAGTGTCTCCACAAAGGGTGAGAAGCCTGTGAAATTTAATCTCAGAGATTATGTCATATCCAAACAATGTTAACTAGAAGACATACCTGCATTGTATCTACACATGAACTGTTGATGTGTCATTTCTTTCAATATGTCTCCCTATGTAATCTTACAATAAGACAAAAAAAGATTTTCACTAATTTTCCAACATTTTCTCTACAATTCAACTCATTGAGATACAAAAAAAGTAATGTGGAGTGAGACCTGGCTGATTACTTTGATCAAGAATGCAGCATTGGATATAAAACCACCCAAAATGAAGACCCATATAACTACAATAAACTGTACACTCCATAGAGCTGTGCTCTCATCATCCAAATCATCCAAAGATCACCATCATGCAGTGAGGATCTTTTTCAGCAGCAGGGACTGGGATGGATGGTGCTAAATACAGGAATATTCTTGAGCAAAACCTGTTCTGGTCAGACTTGAAGATTGCTGTTCGCCATCTAACCTGAAGGAGCTGAAGCACTTTTGATGAATGAGTAAAAATCTCAGTGGCAAGACATGGCAGCTCATCCAAAGCAGCAACACGGGCTCTACTCAACTAATGCCTTTAGGGGATTTTTTTATGCACACTAAAGTTTTCCGTTATTTTGTCCTTTTTGCTGTTTGCTTCACAATAAAAAGATGATCAAAGTTATAGACGTGTTCTGTAAATAAAATGAGGCAAACCCCCAAACGATCCATTTTAATCCCATATTTGTGAGGTAGGTGGGGGGTGAATACTTTCGCAAGGCACTGTACATCAATGCCACCCCCTTGTGGCCATTTTCTGCAGAAATAAATAGGAATCAACCCGGGTAATCAGATAAAGGGAAAACTCAGGGTTTAGGCAATAGTTAGATTTCTATTCTGCTGTCAGACAGTAATCTCACAGAAGAAAGTGAATGGGGACTGGACCCAAATGAATTAATGCATCGTGTGATGTGTTCTATCTTATCAAAAACCACCAAAGAGTTCTTTGGAGGGATGCCTGACACCAAGGATTTAGGCAATGGGCCACATTACATGCAGTCCAGAATCCAAGTGGACCGGAAAAAATGATATTGGAAAACTGCCTTACAATTAAAAACTGGGCCACTGATTGTCTGGTTAAGTAAAACTAATATTCAACACTATTTTATGTCTTAAACCATCTTAAACGGTGGCCAAGAGCAATGAGGCAATGAAGCTTTCATTTTATGATTCTTGAAAAAATCATTTAATTCAACGTGGATATGGGAAGAACTTAGCACTGTTTTGAGGTTTATACAGTCATCTTCAGGAACATCCATAAACAATGAACAAAATGAAAGAAGGCTTCTTGTTAATGAGGTGATAATGATTAATGATATTTGTGCTTAAGTCTTAGTATATCCTTCATTCTGCAATACCACAGGGAGCTCAGTCTGTAAAATGAGATTGTTTTTCTGTTTGTCTGTGGATTGCAGGAGGTGGGTGGGTTTTTGCTAGCTTGCCCACACACTAACACTTCTAAGAGTGTGATTATATGCTGGAGTGGAAAAAGTTTTCTATCAGGGTTACAAGGCAGTGAAGATACAAGGCAGTGCCAGTGACTGGTGAGATAGAATGAACATCTGCCATAACCTGAGTAATGCCACAGTAAAGTAAAGACAGCTTGGCTTAAACACTACTTAACTATGAGGGTATTTTTCTTTGATTTGGATGTAGATTTAGGTTACCAATGATAGAAAACCCAAGACAGTAACGTTCTTAAACCATTTTTAAATGGCTTGTATTGTGGGTGCATATGTATGTATATGTGTTAGAGTGATTTTTTGTTCTTTATCATACCTGAAGACAAAAAGCCACTGAACCGCACTTATCAATTATTTTTTACTTTATTTATTAAACTAAATGTATATATTGGTAACCGATATAGTGCATATCTTTATTAATGTTAATTTTGCTAAATAATATGACTATGGTTGGAGGGAAGCTCAGAAATGTAGTACTGCACTGGTTGTAAAATCATATTTAAACATTTAATACAATAAAAAATATTAAATACTTCTGTTAAACATGAGTTGCTAAGAGGTCCTAGGCTACTGGGTGTTTTGCTTATAAGGACTAATAAACTTTACAGCTCAGAAATCCTTTTGGAACTTAATGAGTTATTTTTAATGCTTAGATTAACAACGATTTTCACAATACATTCTTCAAAATACTTGATAGTAGTCCGAATAAAATTAAAGGACAACCTGAATATTCTTTATTATTTATGAATGTATCAGTTGTATCCCTTATCAGGACCTTTGTTCTGAAATGTGAAAGACAGCACACAGCCTCTCCCTTCTTATTTTTCTCTATAACACAATATCTGGGTCAGGAATGTCATTAGCCCCGCCCCCTCTCTCTGATCAGCTAGAGTTTGTACGCAGGTTGAGCATGTAGATGTGGACAGAGCAGTAAACATGCACTGGGAGCTCCTTTTCGGTTAGAAACAAGTTTTTGGTTACAAATCATATACTTTTCCTAAAAAAACACATTAAAGAACCATTTCTAATGCATAGACATTAATCATCTTCAAGGATTCTTTAGTAAAGAAGCTTAACAGTTATTAAGGGCAGGTGGGCAGCCCTTGACAAACCTTATTTATCCTTTTAAGATGTTGAGTGATACTGATGTTATAAGACTACATGCACTGACAAAGAAGGGAACCCCAAACGTTTTGTTCTAGTAGAACATAAAAGAACATCAACTCATGAACAAGTCATGACTTGAAGGAATAATTCAACGCCAGATACATTTCCCAGATCGGCAAACTTCAGAGTGAAAAATATCTGTACTCATCAATCTTGCTTAGATACACATGCAGTAACAAAGTAGTGGGAAAAAAAAGAAGAAGTCATGTTTACTCATTAGCCACACACCTACAGAGTACTTCACTTTCCTTTCTTCGTACTTGGCCATTTAAGCCAAAACACTGAATGCTTGATCAAACTCTCTGTTAGCTATATGTGTGTTATACATTTATTTTTCATTATATTTATATACACACATATAAGTCGAGTGGTCCGTTTAGATATATGTCTTAAGGACAGTCTACTAGCAAGAGCTGTGTGCCCTTGGCCCTCTTCACTTGGCAAAGCCTTTAGTAAGAAGGTTTAAAGAATAAGCTGTAAAATAGATTACACTCATCTCATTAGGTTCATACGGGATCTGGGGTATCTAGCGCATAAGGAAGTTCATGGAACCAGAAGCACTTACTGCCAACACATTTCTCCACAAACTTTCTCTGTTATTAACTCATTTAATGCCAAGATGACCAAACTATATGAGTATAACAAGTTTGCTCCTTGCCCTTGTTCCAGACACTGAATGTCTTTAAAATAAATCTTTAGGAAATTATGGTAAATACCTGCACTGGTATAACTGAAGCAGCAAATATGGCAGTTGTAACTGCATTCTAACAGCTTTACTGATCATTTGTACATTTTGGACACAATTGTAATGATCAGGATTAAGTATATAAATACAAACAAACAAACACAGACACACACACACACACACACACACACACACATATATATATATATATATATATATGTGTGTGTGTGTGTGTGTGTGTGCGCGCGCTACTAATAATAACAACAGCCAGTATAAAAGACTAATAGTAATAAGTAATATTAATAATTATTGTTTTATTAACATGGTAGTGACTTTATTATTATTGTTAATTGTCATTATTGTTATTATTATTATATTAATATTGTTATTATTATTATTGTTGTTGTTGTTGTTATATCTGATAAACTACCGGAGCAGTAGTTTCTTTTATTTCTTTCACGGTTGGTGTTTTTACTGAGGCGGTACAAACCCCGACCTGCCCAACACACACACACACACACGCGCGCACACACACACACACACACACACACACACACTCACTCACGCGCGCGCGCGCTGTAAATGGCAGCTATCGAGCAGCGGGGTCTGCGGTGTTCCGGGCTGTAAGATGGACTGATCGGCGAAGGTTTTGAGTCAGAGCCGCTGGATCTCAGAAGAGGATCTGAGGAAGTGACTCTGGAGACAAAACTGTCACCTTAACCGGGTAAGACAGTCTCTCAGCTAGCTTAGCTCGTGCTCTGCTACTGCTGCCTCTCTGTGATCGGGGGCTGGCCTGCCTCGCTGCCTCTCTGTGATCTGGGGCTGGTCTGCCTCGCTGCCTCTCTCTGTGATGGGGGCTGGTCTGCCTCGCTGCCTCTCTCTGTGATCGGGGGCTGGCCTGCCTCACTGCCTCCCTCTGACTGGGGGCTGGCCTGCCTCATTGCCTCCCTCTGACCGAGGGCTGGCCTGCCTCGCTGACTCTCTTTGATCGGGGCCTGGCCTGCCTCACTGCCTTCCTCTGACCGAGGGCTGGCCTACCTCACTGCCTCCCTCTGACCGGGGGCTGGCCTGCCTCGCTGCCTCTCTGAGACCGGGGGCTGGCCTGCCTCACTGCCTCTTCCTCTCTCTGACCGGGGGCTGGCCTGCCTCACTGCCTCTCTCTGACCGGGGGCTGGCCTGCCTCTCTGCCTCTCTCTGACCGGGGGCTGGCCTGCCTCACTGCCTCTCTCTGGCCTCTCCCGCTGCTGCCTCTGTAACCGCTATCAGCAGCCTTTGTATTTGCAGCGCTGTGGCTCCGTTAGCTTAGCCTGTTAGCTCAGTGTTTGTTTACTTTGTCTGCAGACCTTCATTAAGACACAGCACTGAAGAACACAGCTCTGTCTGTTATTCAGTCTATCTGTCTGTTATTCATTCAGTCAGTCTGTCTGTTATTCAGTCTTATACAGTCAGCCTGTCTATTATTCAGTTTGTTTGTTATTCAGTCTGTTATTCAGACTGTTATTCAGTCAGTCTGTCTGTTATTCAGTCTTATACAGTCAGCCTGTCTATTATTCAGTTTGTTTGTTATTCAGTCTGTTATTCAGACTGTTATTCAGTCAGTCTGTCTGTTATTCAGTCTTATACAGTCAGCCTGTCTGTTATTCAGTCTGTTTGTTATTCAGTCTGTTATTCAGTCTGTCTGTCTGTTATTCAGTCTGTGTCTGTTATTTAGTCAATCTGTGTTTTTTCTCTGTTATTCAGTCCGTCTGTCTTATTCAGTCTGCTATTCATTCAGTCTCTCTGTTATTCAGTCTTATACAGTCAGCCTGTCTGTTATTCAGTTTGTTTGTTATTCAGTCTGTCTGTTATTTAGTCTGTTTTTTCTGTCTGTTATTCAGTCAGTCTGTCTGTTATTCAGTTAGTCTGTTATTCAGTCCGTCTGTCTGTTATTCAGTCAGTCTGTGTTTTTTCTGTCTGTTATTCAGTCTGTCTGTCTGCTATTCAATTTGTGTCTGTTATTTAGTCAGTCTGTCTGTTATTCAGTCAGTCTGTGTTATTCTGTCTGTTGTTCAGTCAGTCTGTCTGTTATTGAGTCAGTTATTCAGTCAGTCTGTTGTTTAGTCTGTCAGTGTTTAGTCAGTTGGGTTAGAAGGATGGTTGGTAGAAGAAGGCAGAAGAAGAAGACTGCACTAGTACTACTATTGGTTATAATAATGCATTACAATGCTACACACGCCTAACATGACATTCTGATGTCGTCTGTGAACACAGTCAGTAGTCGTTTGCACCCATTGCTGATGCAGATGTGCAGTGTGAATTAGCTGAATGCAAACCTTTGGACATATAATGTGTAGTTATGGAGCAGTTAAGCTGCCTACACCCTAACCTACACACAGCGCCATTTGTTGATTGTTCTGTCATCCAAGTATCTAGACCCGAAGTTTATTATATACAGTGCGATAAGTTGCTATATAAACATACATGGTATTGAAATCATTTTGGCCTGCTATTTGATTTGGGGGTCTTAATGCTTAACCATCTATAAAGTCTTGAGTTACCCATTATAGCCAGGTTACGTGTCCACCAGTGTCATTTATTAGGACACTTTCACTGTTTAATCTGAGACTGATGTCTGCTCATGTTCCCGTTACGTCGCTGGTTCTCATTGCTTTCCATTGTTTTTTGTGACAGGAATCAGTTTACGCAGAGTGACGTACAGGGCTTCAAAGTTCCCACAGAATATATTCCAGCTACAAAAGGTGCACAGTACTCAACAGCTTGAGACATGCGCTACACCACATCTGAATATCAAAGTACAACGTTTAAGTGCAGTCACAAGCATTATTAAGTGTACAGGTACAGAGTTGAAAGAGATGGATATATGAAGATAAAAGGAACTATAGCGATTCAGACACCCAGAGGATGTTTATTCCTCGAGATCTGTATCAGAACAGTGAAATGTCTAGTTGCCTGTCTGATATACGTCTTGAAGGATGGTGGGTCAAGCAGAGTTGTATTTGAAGCTTGAAGGATACAAATAGTACAAATCAGGTTTGGACCATTTCCATTTGGGCTGTTTTTAGCTTTGTAGGCCAGTGTCAGGGTTTTTAATATGATGTCGAGCTGCTGAAGTGAAGAGAATTACAGCTGGAATTGGGGAGACAAAATTGGGGAGTCTTCCCACTAAGACACACGTTAGAATTTTACCTTTACCTTTAATGTTCTTGCACATGAATAGTGTTGTTTAGTGTAAAACTTGTAGAAATGAAATTTTTGTAACAATATTATAGCAATACCACGATAATTCTGGTAATCGTGATGGTTTTGGCCATGATAAAATGAATTTTCATATCGTTTCATCCATAATCAGCTCATATCAGCAGATCATAATTTAAAAAATTCAGATGCCTGTGTTAATCACGTCAGTGCATCGCTATATTTTATAAAAGTAGATGCATGAGGGTTCAGTGGGGGCGCATGTCCCCCACTCAAGACTTCACCCTCCTCTTTCTCACCCTTGTGTTTTTTTCCCACTGGTGTCTGCTGTTTGCCTTACCTCAAGACAGCTCCATCTGTGCCAGTGATTTTACACAACCCCTCTCTGACTTGTAAGAGCTGAGGGTGGCCAGGAAGAAAAAGCGAGGCAGGGAGGCCTGGTTGCCATGGTTCCTTCAGAGAACTTCACATCATGTAAAAGCTGGTCTCATTAGTATGCTACTATGTTGCTGGCCTATCCAGCGAAGTATTTGGAACTCGAGAACATCTCAGATGAGAGAAAACAAGCCTTAAGATCCCTGCAGTATTAATTACTGGAGCAGGTCTGGATCCTTAGTGTTCTTTTGATGATGGATGGTTGCAGCCTGGTGTCTCATCTGCAAGGTTGGGTTATCTTCTTCACTGCATCTTTGAACAGCTGACCTTTGGCACTCTGCTGTTTCCAAGATTGTGATGTATGAGGGGAGAGCTTGCTTTACTTGTTTACAGTGGGGTTTCCAGTATTATATAGTGTAATCTATTGCTTATCTGTTAATTTGCTTGAATAATTGAATGCATTTCTTTCTTTATATGACAGAATTTGTTCGCATTGAATCAAGTTATTTGCTTAAAAAGAGAACTTTCCATTGTGTACTAATGTACCTTAATGTCGCCTCATCTATCATTTCATCATTTCATGTGCCATATTTATGCATTTCCATTTTTTTATTGTACATAACTGCTGATATCCACCTTTTTCTGTCATTTGAGATCATGTTTATATATGCAGTCACTACGGTAACAGATTAAGAGATGAAGGTTAGTTTACCTTAGTGTCAGGGTGGATACACCTGTTTATTTTTTTGATCTTGAGCTATGAGAGTGGACTTGGATCCAAACTCTTTTGGGTCCAAATCAGCTTAAAATAAATGAAACGGGTCAGAACGACCCTCCCAACACTCGCCATAATGTGTTGACTTGTGTGTTCCTGACTACACAGTACTGTTTGCTCTCCACAGCCGGTGAATTGGAATGCTGGGTGCAGATCAGATTCCTCTGTAGTTATGATTGCTTTGCTGTAAAACTGATTCCAAGTTAGTTTGTCGTGGAATTACAGGCCCAGCTTTGCTTCGAGGAGTTTTGTTGGGCATTTGTTTGGAAGTAGTGCTCGGAGTTTCTTCGGGTAGTTGTTGAGAGTCATGATAAGAATTTAGTAAACTCAGTTGCATTCCCTCTGCGCTTCCATCAGCAGAAGGCATCGTTTAGACTCTGTCTGGACCATGGAATGCTTCTGCACTGTTTCGAGCCACGAAACCTTCACGAAAAATGATGAACCTACCGTTTTCATTTTGAACTGCAGTTTATATAAGAAGTCTATTTGCTCTAATCGATGTTATGATCTCACACACTAAGGCCCAGTCTACTTCTGGTGTTTCGTTTCTGTTTTTTGCTCGATGCTGCTATTGTAGAGGTGCCATGAAGATTAAAAATTGAATTAAAATGTAGCAAATACAGTAACATGCATAAAGTTCAGCTTGCCTTGGATCCAGAACCAAGAGAATAGAGTTGTGTGCTGAACAAACAACATTAAGTGGTTATAAAAGATAAGCAGTCCAGGAAATAGATAATCAAGGCATTACAGAATTTATACTGTACTCCATCACACTCACAATAATAAAGATTTTACAGATCTCAAGCTCAGACCACAATAGAGTTTGTCTTGAATGTCCCTGTCAAAATGTCTTAAAGCTGGAAAAGCTGTACACCACCAACCCCCCTTGAAGTTCTCTCCCACCGTGTGCTTTTCTTAACTACTCCCACAGACCACTGCACTCTGTTCAAACATGTTTCCTGCACAGGGACTCAGTTCCATTTTATGAGGTCGTTCCATAGTTAAGCAGTGCCGTCATGGTTTCATGCCATCCTGCGTTTTTGTGTGAATGTTTTGAGGATTTGTGTTCGAGGGTTACTGTCTGATAAAGAGTTTCCAGCTCTATATAAAATGAGTTTACTCTTACGCTGACGGGCACAGAGCTCGGTTTGTTTCCATGTGTGATTAATCTGCTGAGAAGCTCGTTTATATATTTTAGATTTACAATCAACGATTTACGAATTATGAAATGTTGCTCAGTTCTAATGAAGATTTTTTTACACCAGCCCCCCCATTCCAGTTATCACCCAATAAGAATTTTATTTAGGCCCCAGTACACCTGATTAAGGCAAAAGGTTTATATTGCTGGTTTGGAAACTGGTTTTGAGAACCTGTCAATGTCTGCATTGGAGTTACTACCTATATCTTTCCCTAGTTCTCGCATTTTTATCTAACTATTGTTTTTTCTTCTTATGCATAGAACTAGTCCATGATGCCTGAGGTACGGGACCTGTCAGATGCCCTTCCAGAAATGCCTATGGATCCCATCACTGGTGTAGGTGTTGTTGCCTCGAGAAACCGAGCACCAACTGGCTATGACGTGGTAAGAGTCCCGGCCGTGGCTTATTATTTAGAAATCAGCTAGAGGTGTAATGAACTATTGCAGGTTTGATATGATCTTCAGTTCAGTGTAGCTTTTTGTTTTTGAATGTGTGTGAAAGTTTTTCAAATCAGTATTTAATGAAATAAGTTGTTTTTAGCTCTCCACATTTCACAGAAAAATGAATTTTACAGTTTAATAATAATCTTTCTGAAATGTGGAAAGTGCGCCACATAAAGAGCATTGAATTTGGTTTCAGTTGTGTACAATCAGACTACCATAACTGTCTCCAAATTGACATTGCGAATGGCGATCCTCTTGGTCAAAGCACAGCATGCAATGGGGCATGAGGAGCACAGTAATAACCATAGTTTATAGAAATGCCTCTGGAGTGTCATAAAGTACGTTAAATTACTTTGAGTCAGAATATCTCGAAAACAGAGCAGTCTTTAGAAATGACTTTTATTTGCATAAATGCCGAATTCACTCACTCCAGTTTACTCAGAACGCCTCAGAACGCAACCGCTAAAGTCGAAGTTGAGATTGACCCACTGCTCTCGTCTCTCAAACAATATTGCTCTCAACGTTAGAATGTGTTGTTGTATTTGTTGTATGTAAGTGTCAGTAAATGTGTTCTAAAACTGTTTATTTATATTTAAATAAACTGAGCCGATAATGACCCCAATTCACATTCTGATTATGTTACATAAATACTTAGAAATGAAACTTAAACAACAAAACCACCATGAAAAATATCTTCCATCAGTTAGTTGTGTGATATCTGTGACCGGCCTAATCTATGATATGATTTTATACCTGCAGATTCTTGTTTATTATTACTTTTTCACTTTCACATTCTTTGAAAGCTGTAGAAAGCTTTGTGCCGCACAGACGACCCACGATTCCTGTGTACACAGCCAGATGTCTGCTTGTTTACTGAAGTCTTTGCCAAAATGAGGAGCTGGCTTGCGTCCACCTCTTTCACTCTTTGTTCAATTCGTCATTTCCTCCTTTTTCTACGATAAATTGTAAATTGAACTTTAGATCAGACATTCATGCAACACCATCTGACATATATTAGCTTTTCATGTGCTTTTTCAAGATCAGTCATGACCGAGCGACGAAAGATCAATCAGTAACACATATTTAAGTAATGTATACTTGACTTGACGTTACTGGATTCTGGCCATAATGGTCTAATTTTGCATAACTTTAATAGAATTATGATAATTCTGTTGGTTTTATCCAGTGAAAGTTCTCAGCAGTGGGAAACTTTGTAAGCAACAAGGAACAAACACAGTCTCACACACACACACATTATGCGGCTGTTTAATTTGCAGAAAATGTCTGTCTGGCTTAGGTTCAAAGCCTTATCCAGTTCAAGTGTTTTGGGTTACTTGAGCTGTAAAGTAAGCTGTTTCCAGCACTTGCCTTGTAAATGCCTCCAGCCATGCAGAATAGTCCTTAGTGCCAGACATCTTTCTTTCTATCTTTTATGCTTTTTAATGAAAGATACATGTTTTTAATCCGATATTTTTTGCCCTTTGCACTTTTCCCAACTCCGAGCACTGTACTGGTCTCCGAATGTGGTGGGATTGTGGTGTTTCCTTTGGCAGGCTTGGATGTTTTCGACACCCCAGCATGAACCATAACAATGCCTCTTGTGTGACGTGAGGCAGTGGAGTTTGTGTGAAAGTCCACACCCCCTGCAATGTCATTCTCAAATGGCAACCTAACAGCCATTTACATGCAGACACAGACGATGAATGTGCACAAGAAAGGCCTCTGTTCTTTCCGTGATCACAATGCTTTGCTTGTTGTCTTCCTGTCCGCTTTGCTGTCAACGTACTTCGCTCTAAGAGATGAGATTTGAGACTGCTCTAGTAGGGCAGCGCTAAAAATGACTCGTTAACTAATTCAGAGGTACATTTAATGTGACATTGCAAAAACATGGCTTGAAATATGTCACTTTATTTGTTACTTTTTTAATTAAATAATGTGCACAGAGTATTCAAATTTTTGATGCTGTTTTTGTGTTACATTGTTGAATGTTTCTAATTTGACGCTAACAATATTTCTGCAAAAGTTGAGGATAATAACGGTATCTTGTGTCTTGGACAGTTGACTTTTTGTCTGTTCGTCTAGTTTATTGGGTTTGTTTTTCACAGTTTGTCTCCGTTTCCATTACAGTGACTAAAATGCACCACATGGCTGTTTAGTGACTTTTCATACCTTTGGCACCAGCACATTTCCCTTCATTAATTCCAGAAAATGTTTTAATTAACAGCTCGTCATACTGGAAACTCCATATCTGTCCCTCCAATATGTTTGAAGATGCATTATGTATCTTTTAATTTTGTGTCCGGTTGAAACAGATCATCGATGCCTGATCAAAACCATCAAAAAATACATTTCGTGTCAGTTGAACAATCGGATATCGTACTGCTGGGGAGGTATTTTAGGTTTCTGCAAGAGATGTTGATTATTAAGAGTTCTTCCAGTACACCTATTTTTTTTATTTGAGTACATATTGGACTGCAGTTGTTTCAGTGCCTGTACATTCCCAAAAAACCTTCAGCAATGAAAACAGGAAGTACCCACACTTTCAGTCTGTCTTGTTCATTCGGCAGATGATCACTTGACTGTCTGGCTTTGAGTGTGTTTCCTCTTTCTTGCGTGTCTGCACCGTTTAGTCCTTTTAAGTATCTTTGTCAGGATGCTGTGTCTACTGACCTGCGAGAAGGGGTCAAGTGTTTGTGTAAGTGGTGTACAGGTGCTCTGGACAGGGGTGATGCCATTGTCCTTTGGAGGTGTACTGTAAGTCTCCGTGCCCCCCTACATTCCTGACTCCTAGCTTTTGAAGGTATAATTATATTGTTCCCGTGTGAAGCCCTACACTTCTCTTTTCTGTGTAGACATGCAGTTATTTCTACAGCGTTTTCTTCAGGGTAGTAGACCACTGGTACTGTGATTGTGGCGGCAAGCAAGTCATGAGAAAACCACACTGGGTCTGCATCACACCACTGCCTTTTTCGAATACCTAGATGATTTTGCCCCTCGTGAGTGGCATTAAACTTCCCACTATGGTCAGGGACGCAGTGTGCAGTATGCCAACTCCAGGGAAACTGAGTAGATCAGTTCATTTGTAATGTTGAAAGTATTAAACCAACCTTCATTCCCCAAACTGCAGCAGCAGCAGTAGTATATTCTGTGGTGGTGTTTAAAAATAACTAATGCAGCAGCCTGAATTGGAAAATATATCCATGTCCCTCATTCCGTCCTATTGATTGCTATTAGTTGACCATTTGTCTATGTGAACTGGCCGATATTGAGGCGAGACTGGGCAGTATGTCCATATCAGTATGTTTTCTGTGAGTATTATGGATGTTGTATAGAAAAGTAGGCCTGTTTCTGAAACCCTGCAGTCCTGCTTTTTGGATTTTGTGCAGCATGATGTGTGAAAAGGGAAAAGGTTATTTGTACTAATTTACTCCGATGCCACCACTGAATTTTTGACAGTGCATTCCAAGCCTGTTTCACTGTGTTCAGATTGAGAAATATATGTTTATGTTGCCTCTTACACAATGGTCACCATCTACGATTGGACATAAATTCAGCATGAAATCAGGCTTTAAATAGATTTAGTTCTTGTGTTCTGGATTATATTCGTTTCATGACAGCAGTAGGTCTGATAGATGTCTCTGAAAGAAATGTGTAATTATAGATCCGCTCCGTTCCCCCATGCAGGTTGCACAAACTACAGATGGAATGGATGCTGATTTGTGGAAAGATGGCCTTTTCAAATCCAAGGTGACGCGATACCTCTGCTTCACAAGGGTCTTCTCCAAGGAAAATGTGAGTTCAGGACCTCTTGCCCAAAAATCACTGAGTTATTGATTCACACTGGTCATTTTGGCTGGTGTCTGTGGTCTCTGCATTGTTTGATTTTATTTCGGGATTAAATTACATGTAACGCTGCACACCAGCCACCATGCACCTTAAAATCCCACAAGATTAAAACACTAAAAGCCCTAAAGCTTATTTCTGTTGTTCATCATATGGAAGCAAAAATAGAATAGCAACATGCAAACAGTAAACAACCCACAGCACGCAGATGGCAGGTGGGTTTTCTGTTAAATCATTTCTGTTAGATGCTCTCAGATGATAAAAATAACCATGAGTTGCTAAATACCATCTGCTAAGTCGCTATAAGATGTTTCGTCCATAGCAAAGTTGCTGGATGTTTAAATCTTCGTTTGCCAACCAGTCGTTGTCTAATATAGTTATGGTCCAGCAGTGTTTTTATCTCCTGTTATCTCTTATCAAATGGTGCATCATAGACTAAGATCTGCTTTTGAAACAGTCATAGGTCTGATTAAAGTGGTAGAACGCTGTAGAGCCATTGAAATTGCCCAAACCATTTCCTAAAACCATTGTTTATTTCCACTGGGTTTCTATCCTGCCTTTGTCAGAAGTATGGCTTCTTTAAAGCCTCTATATTCTGTTGACTGCTGCTTAAAATATACTCTTATGTCTTTTGAAGAACTGTGAACGTGTTCTTAAAAGAACACAGAAGACGATGAGATCGAAAACTGATTGCTCTCATGGTCTGTTTCTTCGGCCATCTTTAATCATCTCGTATTGGGGTCAGCAGTGTCTCCGTGGAAATAATGTGCCTTTCTTGGACACTTCTACATTTCTGACTGCTGGTTTTTCTTAAGTCTAAATTTGCTGGTGGGTTACTCTGTTCAATGAGAACTTCCTAGGAGATGTCCTGTTTGCCTTACTTGTCCGGATTTAGATGAGATGTGGAGAATCTAGGTCATCTGTCTGTTTATTTCTTTAGGTGCAGTGTAATCAGACAGACATGATCTAATCTCTTGAAGTAAATACCCAAAATATTTTAAATAAGGCATTTAAAAATAACTTTCTTTGTTTAGTGCATTATATAACAGAAGACACACTGTGTCTTGGGTACTTTGTCCCAGTTCTGGGGTGTTTTTTAGTTGTTCACTAGGATTTTTTATGTTAACACTTCATATTATTTAACTGCTTATTAGGATGCAAACTCAGCAACGACAATCTGTACACGTGCCCTGTTTTGATATGTTTGTGACGAAATATCAAAAATACATTTTTACAAACAGCACCAGCCAGAAATGAGAGACCTGTTAAATATAATCTAGTCTAACCAGGTTGGTTTGGCACTTTGTTAACTTTGCTATGGTGAGCAAACCTTATTAAGCTAAGCTTTTTTTTAAGTTTTATCTCATCATAACTTCAACAGCACTCTTAAGGCTGCTGGAATGTTTCTGATCTAAAATCAAGCCTCATTATTCTGTGTGTAACTGCACAGACTGATCCCAGCTCTGGATTCTTACTTTCATAGTTATGTGCATCTTTCTACAGAGTCATTTAGGAAACGTGTTGGTAGACATGAAACTCATTGACATAAAAGACACACTGCCGGTGGGCTTCATCCCTATCCAGGAAACTGTGGACACACGTAAGCATCGTTCTATTCATCCTTTTTTCTTTTTATGTAATTGTGATTAATATGGCCACGTCTGCTGTTTGCTCTAGATGAGGTATTCTCTATTAGATGAATAGATTGGTGTCAGTAGATTAATGTTCAAATCATTCTCTTTTACAGTATTTCATGTCTGTTTCTTGCCGAGGCCAGTCCTGATGCTGAAGCATAGAAAATAACGAAATGCACAAATTGAGACTATAACTGAAATCTGAAACTACAATAAATACCTTATCAAATTCCCTTTATTTCTTTTATTTTGGTTATGTAACCCAAACATTAACCACTTCATTAACCAATACATTAACCACTCATAACCAGTAGTAAATCGCATAATTTGAAACAGTATATAGTTGTTGTCCTAATGGTTGATTTATTGACGAATTATTTCCTTGATATTGTTTTTTTTAAATCAAATCATACAATAACTTCTTAATAAAGAGTTTTAATTTAATTCAATTGAATCACACACGAGCATATTCTCTACCTCACAGCATGTTGCACCTCATTCATCTGTTGGTTTCTTTCTGTATCTCTGATCGTTTGCAGAGGAGCCGGCATTCAGGAAGAGGAGGTTGTGTATTAAGTTCATCCCAAGGGACTCCACAGAAGCCGCCATCTGTGACATACGCATCCTAGGACGCTCTAAACAGGCTCCACCACAGTATACCTTCATAGGGTCAGTTTCCATTTAATCACGAGGGACCGATTTATACTGACTTGACAGATGCTGATTAATATGAATCAGATCAAATTGACTGATAATCATATATTGAGTAAAGCTGTCCTGTTTCTAAGGATTTGGGTGTGAATCCTTCATGAAGTGTTAGGAATATTGCTTAAAACTCTCCCATTCTGGCCTGAAAGTGTCCTTGAATATTGATCGTCGTCTGAAATATTGTTTACATTTTTCGTGACAAACTCCTGGCTTAACTGAGCATTTCTGTGCAGAGAGCTGAACAACATGGGCATTTGGTACCGAATGGGAAAGGTGCCTCGGACCCAGGACTCCTCTCCAATTGTGACCACAAATTCCACTCCAGCACCCGTCATGCCCAAGTATGTGTGGCTGCTTGAGGTCGTGGCTTTGTATCACAGTCTGCCTCGTGTTATTTATTGTTTTATACCACAAGTATACAGCCAGTGAAGTTAGCAGTTTCCATAGAGCTTCTATTTTCGTATCAGTCACGACTGACAACTTTGCAGGGTTATTATTTTAGATTTTTCTGAAGACTAAGAAATTTGAAGGATGAAATGGATTGATTTGGGGCTGTGTCTACTACCACCAGAGAGCAACACACCAAGAACAACAGCATCTTTATTTTTTTACTCAACCCAGAGATTAAATATTTTATTTCATAAATAAAATAAGAACATTACTGAAGCATGACAAGAAAGTCAAGGTAGTGTTCATTTCTGTCAATGATCATTGAACCCAGAACATCCATTTAATATATAGATGATAATATTATATGGACTGTCATAACTACGACCAGTGATTGTCCATCTTCAGATTACATTGCCAGTAGTGTTTATAAGGACCCAAGCACTACGTGTCATTATGGGACCAGCACACTTAAGGGCTTCAGGGGTTTGGTTTCTGAACTTTTTTCACTGTTCATGAGTTTCCATTTCTGGACTTGGATGAAGAAGATGAAATAAAGTATAAGGAAGTGTTAGCCATGCAGATAGCACTGGGCTGGTGAGACAATAGAGGAAGAGATATTAGGTAAGAAGTTGGGTTAATACTAGGGTGTGTGCAGTGTCTGTCAGGCAGCCAGATGTGTTGCATTCCACAGATAATTGTATTAACAAATGTGGACCTGCTGGGATCCCCCTGTAAGCAGTTGAGCCTATCAGGAAATGGCCCGACACTTAAGAAGTTCTCCCTCTGTTTTCTTTCAGCATTGTCTGCTCTGCCCTTTTTTGTAGGACCTTCATTTAATAACATCAGTGTGAAACATAAGGCTGTTAAAACGAATCCAGTCCCGTGATTTTTGAAATACTTTTGTCCTTCTTATAAGTTGGAAGTGTTGAATTGCTTTGTTTTTTGTCCAGCTGTTTTGTGTCAGAACAATGTCTGTCCAGCTGTTGCTTCCACATGTGTCTGTTTCCTGTCTTCTCTATTAGTATCAGTCTGATCCGTCTCAAACGGCTCCCCTGCCAGCGCTATAAGGTTCTGCTATAGGGTTTGGAAGCACTCCTCTGAAGTGTTTACATAACTCCAGAGGTGCTTGTCGTGATTTTTTGGTCTATGATTATTTGTCTTGTTAGTGTGGACGGAATGAGATCAGGAGATTTACAACCAAGTGGGAGTTTAGCTGCTTGTAAAAGGCAGAGCAGCTATTATTTGGGTGGTGGGTCATTTTGAGCACTGCAGTGACACTGGTTTGTTAGTTTATTGCTCTCATGTGGGTGAATCAAACACAACAATGCTGCAGGAGTTTTTAAACCCCTCAGTGTCCCTGCTGGACTGAGATTAGTCCACCAAGCAGCATCCTCTGAGCACTGATGAAGGACTAGAGGATGACCAACACAATCTGTGCCGCAACAGATGAGTTTCTTTCTCTAACTTTACATCTACAAGGTGGAGCAACTAGCAAGGAATGTCGAGTAGTGTAGACAGTGAGTGGACACAGTGATTAAACTTTACAGCAGCTCTGCCACCCACATAATACCTGCTCTGTGGTGGTCCAGCGGGATTAGGGAGAAAGGAGGCGAACAAAGTATACAGAGAAATAGATGGAATACAGTCTGTAATTATAGAACTACAAAGAGCTTCTGTATGAAAAGGAAAGTTTAGTCTATGACGTTTAATGTATTAGGTGTAGAAACAAGGAGGTGGTCTTACCAGTGTGACTTGTTGCCCAGCCTGATTCTGGAAAAAACACTGTCTCTATCTGTGTTCTTTATACACTGAAAAATTATTGCTGTATTTTGTATTATTGTCCTGTTAAATGGGCTTGTGTAGTGTCCACCCCAGGACAGATTCTAGCAGTATAAAGCCAAGCCAGCAGACACACCTTATTTATTTGTGTCTGGATCTCAATCCCTGGTTTGATCACCCCGGATATCCTTTGAAAGAGCATCCAAACACTGTCAGTCTCATCAGTGCGAGTGAAATATCACGTTGCTCCTAGATGCCTGTGTTATGGGTCTGCAGATGGGCACAACCTTTAAGACAGGAGCTGGTCTTCATTAAGGCTGTCAGTCGCCTGCCGAGAGATTGACGCTAACCTTTTCGGGAGATTGGAAAACTCACCCTGTTGCTGAAAGTCGGGTGAAGCAGAGACAGTGCTGTAAATGTTTGGGTCAGGGAAGGAGATCTCCTTAGACTAGAGGAGTTGCTTGGTTAGACCTAGAATTGTTAGATTAATGTTCAGAGCTTTTTTGATTGTTCACATACAATTAATGACGGAGTAAGATTAGAGCGATGTATCAGTGTTTCTGATTAAACTTTAAGGTTATGAAAGGAATATGGAAGAGCTGAGAACCGCTGTACACGAATAGGTGAAGAAAATGATTTCTGTTCATTGTATTTTGCTGGTTAATTTGTGTTTTTAAACTACAGTGTTTAATTGTGTTGCAATGTTTGTCTTTTTCACAGACACATATCCATGACCCTGCCGGCCAGTTTTAGAAAGAGTACCTCTAGACCTGACTATGAACACCAGAACTCCAACCTGTATGCAATCTCAGGTAAACACACTAACAATATAGCAAGCACAATATGGCATTCCCTCAATTGGTTGTTGTGGCGCAACAGTTAACACCACCAGTGAGCCACCACACCATGTTAGAGAAGGGCTTGATTTCCAGTCTGGGCAACTGTGCTGCGGTACACCAATAAGAGTCCTTGGGCAACACTGCTCTCCACTGTAATATGAGTAACTTTGTACAGGGGTTGGATAATGAAACTGAAACACCTGTCATTGTAGTGTGGGAGGTTCATGGCTAAATTGGTGGCCAATCTTCATTAATTACACGTTGCACCAGAAAGAGTGTGAAGGTTCAATTAGCAGGTAAGAGCACAGTTTTGCTCAAAATATTGCAACGCACACAACATTATGGGGGACATACCAGAGTTCAAAAGAGGACAAACTGTTGGTGCACGTCTTGCTGGCACATCTGTGACCAAGACAGCAAGTCTTTGTGATGCATCAAGAGCCACGGTATCCAGGGTAATGTCAGCACCACCAAGAAGGACCAACCACATCCAACAGGATTAACTGTGGACGCCAGAGGAAGCTGTCTGAAAGGGATGTTCAGGTGTTAATCCGGATTGTTTCCAAAAAATGTCCTTCCCAAGACGAATTGACGCTGTATTGGCCGCAAAAGGAGGCCCTAGAACACCATACTAATCAATTATTGTGGTCTTAAACCAGGTGTTTCAGTTTCATTGTCCAACCCCTGTAAGTGGGTCAGAGCGTCTGCTAAACCCCGTAGATATAAACTCGAGTCCGGTGTTAAACTTGCTGTAAGGTGTTTCATCTCCTCTTCTGCTCTGCCCCCCTCTTCCCCCACTCACATTCTAATACACACACCATGGAGGGGGTATAAAGTCAGAGCTACTGTGTATAAAGAAGAAATGAAGATCAAATTTCAATATGTTTAAATGCTGTAAAAAGGATGCCATTTAGCTAAAAGATATTAGGATATGATTTGTGATGTGAGCTGCCTATCACAGAAATATCACACTGTTGACTCTCAGAAACTTGTCTTCTGATGCTGTTGTGGGTTTGAATCAGACAGACCTCTTCCATTTTCTCCAATTTTCCTTGTAAATCCTCTAAAGGAAAAAGCTCCACTTAATTAAGGTTACGTTCACACTGCAGGAAAGTGGCCCAATCCTAATTTTCTCACCAAATCTGGTCTTTTTTTAGGCTGTTCACACTACATCTTTAATGTGACCTAGATCCAACAGTTGCAGTCTGAATAGTTTGCACTCCCAAACTCATAAGCATGCTCAGAACGTCCACCCCCAGATGTTTATTTTAATTTTTACCAGCATCACAGGAGCTATCGAGCAGCTGCAATGGCTGAAAGCTGGTCTTATCACTGAGAAAAACCTCAGGTTATTCAGCCACTTATTTGGCTTGCTATGTGGAGAGTAGATTGAAGATTTGCAATCGATAGTAATTATAACTTAGTTCCATAAAGAACCTTGCGTTTGCCTGTGCTTCACCTCACCTTTGGATGTATAGCTTATGTAATTTGAGCTCTAATAATAAACCCACTTCACCGAGCCCATTCCCTCGTCCACTTATCGTTTTCAGTGGAAAATCTGTTCCAGGTTCTTTGCTTATTGAGAATATCTCTCCTTCTGCTCAGTGCCTTCCCCTGAAAGATATTTTGCCTAAGCTTGATGAGCAGCATGACTTAAATCGTACTTAATTTAACGTAATGAGGTGTGTCTCTATATATGTATTTTTTTTGCTCATGGTTTTTGCAGCTATGGATGGAGTGCCTTTCATGATCTCAGAGAAGTTTGCATGCGCATCCAGTGATGTAAGTTTTTCTTTGCATATGTCGTTTTTTTTTTTTCCTTCGTTTTACAACCTTAATTTATTAATATTGTGTCTAATCTGTTCAGTTAATTTAAATTTAATCCTAAACCTCTCCTGGCTTTTTACAGACTTATAAATGTGTTATCCAAGTGACGTTGGTTATGTATGCTTTAGCAATTTTCCTGACATCTTGGTGTTTATTTATTTATTTATTTATTTATTGTTACAGTTGCAGCAGGTGGACTTAATGGGCATTAGAATCAAATCCCTTGCAGAGATTGAAAAAGAGGTAGGTTTACTGTGGTTTTTCACTAGAAGTCCTCTGACTGCTGGTTTTACACTATACATTAACTCTGGTTGTGGACGGCTAATGTTCAGCACGGTTTGGTGGTGCCCCTGCTTGGATTACCTTAATAGACCAAGTGATTAACACATGAGTTGAAGGCTCATTCATTCTCAACATTAAATCTGAATTTTTGGACATTCTCTGAAAGCTTACTGATTGTAGATAGAGAGCTAGAGAGAGAGATAGAAAGTAAGATTCCAGCAGCAGCATCAGTGCAGTGCAGAGAAGAAGGTAATAATAACATAATAGAATGTAACAGTTTACTGCTTACTGCAGCACCACTGGAAACCGTTGGGGCAGTGCAGCCAATAGTTGCAACCACTGCCATATGGATGTAGTAAAGAAAAACGTGACAAAGAAATGTACAGTGGACTAAATAAAAAAAAAAATAAATAAAATAAACACTTTACGCTGCTACCTGCTCCACGGTTGCCATGTTTGTTGTAGTCAGGAACCATTGACTCTAACTGCCCTCTAGTGGATGCAGGATGCATTACTTAACATCCATTTTGGCATCCTAGGGCATGTTTACCATGTCCCAGATTGACTCTAAATCTACACAGTTTGCAATTAGAATGTATTAGAAATTAATGATGTAATTAGCAGTGACTGCAGCTTCCAGTACAGCTAATAGATGTGATCGAGGAAAGTCATTATCTGCCTGCTCGAGGCTTTTCATTTGTTGCCCAGGTATAGATTTGGTATCGATCCTGAGGTACCACAGTTGATCTCAACCAACGGATAAATATTTTTTGCATTGATCCAACAATATCCAGTTTAGTGTTCAATTAGGCTTTGTGCATGTCTGGTGAAACCAGCTCTTAATGATCAATTAAAAAAATCCTGAATTTGTTGAATCAGTGTTGAAAATAGGAACTGATTATTGTTGCTGTCACAGTAAAATAATTCTGAACTTTTCACAGAAATTTCATATTATGTTAAGCTTTAAAAAATGGAGATAAAAGGTTTTCGCTAGACTGTGACTGTAGGTATTGCTGCTGATTTTTCTGAACACTAAGAATCAATATTATGTTCATTTGTGTAGTTGTCTTTTTTATCCACTAGGGGTCAAACTTTCCTCAAGGATGGTGTGTTTTCTTTCTCTTTTTGTTCCTGTCTCAGTACGAGTACAGTTTCCGCACAGAGCACAGCGCTGCTGCCCGCCTGCCACCCAGTCCCACCAGGACCGCTCTGGGATCTGAGGCCTAAAAAGCACGTGGAGCAGAGGAATATCTGCGAGAGGACGAAGGTGCCCAGTCTTGAGTGGAGACAGAGTGATGGATACTGCCTTTTGTAACGTGAATCTTAAACAGTATCTCCTAACATTTTATCCTGTGAGTCTCTCAAACTCTGAAAACCTTCCACGTTTGATGTTTCATTAAAGGAAAAAACAAATTCTCTTCTTCTGAGGATATCAAGTTTTGCTGCTGATCAGAGTGGAGGAGAGCAAGATTGCTTCACCATAGTGATCTAATCAGAACCACTATCAAATGACCAGGGATGCCACAAGAAGGAACAACCTGAGGCACACCCTCAGAACTTGCGTGTCTCACCAGGTCTGACCGCTGGATCGTCAGTGTCTTATTGGAGCAGCTTCTTGTGATAAAGTGCCGCTCTGCTAGGGTGTTGTTGGTGGCTGAAGGGTTGAGCTGGGACACCAGTGTTAGGCTCTCACCGAGTGACAGAAGTCAGTTGAACAAAAGCAGGATTAAATGCAAGTGCATGGAATGGAGGAAGTATTGAATTGCCTGTTTTTGTTTTGTTTTTTCTTGTTTAGTTTTAGTTTTTTTTGTTTGTTTTGCTTCACTGTTACTGCATGACTTCTCGTTTGATCTACCATTGGAAACAGAGCCCAGTTCACTGTACTGTAAGATGGACTGAATTATTTCCAAATACTATTTGTTTAAAAAACAAAAAATACAAGCAAAAAAAAAACCCTCTCCTGACTCCACCCTGAAAAATAATACTGTAAATAGGTTATAAATCAGGAATGAACTCTAGGTTTGGAATCATCTGTAACTGTGTTTCATCGATTTGTCTTTTGTGTAGTGATTCTTTTTGCATAATGTTTCAGACTGTGTGGGTTTTAATGTGACTTGTGTTTTTTTTTTTTTTTTTTTTTTTTTTTTTTTTTTTTAATCACTCCACTAAGGTTCTGTCTTGTTGGTGTAATAGAACCACTGAGTTATCATTATAATTTTACATTTACATGCCTTGTATGATTACATGCTGGCCAGATTTCTAGAAAATGCACAAGGACTGTTCCTTTTTTTTTAATCTGTCCAGCTGTGGTTTCTGCATTTCTTAGCCTCTTGTTACTTCTTAGTCATCTGATATTCAAGCCACGTTTAGGAAACACACTTGAGTTCGAAATGCGTATTTTTCCCAAAGTGTGTTCTCTAAATAAGTGCCGCTTTGTTCGTGATTTTGTTTGTGGAAAAATAGTTAATCCGAAACGACGAGAACATACTTCACATAGCTGCTATATTCGTGTATGCTCCACGTGAGACATTTTAGAAATTCAAAAGTTCGTTTCTCGTCGGTCCTTCGTTAAATATGTAGGAATGAAATGCACATGTTATTCGTGTTACTTTTGAGAATATAGTCGCGCAGTGTTATTCTGTTACATGTGTCTCTCTCGAAAGTGCCCTCTTCACACTCCAGCTCAGGTGAAAGTGTTGAGTTCGGAAACACCAAGTGCTGAAAAGGCTTCCCAATGCTTTATCTGGTGGTTAGGCTCTAACTAGCACCTTCACTGTGAGACATTTCAAAAAATTAATTCACGCTTTATGTGGGAAAGCGAGTTCTGTGTTTCGCTGTATTGCGTCTAGCAGATTAAAGGAGATTTCCGAAGGGGGGGTCGCCATCATTATGCATTAAGGTCTTTTAAGTAGTTGCTTAATTTAATAAACGTTTGTGTGTAACTTCCAGTATTTTAAAATATGAACAGCTTTTCTTTGTGTCACTTCTATTGCAGCCACTGAAAATGGATGGTGTAGGTTTGTCCCCATTTTGCTGATTCAGCATGATTTTTAACTAAAGCGGCTTTACAAAATTTTATAATCAAATTACTCAATTACATGCAAATGAAAGTATCGATCTGTAAGTCGGCGAGTTCTGTCTTCTTCATGCAATCGTTTTAAAGCGTTCATTTATTAATGTTTGACTTTGAAGATGAATCGCATCAGCTCATCAGATCTTTTGTGTAGACGTCACCCCGGCAACTCTTAACAGTATTAGCAATCTTCTCAGACAGTCCACAAAAATACTATTGAAATAGATTAGTACGATTTTTTTTGTTTGTTTGTTTCATTTAATGGTCTTTATAAGATCTTCATAAGTCCTCTGCAAACTTTAAGTGATTGTCATTATTCAGCACGAGTCAGCAAATGTACAAAGCCTTGGTGAAAATGCTTCAATAATCAATGTGCTTCACCTCTAGTATTCGGTGCGAACATTTCCCCGTTAGTCCTGACCCTAACTGACCCTTAGTTTGGTTACATTTCACAATGTCATATCATTTAAATGGCAAAAATCTTCTTTTCTGATATTGCAGTTAACTTTCATCCAGTTTATTGTCTTTTGTATCATTTAACACATGTATTCAACCAGTTTTTATAATCCTAACCTAAACCTCAGTTTGAAGACTAACCCTGGTTCTGAACTTATCTCTGGTCCAATTGCTAACCCTGACACTGTTGAAAATCAACACCATATAGTTTGTTAATAGTTTGATGATCTGTAGAAAGTGTAGAACCATGACTTCTATTGATTGTTTGATGATTTCACCATCAGGTGGGGGACTGTATTAACATCTTGTTCATTATGGTTATTGTGGAGCAGCGATGGTCTCGTAGCCAGAGACCCTGCATACTTTTTCATTTGAATATCTGCCACAATATGGAGAGATCGAAGGTTTTGGAAGTCTGAATCTACTCTCAGATTCAGAATGTTCCAAAACCTGCAAGGGGAAAATTCAGATTTGCTTCATGGTCGATAAAAACAATGAATGTGATGACTCCCACCATTCGGTTTCAATTCCAGGTAGAAAGAGCAAACACAAAGGGCTTAAAGGTATTATCGGCAACAACATTTCACGTGTTCCTGTTAGTATATTATTTTTTTATTCTGAATGTTATTAGGTTTTTATTTAATTACTAATTTAAATGGTTAGGATTGTAGCTACGTACTCACTGGCGTGTTTTAATGAGTGCCCTTTTTGGGACTAGTCTAGTGAGTGATTCAGTTTTACCAAGCAGAAGTAAAAAAAAAGGAGGAATGGTGTATTTGGGCAGCACGCTTCCAAAATGAATCCATTTGAAACAAAACCACTATGTTACACACATTTATACCACGTTTAAGTGCTTTACATGCATTTGTTTTGCCTCCCTGTGAACCTGCCGTGTTCATGTCAACTTAAATGTGCTGTGACGCAAGCAGTTTGGATTCTTTTATTCTTTTGCTCTGTCATCATGTTTTTCTTACATGTATAAATGGGAATATTAGTACTGTGTGTTTGTGTGTTTCAGTCTTATTTTGTAAAATGTCACGGAGTACGTTTGCGGCATTTAGCAGACGCCCTTAACCAGAGCGACTTACAAAAGTGCTTTGCTGTTTACTTAGAACATCCTTAGCTGGTAGATAAGGCTGGAATCTAGAGATTCCACACGTTTAGCAAAAGTCTTTATGGAGTTAAATACTCCTGAAACAGATGAGTCTTCAGTCTGCGTTTGAAGACAGTGAGGGACTCAGCTGTTCCGACTCCCAGGGGAAGTTCGTTCCACCATTTTGGTGCCAGAACAGAAAAGAGTCTGGATGCATGTTTACCTTGCATTCTGAGGGATGGTGGGTCAAGCCGAGCTGTACTTGAAGCTCGAAGGGCTCTTGGTGCAGCTCGAGTTTTGACCATTGCCATCATGTATGGAGGGGCTGGTCCATTTTTGGCTTTGTAGGTCAGCATCAAGGTTTTGAATCTGATGCAGGCAGCTACAGGGAGCCAATGGAGGGAACGCAGCAGAGGAGTTACATGACTGAATTTAGGAACATTGAAGACGAGCCGCGTTGCTGTATAAGTATTCATTATCTTACCCTGTGCAAAATGTCGGGAACCCCCCGGATAATTTGCACATCCTCTACAAAGAACACTCGTCTACCCATTTTTAGGCATATTTGTTATTTGCTTAGTTGAACCTACAGAGATACAGTACGACGATGTCTCGTTCAGCAAATAAGCAGAAGACGTGCTCCACAATTAGCAGAGAAATGTGGTTTTTAAACGTGATGTTTCCTGTAGAGCAGGGAAGGCCAGAGTCTTGTCTGCTCTGCTGGTTTATCTGCTTTGGCACAACGACTGAACCTGTTAATTAACTGTTCAGCGGGACATCAAACAGCAGGAATCTGGCCCTACAGGACTGGAGTTCCCCACACACATTAGTTTTTAGAATTTGTTAACTTCCTTGGAGCTTCCAACCAACCAAACAAACGTTTAATAGAAATAGAGTTATGTGCAACACCTTTGGTCACCCGTGCACCTCTGAAACAACTTCATTTACAGTATTTAAAAATTCAGGTCTTAATTTTTCAGGGGCAGAATGGTTTTAATAATTATAATATTAACAACAGGTCAAATACACCTGTTTATTTTGCTTAGATGATCAGTCCTGTGGTGCCCAAACTGCTTTCAAACTTGTCAAGGCCTCGTAAGTGCCTGTTAGCGATTATGACTGACTACAGCTCGTAGCTTCTCAGTACCCACATCTAAAAGGTTTGTTTGATGGCACTCGCTGGATTGATCAACACACTGAGTGGGGAAAGTCCAAGTAGTCCAAGTAGTCCAGTGCAGATCGGAGACCCATGATTGTAGCCATTTCTTAACAACTGTATATTTTTTTTCCAATGTCTGGTTGAAGACCCAAACTATCACCTTCATCTGATGGGAAATTGCTTCATGTGGTCAGAATCAAAGAATCATCAAGGCGTGAAAGGTGGTGTGAAACAAGTTTTAGACCTCCATGACTGTCCGAGAGTCTGCCATCCAAGAAAGAAGCCACTGCTCCAGAAGGCTACCCCCAAGCTCAAGACCTCAAGAACAGTGTTCCAACTGATAAACATGGGTGGGAGCTTCATGCTCTGGCTGTTTTGGATGTGAAAGGAGAAATGAGGAATGACGACCTCAGAGCTTTTCAGCAGATTGTCAAATCATCAACAGACTTTTGAAACTTAAACACACGGGTGTTTCGATAGTATCGTGATCTTAAACACATCAGAGGTGGTTGTGGAATGGATAAAGGTGGGTAGCGTTAAAATGGCCACCAACGATTCTTGACAAATATTGGATGTGGACTAAAAGTCTGGTCTTTTCTAGGAAAATATCAACATGATGTGAAAATATTCACCCAGAATTCTGCTACACACAAGCGAAATCACATTCTAGGGTGCAGTGGGCAGCATTTTCCATGGCGCCTGAGGAGCAGTTGGGGTTCCTTGCTCAAGACTTCAGTCATGTCCAAACCAGCAACTTTCCAGTCACACGGCTGGTTCCCTGACCACCAGGCCACAGCTGACCATAAACAACTTGATGGCTACCAAACGAGTCTGACCAAGGTGCAACTTGCTGAGGGACATTTACTCAAATATTAGGTGAGATGTATGTATAATTATGACCCTGTGATTTCAGAAAACCTTAAATTCTTATATTTTTTTAATAAAGTGTGTATGTGGTTCTGGCTCATGAGATTCATGTCCATGATAAGTGTATATAAACTTCTGACCACACCTGTAGATACCTCAGCATTGATATTTTTAAAATTACATTCAATTTTTTTCAAAATTTAAGAATTTTCTTGTAAAATTCTAAGTATTTGCGTGTCTCAGTGTGAACGGATAAAGCATCTGAATGTGACAACGTGAACTATGAGTCCCAAGACTCTAATATTCCCACCACAAAGCAATATCTCCAGAAGTCACTCTCTTTTTCATGTTCATGAGCTTCTTCTGCTTCCTTTGTGGCTGTTTTAAAATGCTGCTTTATTAAGATCCAACATGCGCACAAGCCGCAGGAACACTTTCATGACTTACAAAGTCTAATCCCTTAAAATGCATGGAGAGAGTTCACAGCTGTTTGCGGCTGTCCTTCTGGACTTGCTTAATGTGCGAGACCGTAAACAGACAATCTGTTTTAGACCCGATTTGGCCTAAAATTATGTCTCAGCATGGACTGATTTTTCAAAACATTCAGCTATTTTTAGGTGGTCTCATTGTTGAAGCACCTTTCCAGAACAATGGCGGCTGATGCTGCAGCATAATTTGTTTAATACCATAAATTCTCTTCTAACTCCTAATTCAAATAATGGACTGGAAGCACCTCCAGAGAGGTTTCTGAGGACTTCTTCTTAGCCAAGGTCAAGGTGAACATTGGACAATACTCGGTTGCGTATGTGGAAGTTATAGGACCCACCCTTTATTCACTATACATGCTCCCCCTTGGTCATATTGTTTATAAACATCTGCTTTCATTTTTATATGGATCATATACAGCTGTATTTGCATCCTGGAATACATTCATACATACATTTGTATTTGAATCCTGGAAAGTATTGCCCTGTAAGAGGACTCAATTAGTACATCATGGATATTTAGACCTAGATGACTCACTGATAGCAAAACTGAGGTTCTGTTGATTGGTTCTGCCACACGCTCCAAGAGCTGGGCTCATGATCTCCATCCATAAAAACACAAATTAAAACTTGGGGTAATTTCTGATTTAGAGCAAACTTTATAAGCAAATAAATGCAGTGATCACGGGTGGTGTCTCCAGGCTAAAATCATTTCTAAGCGTTTCTGATATGAAAAAGCTGAACATGCCTTCATCAGATCTAGGTTGTATGTACTGTGTTCTGGAATTAATGGAGCTTCTTTTGCTCGTCTGCAATTGGTTTAAAATGCAGCAAAAGAGAACATATTACTCCATTTTTAGCATCCTTACACTGGCTCCCAGTACATTACAGAATCCAATTTAAAATGGCATTGATGATTTTAAAGTTATGAATGGACTTATTTACGAATTAACTTACCCTACATAAGTGTCACATACTGCCCTTGTGTTCCTTAATCATGATCAGTTCTGGTCAGACTGTAATCGGCTTTGCGTCCAGTTTTACAAAAAATGTGCAATAAGACCCTAAACTTCACTGCTTTAGATGATGATTTTCCAAATGATCCCTTATTTAGGAAACCCACCCATTTAAACAAGTTGAGCAAGTAATTCCAGTTCATTAGAGTTTAGAGAAGTGTAATTTGTCATAAAGGCCCCATAAATACTAATTGCTGTTTGTGCAATGGGACCATTGTTTTGAGCTATTATCCCAAATAGCCCTGTTTTCCTGTGAGCTTATTACAAATGTGCAACAAGCAGAACACGGCCTTACAGATAGAAATGAGACATTGAGTAATTAGAGGGTTCTTGGTTCAGGGTAGAAATTCGGGATAATGAGATGCTGACCCAAAGACCTCTATGCTAAAGACCTCATTTTGATCCCTGTAGTGTTTCCACTGAATATCTCTAGCACTTACAACTTTGAAAAAAAGCACTGCAACACATTGCAAGTCATGGTGAAGATTTGTGGAGAAACTGGGACTATTGCATTTCTCTGGCTGGAATCAATGAAATGCAAGTCTACTATTACTAGTCACTTATCTGATACAAAGCATCTTGTCTATTGACAGCATAGGACAAACTACAACCTGAGACATACTGACTTAATAGCCATTTCTCCTGATGCAAAAGCATGTTGGAAACATTTTAGAGACTAATTCCATAGAAGAACCACTTTTAGTCTCATAAAAAACCATCTTAGTTACAGGGGTTGGACAATGAAACACCTGTCATTTTATTGTGGGAGGTTTCATGGCTAAATTGGAGCAGCCTGGTGGCCAATCTTCATTAATTGCTCATTGCACCAGTAAGAGCAGAGTGTGAAGGTTCAATTAGCAGGTAAGAGCACAGTTCTGCTCAAAATATTGCAATGCACACAACATTATGGGGGACATACCAGAGTTCAAAAGAGGACAAATTGTTGGTGCACGTCTTGCTGGCGCATCTGTGACCAAGACAGCAAGTCTTTGTGATGTATCAAGAGCCACGGTATCCAGGGTAACGTCAGCACCACCACGAAGGACCAACCACATCCAACAGGATTAAGTGTGGACGCAAGAGGAAGCTGTCTGAAAGGGATGTTTGGGTGCAAACCCGGATTGTATTCAAAAAATGTCATTCCCAAGACGAATTGACGCTGTATTGGCCGCAAAAGGAGGCCCTAGTTCACCATACTAATCAATTATTGTGGTCTAAATCCAGGTGTTTCAGTTTCATTGTCCAACCCCTGTACATAGTGTATATAGAGTATGAAGAATCTTTAACATAAAGTGATGATTCTTTAGATCTTTCAAATAATGATGTTTCTATACCCTCAAACATCTTATAAATGTTATAAATTTTTACTGAACCAGAAATGGTTCTTCTATGGCCCTGCTCTAATAACCATTTGTAGCACCTTGATTTTTAAGAGTGTACACTGCAACACCTCATCTGATATGTCTCCTCAAATCAAAGTGTTTAATATGGAGTGTGTCCCCTTTACAGCAGTAACAGCCCTACTATTCTGAGAAGGCTTTGCACTAGACGTCGGAAGCTGTGAGGATTTGATCATATTCAGCCCCAAGAACATTATTGAGCTCAGGTATTCATGTTGAATGATTCATTCTAGATCACAAACACCATTCCAACCCATCTCAAAGGTACTGAATGAAGTTCTATCACAGCAGAAAAAAGCCCCATTGCTCCACAGCCCATTTTTTTCAGACTAGGGTCTCCTATTCCACAGAGATTCTACAACCTGTGTGTACACAATTTAACACCCATTGACCTCATAGAATAGAAATGTTTGTCAGTGTCTGTGTATCTAATATAAAAAATATATAAATGTAAATAATTCTGGATTAATAGGCCTTTTCTTCTTCCATTCAGAATTATTTTCTATTCTTTCCAGTTAGGTCACCATTTTGGAGATACATGTTTTTCATTGGACAGCGATGATATCCTTACTTATATATTTATATATCTTTATCTTTATTGACGTCTTTATGAACCCTCACTAGTCCAAATCTCTGGGCTTTCCAGCAGCTGAGTACAACTTCTCTCCACGTTCTTTCCTGATTCATCTAGACTTTCTAAAGCATGGACTCATTAGACTTTTCAAAAGTAACAGCACAATACAGTGTATAACACGAATGAATCCCCACAGTATATACTGCTAATTTGTACGTTAAGAAATACATCAGACTGTGTGGCATGTGCCATACAACACAGCAGATGTGCGACAACGTCTTTGATACAATTAACTACTGTTTTGGCACACTCTGATGTCTCCTGTAGTCGTCATGGAAAGAACAGTGGGTTTAGACCTCCCACTCGTCAGAGGCCCTTAAAAGTGTTATGGATTGGTGTTTTTCCATTAGCTTCAGAAGAAAGGTCTTTTACAAACGTGGAACGTTGCCATCTGAAGTGGTGGACTGGTATATAAAACAAAATAATAAAGTAAACCATTTTCTCTTTGTTGAGCTTAAATTCTTCTGCTCTTCACCTCATACAGTCTTCAGTATCCTTTGAAATCAAACCTTTGGTAGATGATATTACCAACTACATATCACATGTCCAAGACCCTCATAGACCCTAACTGTTCCAGAAGTGGGCTCTTCAGGGAGGCCAAAGAAGCAGAATATATATTTTAAAAGACTTTTTTCAAGCAAAAGAACAAGGTACCCTCTGTAAATTACTTTTTATTACTAAGAGCTGGCAATTGTTCTACTGTAGATACATAAATGGCAAAAATAATAAAGGATGTTAAGGTTGTTTTTTATTTTATTTGGACGACTGTCCCAAAAAAAAAACCCTTCTCCCTGGAACTCCAGATTAGGACTGAAGCTGACGTCTGCAATAAGATAGGTCTCCAGAAGCTGAGTTGGTGACCACTCTCATGATGTTGCACCAGCAAGTCTCTATTGTGTCCCGGAGAAGGACCCTGCACAGTAAGTTAGATTCATATTCATACATGGTGTATTAATGGACATCCTGGCATTTAGACATACCATCCAATCAAAAGATATCTTTACAGACAGGGTCTGTAATGTGTTCTCATATTTAAGCAAAATGGCAAGCCACAGGAGGCCAAAATAGGTTAATTAAAATGAGCCTAATCCAGGCAATACACAGTTGCCAGATGGAGGTTTTCTATATGCGTCTCAACAACAACCACAACAAACATTTTCAAACGCTGGTGTGTTTGGTTTGGTTTACGTTTCCACATTAACCGTGTAGTGTGTAGTGTCTTCCATTTGGAGGAAGCCTTGTGCCTAATAAAAGAGATTGCACCAATTTACTATATGAGTAGCAGTAATTTCATTAGGTGTATTAACATCTTAGCAGTATCTTTAATGAAACAGACCTCTTTGTGCTCCTCCACAGACAGTCTCTGGCCTAATCTGGTGCATAATACGTTCCAGTTTTACTTCTTCATCACACAGATGAAGAACAGATTTTGAACCATCTCAAAGCAGAATAGTCATACCACAGAGCAGCTGATGTCTGTCTGTCTGGAAGGATGCATGGATGGATGGATGGATGGATGGATAGATGGATTGTGTGCACACATAATCTACATGGCCAGACAGACATGTACATGATACTGTTTGTATTTATTTATTTATTTAACAGAATGGCATCCCAGGTTTAATCCCTTGGACTTTCTCCTCACAGCAGTTCCCAGTGCTGAACAGCAGGTGGCACATGACTGCAGTAATGATTTTAGTGTGGCTATAAAGTAGAAATACACTAAATAATACCTTAAATAACTCTGCAGTGTAGCTTTGTGGTGTGTATGAATATTATGTCATCTCAAAAAATAGGCCCTAGCTGAAGCATTGTTTGTCATGAAGGTGCCTTTTTCATTTACAGCATTTATTTACTTTTTTGCTGGTCATTTGTTCTCAGGTGAAGTTCCTGAGTCTGTATAAGCAAATGTAAACTGTAGGTGTAAATACATTTTTGATCAAAACATGTTCAAATTCATGCAAATATCTACATTTCTTTTCATATCAAATGAACAAATATAGAGTAGCCTAGGATGTGCTGAAAATAGCAATATCTGGTATGTGTGATTGTCTCCTGTTAATACTTTTCTAAATTTTTGGTGAATAAAAATACATTGGACTACAAAAACATCCTACATAACTGGACTGAGTTATAGTCAGTTTCCATGAGATAGCTTTTAAGGAGATTAGTAACCGCTAGGGGGCAGCATTCTCAAAAGAATCAGTTGTTATTGAGAGAAATAAGGCTGTGGGTGTATAAAAACAGGCCATTCTGCATGAAAGTAGAAAAGTGTAGACTAAAGCTTAATAAAGCTTAAGAAAATCACACAAAATTACAGCAATTTTAACACCGTCCCTCCATTTCCATTAATTAGACACAATTAGGAATGTAAAATATTTGAATAGTTGCAGTCGTTTGCAGCTCTCCTTCCATTACAGTGCCTCCACCATGTTTGACAGATAATACTGCATTGCTCCAGACCTCCTTTACCTCCCTCATACTCAACTTAATGCTGCATTCATCTGCAGCACAACTAGTCAGACATTTGTGGATATTTCAGTCTGTCCTGACCTCCTTGTGTGTTACATTGCATTTCATTTGTTGCATTTCTATGTATTTAACTTCAAAGCATGCCATTATACGCCAACCGGTGTGGAGGGTGGCGCGGTGAAAGGATTGGACTAGATGTTGTGAAGGTGAAGGGATTTTTTTTTTTCTATTTTAGTCCAATGATTCAATTATTTACTTGCCTCGACACCTCTTTGGAGCACATATTAAGAGTTTCCATGAACTATATGTAAATTAAACTCTTGGAATTAAATCCAGGCTACAATTTGTCAATTTATAATGAGAGAGCAGGCCAGACCTGTCCATGAAACTGCTTACAGCCAACTGTCCAATTAGATTTGAGCCTGTGAAAATGGAGAGACGCTGTTAAAAATGGCTGTAATTTCTACATGGTTAATATAATATAATATAATATAATATAATATAATATAATATAATATATATTCTTGATATTGAGTGATTTAAGATCCATTAAGGTGGTAAACAGAAGCAGAATGACAAAATTATATAAAGTACAAAATATAAAAGTAACAACAATTGCTCATTTTGAAGATCTGGTTTTGGATTTCTCCTGGACACCCTCAGCCAGTGCATGGATGTGTTCAATTCCATCACCAGCTCACCTGATTTTACATCACTAAGCACTGATTTACCAAACCAGGCACTGAATGAGAACTACAAATAATACTGGACTCCCTGGAGCTCTTTGGAGATGTTTGATGAACACAGTGATGTAAAAACACGACTGTTTCTATGATTAATATTTGTGTTTATTCTTAATATCAGTGTTTCACTGAGGTTTTCAATCCAGATTTTCACAGGTGCAGCTTTTTGCTGTGTGTATAATTAGATAATTGGTCAATTCCCAGAGCATTGTTTTTGTTTTGTTTTGTTCTGTTTTTATCTTTAGATCTTCGTTTTTGTGTGTATTCTTCTTCAGTCTAATCAGTTTCTTCTTTTTATGTGTGGAGTAAAGATAGGTGGGACTGCTTAATGCAATCCCTTTAATTAAAACCGAGGAGAATATTAAGGAGAAAAGTAATAAAGATATAAACTGGCTGCATTATTGCACTGAGATTTATATCTCTGAAATGAATTCAGGCTGAATTGAGGGACAAAAGAAACGCCTCCTTATGAATTTTACATGCACAGCAGATAACAGGCTGAGAGATAAAGGAGGGGAACGATTAGCCGTCTCATTTCAAGCCCGTCCTTATATCTCTGCCTTTATTAATCATGCAGATATGTCACTTTCTAAAGCTGAAGGAGACAAACCCCCAAAGCTGCAGGTGTGGGAGACCAGCAAAGACTTACTTCAACCAGATCACACTTGTGGGTTCAGAGGGGTGTTGATGGGGGGAGAAAATAAAATAAAATGTTTAAAAATGTAGAAATGACAGATAATGCATTTTATAAATATATAAGTTAAAAATAAATGGGAAAATAAAAATAAAAATTACACACATTTAATATAAAATACTAGAATTAATTTACATGTAAACGACATAAACACACACACATCATTTGAAAATATATTTCCTTAATATATTTATATAAATATTAATATATTTACTATATGAACTTAATTACTTCATATAGTAACTTTAATGAACTTCGTTAAAATAATTTTTTAATCAATTTTTGTCCTGTCAAGTCCTTCATTATAATTTGGAGCTGTTTTGTTTATTATTTATTTCTAGTTTTTTTCCAAGTACTGAAATTGCTTAATTTAAGCCCCGCCCCCGAGCTATATAATTGGCTGATAATTAATACTCTCAAACAATCTGCCAAAGTGAACCTTTATGTGTATAATTATTGAACTAAACATCTATATTAGATAAAACAACTGCATTAGACTAAATCTAACATGCAGGAATGTAGACAAGCCTGTATTGAACCCACTGTTTATGATTCATACTTTCTGAACACTGTCATTAAAGGCAAAACGATGGATAACAACCAAGGAAATAAGGTGTGCTGGGAAATAATAATTAATAAACAAAGTGGGAAAGTGTAAATAAATAAATAAATAAATAAATAAATGGCTTTGCCTTGCTGGGGCAGAGTGTGACGCAACGGGCGGGTGGGAGGGATGCAGCTCCTCCGGCTATAGTTCTCCTCGATCTCCTCCTCCGACAGTCCACAACACACACCTCACACACTCGCTCCACAGCCTCCTCGCTCTCTGTCTCTCTCTCTCTGTGGATTGTACCCGGGTCTCCAGCTCTGTTTCTCTCGTGGAACCTCCTCCGAAGCTCCTCTGAACCTCACATGACACTTTCCCACTTCCAGACGTCCTCATCTTCTCACACTCCAGAGTGAGCTCCTCAGTGGCGCTCCGTGCGCTTTTCTGCTGCACTAAACCCGCCGATGTCACGCTCCTCCATCCTCACCAGCCTGTCGACCAGTCAACCTTCTCCTGCTTCTGAGCTCCTGAGGATCTGAGGTTTTTCAGGACCCTCAGCGCAGCCCTGCTTCTTCACCCTGCTCTTTATGGACACTGAAGCGGATCTGCGCTCCGTGCAGAGATACTTCTCCTCAGGTCGGGCGAACTGTCTGGAGATGCTGGACGGGATCAAAATCGAGGAGCAGTTGAGATCAGGAGCTGTCAGCTTAGGAGTGATGCTCGGTGAGCTTTTTCTCATCCATACTTGAATATGGCACCCAAAGCTTTAGCAGTCAGACAAAAATAATAAGAAGATAGTAATGACGTTCTTGATTGCAGAATAAATTCTACTGTGTCTAAATTAGGATAGAAAAAAATAACTTTTAAAATTGATGTGTGAATCTGACAAATGTTTAAGTTGTTTTTGAATTTTATGATGCATGGAGCAATAGAAATGTCCAGAAATGACTTCACCTTTGTTTTGCTATTAACAGTTCATTGCAATCTTTCATTTAAAGTGTTTTAAAGTTATTATTTTGGAGATACAAGTTTTTTTTCACAGTGAAATCCATGTTATAAATGTTTATTTTAGTCAATTTTATTCACACAATTCATTATAATTCGTTTGTTTGACGTTTGATTATATATATATATATATATATATATATATATATATATATATATATATATATATATATATTGGACACATCACTTGTAATATTGATGAGCATAATCTGAATATCTTGATCAATAAAACAACAAAATTAAACTTAACTGAACAACACATCTTTAACAGAGATAATTAATTAAAGATACTTCATTAGAAAAAGTATTTAAAATAAAAACTGTCCATCTGACGTTTTTCTACTCTAAAAGAAGCAGTAGCAGAGTTGAAAAACGTATTCATACCTGTTGAACATTCAAATTTTTTTCACATTAAACCAACAAAATGAAATGTATTTTTTCTGGGATTTTATGTGATAGGCCAACACAACGTTGCAAGTATTTATGAAGTGAAAAGAAAATGATTTTATAAATAAAAATCTGGAACACATCAGACAGGTCAGGCATAAAGTTGTATCCTGAGCTATGAACATCTCACAGAGCACTGTTCAACCCATCATCCATTTGGCACAATACTGCAAACACGACTACCAACAGTAAGACTGCTCTTTATACACTGCCTATATCTGCATCTTCGCTCAACAGATTACTGCCAATAGGAGAAATACAAATCAGAAACAATGTATATTTAAAACACAAATACATAACATTATTACATATTATTATTAATATTATTAATTTAGCTGTAATTAAAAATAGGCTAGTTGAAGTAACAGTAAAACGAAAAAACAACTATAATAACAAAATATTAATAATAATAATATTAGTAGTAACAACAATAACAACAGTAGTAAGAGTACACACATTACTAAGAAATAATAAAAATAATGATAAATAATGATCAATAAAATAATTATAATATGTAATATTAATATTATTATTGCTATGCGATTATTATTATTATTATTATTAATAGTAGTAGTAGTAGTAGTAGTATTAGTAATAATTTTTATTATGCGTAATATTATTATGCATTATCATTATTATTATTGTTAATTTTATTATGTTTATTATTATTGTTTTATTGTTGTTGTTATTATTATTATTAATATTATTATTACTATTACTATTATTATTACTATTATTATTATTATTACATGATATTATTATTATTATTATTAAAATCATCATCGCTAGCACCGCGTGTGTGTTTTGGGGGCGCCATTAATGACCAGTGCAGACCACTGCTGCAGTGTCCAGTGTGGTCGTTGAAGGTCTGTGATTGTCTCGAGGCCGCACGGCTGCTCTTCACGACAACAACTTTGCAAAGCGCTTTGTTTGGCCTCTCTCACCTGGCGGAGACATCAGCGCGCTGCTGGAGGCTCAGGCAGCGCACAAAGGCCTACATCCACCGCCTCGCGCCACTGTGCTCAGTCCGCTCTCATCAAACCCACCTGCAGGATGGTCACAAAATTTGGCGAACAAGTGGACGTTTCATAGAGAATGCTGTCCCGAGAAAGCCCTGCGATTCCGAGCCCGATCACACCGACTCTTATTTTATTAAAACAGACTCAGGAACAGGTCTGAGACACAAAACACACAGACAGATACTTCATTCACTGTTCGTTTGCCTTATGGAAATGCACTAAATGCACAAGTTGCCCAATCTTAAATATTCAAATATGCCTGGAATTCTGGCCACAGTATTTGACATTAAATTGATTTGTATTTTGCATTAAACGTTACGTTTGTGAAAGGTAAGAATTCATTTTTTCGGGTTTGGAAAAGGCTAAAAATATTCATTGGATTTTTTTTTTATTGTCCATTCAAATTTGCAATTTAAAAGACCTTAATCACAGTAAACCGGTGTCAATGGAAAATCACTCTTATTATTTATTATTACATGTTTGCATTATTGCATGCTTTTATTTTGAATATGATTATGTCCTTTTACTGGTGAATGTTGTTTTACACGTGGCTTTAGGAAGAGGCCTGCTGTGCTGAAACAAGTAATACTGCACTTATTCACATCGTTCTGCACACATTTAGAGGATCACGATTTTGTGCTTTGATTAGTGTTTGAAATGTTGGCTTTTGGTTCTCCTCTAGTTTTGATTAGTTTCTGACGGTTTGCTCTTTACATTTGTAGGCCGTGATGGTTGTCATGTGCTTTTAGAAATTCAGTTTTACTTCTATGAAGTTTGCTTCTTAAAATCGCAAATGAATATCAGAAAATGACATGTAAGACAGTGAGCACTGTTAAATATTAGGTATAGTTTAAAATGCCAACCTTAGAGTACCCTGTTAATATTATCTATAAATAAAAATATATGACATAAAATATAGAATATAGAATATATAATATATAAATAATAATGTTAGTTGTTAATAATGTTAGTGTCCTGAGCACTAATATATATATATATATATATATATATATATATATATATATATATATATATATATATATTTAATTTTAATTGGTCCATTTCTAATGATTTTTGACACAAAATATAAAAAGCAACTGCCTGCAATGGAGAAACAATGTTTTGTGCAACAGAAACAATACAAAACAGACTTGCATAAACCTGCTCGAACAAAATAAATGTGATTTTTCACAGCAGGGTAATCAGAAGTTATTTCCCTCCCACACTACATGTTATTCTGCCGGCTTAAAATAAAGGTACACTGTAGATGTCAGTTGGACATTGTAGGTGTTTGTCCAGCACTGAGGACCAAGGTGAGAATGGTCAGTGTTTGAAAGCAGCAGGGTGGGAGTTCTTGGGCTGCAGACAGGACGTTCTTAACCTTTTTCCATTTCATACTGCATTAGAGCCCCACCCAAAACTCAGGAGACAGCAAGCCACAGTGCACAGCTTCAGACTAGTGCTGTTAATTCAGTCAAAAAAATGACTCTTTAATTTGCTTTTCTAAGCTGCTTGAGTGGCAGTAATAAGGTGCATCAACAGTGCCAGGTGTGAAGAAATGCAAAGCTCTACAGATGCCATCAGTGAAATAAGTGGGAGAAGCTATAAAATACAAAAGTACAGTAGATTTCCTTCACACATATACTTTAAGCGAAAGTCCTCAATTCCATTCTTTATTTCAGTGCATGTAAATTAGTAAATGTACCACGCTCTAGTTAAACGTGGTTGTTAAATGGCTTGTTGTTGGTGTATCTCACTTATTTACAGTAATGGTACAATAACTGCCTGTAATTACCACAATTACCCAAAATGCCAGGAATTAACTGCAGGCCTCTAATTAAACCAGTGCAAATATTGTCCCTGTTTTGGACACTTCTTACTGCCACACATCCTTTTCCCAAATTAGGGCTTTTCTGTGTGTGGTTTTCATATAAAATAAAACACTGTACTATCTAAAAGTGAGTCTAAGCTTGAGAAACCCGGCTACAAACACCAGCTACTAAATTATATCTGTTAAAATAAATTAACAGTTTAAGGACCAAGTGTTTTGCTTTACATGTACTTATTTCTTGATTTAAATATTTATTTTGACTGGAAGAATTGTCGTCCATTACATTTAAAATCGCAAAATACATTTTAGTTCACCTCCGAACACCTTTCTGTCAGCCACTAACTGCAAACCCCTGACATTCAGAGCAGAAAAAAGACAAAATTGATCTACAACAGAACAAAAACGTGTAAATAAAAAGCGTACAGATCGTCCTTGTCCTCAATCAGTATTAAAATGACTTATAGAATTAAGAGATACATGTCAAGTTCCTTCAGTATTTTTGTGTTGAAGAATGTGAACTCAAACTGGGGTGAAGAACCTTCTGAAAATGCTCAGTTTAGTGACTTTATTCCAGAAACAGTGCGCTAATGCTATTCCTAGAATGCAAGCTTTATTGAAGAGAGAGATGATCTAGAATCCCTTCTAGAATGTCTTTGTCAAAGCCATGAAAACAAGTTTTAAATTCACTTTAAATGCTTCTTTTTTTGTGTGTATGTTCAAAACTCCACATACACAATGTACTGCAGATCCAATCTGAAGCAGACTCGCAAATCTCAAACGGTTTCTGGGGTTTTTGTGGATTATATAGTGTCTGGTATCTACGTTTGAAACTCTAGGCATCCCGAGTCAAATTGCGTGTCGCTGTCACCCAAAACATGTTTGCCATAATGTGAATCTGATAGGTGTACTTTACAGCAATTTCATGATGAATGGACCAATAGAAATGCTCCAGAGTGACTTCAAATAAAATCTTAGGGAACACACTTAGCCCCCTAAAGAACATTTCAATTTTGTTTGATTTCTGTGAGAGAACTATCAACCCAAAGGTTCTTGAGGGAACCAAATGAACCAATGGCACCTTATTTTTAAGAGTGATGGCTGAAATTCTGTTGGAAGTCCCATATGTGTGGTTTATTGTTTGTGGGAAAAGGCCCCATGGGTTAGGTTATATAGTGTTTTTTCTCGTGGCCCTCTAGAAGACATATGCTAGGTTGTGGATGGCCCTTTGGTCTAGATCCTGGGATGCTACCACATACAGCAGAAACACACCTGATCATTTGATTATACTTGAGCATAAACATGGCTTTGTGCCACAAATAAGCATTAAAGAACAATCCTTACTGCTTCCCTCCCTAGATGTTCACATGTACTCTGGACTCATACTATGTCCTGCAGTGCCCCTTCCTTAATTTGACCCTAGGTCATGCACATTAGTCTTTTTAATCGAATAATCAGTGGTCATCTGAGTTTTGAATGTAATGAAAGTAATACTAACCAGCTTCACATACGTTGAGAGCTGTGAACCCAGAGCTTGTAGAGCAGCTCATGCTCGCTGACTGCTATTGCTCAGGCTTGCCTTGCCTCTGGCTCAGTGGATCAGTGCACTAGCAATGGCGTCTTGGCATTCTCCACTGGGAAGTATTGACTTTCATTCCCAGTACTGGCTTTCATGTTACTACTCTTCAGACTTTTAAGGCAAGCTTTCTTCCACTCTGTTTTCTTACCCATCAAATATTGTCTTCTGGTTGGATTCGTTCTGCGCTTCCCTACAAAAATATAGAATTCCAAAATCTGCACTGTGGAAGAGGGTGCAGCAATAAAGAGACATCATTTAAAGGAAACAAAGAGGATTAAGCCGTCATATAAAGACTGTACATCAGAGCTCAAAGATAGCAGGGCGATCCATAATCATATGAGTGCTACAGAAAAATCATTACAATAACCAAGTAAAGAACAATTTAAGTTTCCTATAATATTTACTGAAGAACCCATGAAAAACCCATATTTTAAACAGGTATCATTTGGTCACCAAGAAAGTTTCCACAGAGATGTATGGAGACAGTAATATGTTTAAGCACGAGTTAAAAGAACCTCCACAAAATGAAAGAGAAACTGGAAGATCAGTCTTACAGAACAAATGCACCGTAAGAAGATTCTTTACAATGTTCTTTAAACAGTTATTTAAAGCACCAAATGTTGTTCTTATATGACACAGCTCAAAGAACCGTTTGTGGCACTCTGAAGTCGTGAAAAGGGATAGATGTTTGCGTCTTGTATTTAAAATGTACCAACTTGTAGAAACTTGAGAAGAATAGTAATTGAATAAGCACATGTTAAACGTAGAATTTTGGATGTGTTTGAGAAGATGCATAAACCATCCTTTTTTTTTTTTCCTCATGAAAATAAATGTTTCAGCTTCCGACTTAAAATGCTGACGACAGAGTGATGGGACAGGTCGGCAGCTACATTTAACGGTCTAATCTGTGTGATATGTTGCCAAAAAAAGAGTTCCAAGTGGATTTGCCACTGAGCACAAGATCAGACTTTCTCAAAGTGATCGTCTTGGTTTCAGAACCAGGTTTTAAAGTGTTCTGAAAGTGTTTCTAAGTGAAATGCATTGCGTTCTGTGGTGAATGTTGATCCTGTTACTTTTTTGACAAAAAGGTGCCAAAGGGGTTATTTGGGCCAATGATTTAGCAGCTGTCGAAGGAAGGGGTCTTAAATGGGTTAAATGGGTTCTTAAATGATTGATTGCTTTACCAAAGTTATTCACTTTGAGGGAAAGCTGTTTTATAGATGCTTCCATATAGAACCTGTGACCCAAAATACACCCGAAAATATTCCACTGTCTTTACAAATGAATCACTTTTTAAGTCTTTTGAAGGAACCTATCTTTTAAAGAAAGTGATGAGCAGCCAGAACAGACTAACATAGAATTGAATATAATAATCTTTAATCTATTTTATTATATTTTAACCCAAGATTTACCTTCATTTTTAGTTCATAAATTCCAACCTAATATCTATGAAGGTCTCTGTTAACACAACATCGTTGGACAATTAAAAATGCCTGGAGACGAAAGCTAACTACCTGCTCTGTTATATGAACTAACAGATGCCCACACTGACTGGCATCACTAGATTTTCATGCATTCCTGTGTGTGCTTGTGTCCTTGTTTTTCTTACCTGACATCATCTTCCACTAACCAAGTTGCATTCCAAAACCCAAGCACACATTTACCAAGAACAGATTAAGATCTCTGGTGTTTTTTTGCTTCACCTCAAAAACCAAAGATGCATCGGTTGGTGACTTGGTGGCAATAATGAATTCCCTGTAGCAGAAGACACGTTTTTAATTTTTCCTTTCTTTTAACAAGAAGCACCTGGTTCCACTTTTAAAAATGAGCTGAGAATTGAGTAGAAAGTTGTCAAATGTTAGTTCGTTCGATACAAAGGCTCGTATGCCCTCCTGTGGTAGCCTGAGCTAAGCTGGTATGATTCGCATCTCAATAGTCCTCTGTTCTTGTGTTCTTGAGAGTTTGTTCTTGCAACATATCTTGTCAAGATCCTTTTTTCCCCCAAGAACACAAATCTATTCTTTTTTATTCTTAGTACTGAGGAACACCCCCTCCTCTGGATTGGAATCTGAAATGCTGAAGCTGTGACAGTCAAACTATGCAAATTCTGCACTGGTGTCTCCTGTGATTACTCCATACTGAGCTTACCAAGTGTTTGACATCAAAGTGGGGCTGGTCCAGTCTAACTCAGATATACATGAAGCTCTCTCTGGTGAACAACACAGGGGCCAGATCATACGAAGAACACAGGCCAAGTCATTGAATTGTGATGCCTTGATCACAATAAAAATCAACTACTAAAATGTACATTATTTGAAGGTTCTTCACATCATTACTCTATTGTACACTGTCCTCAAGGAGGCCAAACATGGTTCTTCTATGCGCCACCTTTTAAGGAGAGCGGGTCCAAGCCAAGGACCACTGAGGAACCTTTATTTTTAAAGAGTGTCGAGGCACAGTGACCTGTTCTAAAGTCTCTTTGTGAACATAACTCTTGAATTATCTGCTTGCCACTGAATTCAGAGCAAATCTTATGCCAGAATGTCTGTTCCACCACACAGCTTAACCACTGAACCTACTTCTGGAATAGAGAAGAATGGGGTGCAGAGGGGAGCATGTGTATTTTATTTCTCTCTTGGGCTTGGCAAGTGTGTGAGAGTGAGCAAGCCTCTTTACTTAATTCTGCCTCTCTCTCTCTCTCTCTCTCTCTCTCTCTCTCTCTCTCTCTCTCACTCTCACTCTCTTGCTCTCTGTCATTGTGGCCTGCTTGTTCAAACAGCACCTCCTCGTGCTGCTCTCACCCCTGTGTGAGGAGAGGGTGGCACTCCCCTGCTAAGAGCTGCAGCTGAGGTGCTGCGTACCTGAAGACCTGCTCTCACACCCCGGCCACACATTCTACTACTGCATGGAGACGAGGGTGCAGCCGAAGTCCTCACCTTTCTAGAGGACACACACACACACACACACGACCACACATTCTGAATTCTGGAATGGCTGAAAATGGTCAGCAGATAAAGATAGAGTTATGTTCACAAAGAGACATATGAATGAGTCACAGAAAAGGTACTACAAAGGGTTCTTTCAGCAGATGCAATAGAAGAACCACTTTTGGTTCCCTTAAGGACAGTGTATGAAAAAGAGATTTGTGGGCATGAAAAACCACGGGGCTCCTGAGTGGTCCTTCCTCTATTATTAGGAGATTGGAGGTTCGATCCCTGGATGATGCTCCAATGGCCTGTGGCAGGAAGTCCTTAAGAGCATTAATGGCCATTATTAGGTGGTCCTCCATCTCTCCTCATCTGCTCTCTGACGTAACAGAACCGGCAATTATCATTCTCCTGCAAACAGGTTGGGATGTCCAATTTAGCAGATTAGCAGCAGTTCTAAAAGAGGTTGGAGGTGGTTGGGTGGCTACATGTTATTCAGAGGAGCACATGCTGTGATGGGGGAGTCCCAGCTAGTGGGTGGGATTTGGAAATTGCCAAAAATGGGGGATAAAATTGGGAGAAATTCCAAAAAAAATTTTTGTCCATGCCCAACCTGAAGAATGGCACCCCCTTAAATGAACCCCTGATTCTGCTGATGAATTGAACACAGGGACATAGTGAGAGATTAGTAATCCTTGAGGCCATCAAACCTCTTCTTCTTCACTGAAACCAGAACCCCACCACACAAACATACATGCACGTACCCCACCCTACCCACATCCCCTTCCCCCAAAACTTTACTTCTCTGTGCCCTCTTCATCTTCTAATGGGATTAGGTGTGCGAGCCCCATGTTTCCGCACCGGCCGGCCGACTGAGTCCCACACTTTTATCACTGACTGTGACACCGAGTCCCCCTGCTGCTTTGTTCTCAACGGAAGCCCTTTCCCTTAATCCCCTTATTTGTGTCAAGAATGTGGAGAAAGGGAGGCAACAGACCAATCTGGAATGAAAGAGAAGTGGGGTCCAGGGGACCCTCCCCTGAAATTCTGCTCCTTGGCCAAGATGGAATGAGAGTGATATTATGCACTACCACCACCCCCTTCCCCCAACACGGCCCCCTACCCACAGTTCTAAAGAGACAGCCCCCCCTTTACCTTTGTACTTTTGCCGCACTGGCCAAGAGTATAGATTTGGCAGGGTTCCTCCAAGTGTCTTTTCATCCAAATATGTCCATAGCTCTTCTGCAGTCTTTGCTGCTTTAAGAACTTGCCAAGCTAGTGGTTAACTGCTGGCCGTCTGTGTGTTTACTTTTGGTTGCCCATTGCGCCTTCTTGTACTTTCAGCATTGACCACAAAGTCTTAGAACCGCATCCTTTCCTGTCATCGGGAGCTTGAAAATGCATATTTCATGTAATAAATGAAACACAGTCTTGCTAAATATATTGTGTATCACAGTTAGAGCAACATTATGTAGTATTTTACCTTAAACAGCTTCAAAATCATTTTGATGCTCCTTTGACTACGAAAGAAAAGTGTCTCTACCGTTCCCACTTTGGGCTGGAGCAATGCCAAAGGACGAACCGCTTAATGCTGCATAACCATATTTGAGTAAAATACCAGCTTAGTCTATACGCTTCTTTCACTTTCAGTGGTGCCTCTGTATCTCTCAGCTTGTCCAGAAATGCTTGTCGGTGTGTCAAAGTGGATCAAAGCTGAGCTCAGCAGCAAGAATAACAATTCTTGCATAAAAGTGACACACAGACATTTTAATAGATTACCCATGCACTCTCTCTGCCCAGAACCTGTCCTCAGTGCATTCCTCCTGTGTACACACTCTGGTTGATAATCTGCTTCAGTGCAGGAGGAGTCCCACACCCAGGGAGTTTTATTTACTTGTCCAATTGTTTTTGGAAGTCTGTTAAGGGCCAAGAGATCAGATGAACTGAGACAAATCTCATTATCTTGATATGGAGGCAATCGCCCAGCTTCTTCCATATTGACGTCCACTCACACAGAACTAATGTGCAGATGGCAGGTGGTCTGCAGGGTACTAACCCCTCCCTCCCCCCCTTTTTTAACACCTTTCCAAGCCTTAAACATTGCTAGACATTGTTAGAACTTTGTCATCACTTCCAGTGTATGGTGCCACTAGCTCTGTGAAGGTGAAGGCTAGCCTGTGTTTACCCTCAGTCGCACGAAGCACCGCTCCATCTTTTGAAACCACCACTAATGTAATCTGATAGCTGATTAAACTTGGTACGACACTAACTGCCAATTTGGTGGTGTCAGTGTGACTAACTGCTAATCGTGTGATGAGAGACAGGGATGCAAATTATACTTCCTTGACCTTGATGATAAGGCCAGCGGTTAGGTAGGTTAGGAGCAGTTTCTTGCATTATTTAAACTGCTTTAAGAGATGCCAATGCTCAGTGCCAAGCAGAATGAAATCAATGTATCACACGCCTACAAGTGGGGCACTCTTTTTAGGAATCAATGAAAACTCTAATTCATAATACAATTTATGAGTGTACGTATTAAATCAACTAATTTATACCTTTAAATAGTTCTTCACATACACGTCTCTTTTCCAAAAAGGGATAGGGAACTGGAAGGTTACTGGTTCAATTCCCAGAACTGGTAAGATATGACTGAAGTGCCCATGAGCAGCACACTTAACCTCCCAGCTGCTGGAAACCTTGGATAGGGTTGCCCACTGCTCCGGGCATGTGTGCCCCCTAAATTGTGAATTCACAAGTGTGTCTGTGTGTTTCACAGCATGGATGGTTTAAATGTGGAGGACAAGTTCCCCTGTGCATAGTGGGTTTATGTTCATGTTTACATTTTCATGTTTTTTTTTATTTATGAAACTGAAATGGTTCTACTCTGGCTTCACCTATAGAACCTTTCATTGCACATTTACATGTATAGATGTCTTTTATCCACACTGCACTCAGACTTCACACATCTGCGGTTCAAGTGGACTGACACCAACTTGTTCCTGATTCTGCAGGTTTCTGTCTCCTTACTTGGAGCATAGCAAGATGTGCATGGCTTTTCTGGCCCAAAGCTTAGCCAGACCATAACTCACTCACAATGGAGTCAAGCTTAGGTGTCAAGTTGTAAAAGTAAAGCACTCCATTTTTATTAGAATCCCAAAGATCTATAGTATGTTCTTCACCTATCAAAGGAGAGCAGCACTTGGAGGGCGTTGCATGTCCGGGTGTAAATCCCTGCTCCCGGGCTCAGCAGGCAGTCGGGAACTCTAAACACACCCCATCTCCTCAGAGTGGAGTGAAGAAGGTGGAGGGAGAGTGCTAAGTAAACCTAACGGCCCAGCGTGCCAGAAAGCAATGAGTGCACCCTTCAAGCCTTTCTCTGTTTGGGTTCCGCAGCTGATCGCCGGACGCTCTCTCACTGCCTGTAAAAACAAGCTGGAGCAAAAACTGCTTTTTTTTATTCTCGGATTGTGTTTCTCTCTCTTCTGCCACCCAGACCCACGTGCCTTCACCTTCTTCTCTTCTTCCTTGCACCCCATGCTCCCTTGGCTTAAGATGATTTGTGCACAAGTCCCCTGACCCCTCGCCCCTAAAGCAGCTTCAAAAAAGGAGTCAAGGAAAAGATTTGGCAGAAGTGTAGAGGCCGGGGGTGGTGGTGGGATGCTGAGCTGTGGAGACTGGGGTGTGTATGTATGTGTGTAAGAACTGTTTGGATTACAGAGCTGAAGGCGTTGACAGGCAGGAGTATGCCATTAGAATGTGTGGCAGGCAGACAGCCTTCAGACATGTTCAAGAACCACCAATCCACACTTCTCCATCCATCTTTGGATGTATAGTTGATTGGTAGGCAGCTTGAATTTAACCGTAGCTGCCCAGAACTCTTCAAAAAAACGCAACAATTGAGCAATTCAAAAGAATTAAGATATCATTGTGACAGATTGCTCCATACGCACACATTGTGACATTATCTTAGTTTTTTAACAGTTCATGAATTTCAAATGACATTTATTTTATTTGTGTCAGTTGTTTCATGGCCGCTCTATGACCTGACATACCACATATTTGGGGACATATGAAGAGCAGTGTTCATAAGGCAACACAATCCATAAGTAAGTGCTTGCTGAGATGAAAGACACGTTTGTTGGATTAACACTTTACAAATATGTAGGATCAAGGCCTTTGTGTTCCTGGAACAAGAACTAGTATCATGTAGTACCCCTTCTAGACCAGCGAAGTGCAGAAACACCCCCGACACAAGCATTGCACCACCTCCAACCTGCACTGTGCCATGTTGGCAGCTGATACTGTGGCTCACTGGACCATACAACATGTTGCCAGTCTACTAGGGTCCAGTTAGCAACCTCATGAGCCCACTTGAGGTCCCGTGTCCAATGTTGTGGTGTCAACAGATCCCATTACCTGATCCCATTACCTGTGGAAGCTAAAGGAAGCTGCATTGAGGAATGTGTGTTTGGGGTCTCCTGCATTGAATGTGTATTGATCACTTGACTGTTTGCAGAGACAATTACAGTCAGATGCTGCCCATCATGATCATTGAAAACCCATGAAAATGGTGCTGTCCACTGTGGATGGTAATGCTTTCTATGATACGTGACACTGATTGGAGGGATTGAGGAATGTTAAATGCCCATGCAACTATGGAAATGGAATGTCCCATCCATCTGGCACCCATTATCATGACTCGCTCAAGCTCTGAAAATTCACAATATCTTGCCAAGAGCACAGTGGCTAGTATTCAGCCTTACAACATAACAGGTGTGGGCGTTCCTCAGACGTAACCTTCATAAGCACCACTTCCTAATCAATCTACATACTGCTATCCCGCGACTTTTGGCATGTCTGTTTAGGGTGTAACTTAAGAATGGACAGATGACCACCACAATGAATGGACTCATTATGGTAAATGAGTTTTTTGGCCAATGTTCCTTAAAGCTAGTGCAGCTCTGAAAGGATGCATTTGTGGACAGAGAATCATCTATAAAACTACTTCCCCTCTACTTCTACTTCCCCTCCTTTACCTTGGATCATTTGACAGAAATAGACCTGTTTTTGCTTCCACATCTCTTTCTGGTTATGACTGCGTTCTAAAATTCTGGGCTGGGAGATATGGGTTGAGGGATAGATTTAGAGGTTGATGAAACGCAAGCCTGCCAGCACACACGTCTCCCTGCCTGTGTCCTTAGCACACCTCATAGGATGTTTTCTTCTTCATCATATTCTAAGGTGGATTTCCTGGTAACAGTGGCCACACTCAAAGTAGGACTCTTCCTTTTAGTGCTATATAAATAGGCATCTAGCTTCTTGGTGGCAGATTTGAAGGTTGTGCGTTAAAGTTAATACATACAATCGAAAATGAATCCATCTTTTTTTCTCGGAGCAATAGTCCATCACCTACAGGACACTGCATGTTCACACGTATGGTCCACAGTAAATGTGGGTAGCCGGCAGTCAGCTTTGGCTGTGTGCCAAGCAGTCTTGTTTTTGTTTTTTTTGGGGGGGGGGTGATCAACTCTGATAGAGAAAGTGGACTATCGGTTATCACTGGGGAAGTGTGGACTGAGGCAAGGAGGGGGACCTCGAGAATCTAGTTCTTGAGTTCTGGGCAGTTGCATCTGTTAAGGCTTGGAGTCAGAATTCCCCACCCCAACCACCCCCCTCTCCAACTTGCCAGGCAAAGACCAAGCATAAATTGGAAGACAAGGAGGAGCTGGGGTGGTGGTGGGTGTGAATAGTTGTTATGCAAAGGTGAAAAGAGAAGTGTCTTCATAGGGCGTGTAATAGTGGAGAGGAGGGGCATGGTCCTTCTCCCAAACATGAGACGTTCTGGATGCTCTGGGTTCACTGTGTATCATCAGTGTGTATTCCAGTGAACCAGTGTGAAATAGTCTTTCTATTTTAAATTTCTACATTTCTGTGTCAGACAAAGGCAGTCTTTACTGACAGTCCAATACAGTCAATATATAACTTAGAATTTTCTTACATTTGTTCTTGAAAAAATGAAAATGAAAAATGAAATTCAACATGAAATGTTATTAATCAATGAGGTCCCCTTTTTAAACCCAGATTACTCAAATATTAAAATGACTCTGTTCCATAATAAATGTGAAATTATGAAATTATGAAAAACAAAAAAGATTGGAATTACCCTTTTCTTTTAACTTTATGCACCACTTTAGGCTTCCAGTCCTACAGTAAAATTCCACACCCTTCAAAAGCAGTGCTAGAAACTCCACAAAACCGCGAAAACCGTGGGAGGTCGTGCTTCCAGTGGTGGGGTCCGTTCTCTTGCACCCATGGTGCTAGATGCTCGTCACCACCGCCTGCAGGCAGAGGTCACCTGGGTCTGGTTTGTCTTTGCCCTGCAGCAGTGCTAGGCTGGAGGTCTGGAGGGGAAAGGGGGTGGGACACCAAACGGGCCTTCTCGCGATGGCTGCAGCCCGTAACCTGAGCCGAACTCTAACTTTCTGCTCCCAGCAGGAGCATCAGCTCTGGGCTTTGACGGAGGTGGACAGAGACGTGAGGGGGAGATGTGCGCGGGCCTGCCACTGTGCATGGCGCCTGAGTGCTGGTGGGGCTCTGGGGCCAATGTGATAGAGACACATGGTTTGGGTCAGTGCCTTCTCCCTTCTACAGTAGCTTTCACAAAAGAGGCTGTTTGAGTTTGGCCATGGAGCTCTAGCGCAAATGTATCTGGTTGATTATTTCTATTGGGTCTTTGCTACAGTCGTAAAAATGAGGTTTCCTAAGCGGTTCTTGGTTGAGACATTTTATTTGACATTATGAGGACATTTTTAAACACTACATTTGTAATATTGACCATCTTACTTCCAACGAACAAGCACCACTGCTTGACAGTTTAGTCAACTTTGCTCTCGAAGTCAAGTCATTCAATTTCCGTTTGTCGCTGTTTATTTTTCCTTCTTAGCTTATTTAGTATCTGGTTGCTTCCTTGTCTAGAGACTCCTAAAATATTTGCATCTGACCCCTCGCTGTAGTTTACAGCCCCTACATCCTTATTGTGGTCATGTTACTCTTGCTAGTCTTTACATTTTTTTGTAGCAAGTCACCAGTACGTTGTCATCAAACGGCAATCTGCAAGGTTTTCATAAGAGCTGTACTATACTGTATGTACCATACAGTCTCGACCATGTCTTCTGCAACATCATTTGGTTGTGGGCTCTCGGGTGGTTAAATCATCCAATCGCAGGCTGTTATTGTTTCCCTGGATCCCTTGTGACGCCACAGTCATCAAGGACGGCCCTCCTGTGCTGTCCAGAGCTGGCATCTGTTAGCGGATGTAAAAAATGGTGATGACAGGGCCTAATATGACAATAACATTTACATGGCTGCACCACTTGGGAGACCACGTGTCTCTACATTTTTTCATAATCTGTTAAAATCTGTGTATCATGTTGCATGTTACTGTTTGTGTGTGTGTGTGTGTCTGTGTGTGTGTGTGTGTGTGTGTGTGTGTGTGTCTGTGTGTTTGCATGAGTGGAGCTGCGAGCCCGTTGTCAGCAGAAAAGTGCGAATGGTGACCAAGGCAGGTTCAGAAAGGTTTTAGAGAAGGAGTGTGACCACATGATACTCTCTGGCTATGCCACATACCAACTGCTATGTGTGAGAAAGACAGCAAGTGGGGTCTGTGTGTATTCTGGGGTGTTCTTTCCTTTTGCACATCAGCTGACTCATAGAAACAACACACACACATGCACGCACGCACGCACACACACACACACACACACACACACACACACACACACAGAATGTGACGTCATGCATCACAAGTCATTTGTACCTTTAAAATAATAATAATAATAATAATAATAATAATAATAATAATAATAAAAAAATATATCTTACATGTAAAATCTATTTCTAAAATAATCCAGATACCCTTCCAATCACTTACTCATTGCTGACATGTATTCAGATTTAGATGCACACACAAAGTAGTGTATAGCTTGACTCCTCATATAAAAGCAATCTTCGGGAGAAGCTGCATAAAATCCTAATATAAAAAATAATATGCATTGGCTACAGAATGCCAGTTGAACTGCAGAATCTATAACAGAACACAACCCAGCTTTCACACTGAGATGAACTGAAGTTTTGTTGGTGATCCAGAACCAATCATCTAGCATCCATACTTGATCTCATTGCAATGTCCCAAAATCGAGTGAAAAGGCCTCCTGGAAGAGTTGAAGTAGATGTATGGAATGAGGAGGAGCCTATAAACATTTGGGAATTTGGTATATATGTCACTCACATGTGGTAGGACTTTTCTACACCTAATCCGAAACCTCACCAACCCTAAATTGAACAAACATACAAAAAAAGTGCTTTCCTGTTTGGAAAAATGACAGAATCTCTGTCAAAATCCCTGCGTTGGTCCTAAACCGTTGATTTTCCTGCAATGTCAGGATGTTTTAGTGTGGTGTTATGCATGTACAACCACAAGTATTTTATATAATAATAAATTGTGTAATAAAGTAGTTGCGTGTGCATTTGAACACAAGATTGTTTTGACACTGAGACAAACAAGAAAGCACATTCTCTTGAAATGAGAAAGAACAAACAGTCAGGAACCTGTAGAGGCCTGGCATATTTGAAGTGAGTGGGAGGTAGGTCCATGTGGGGCTTGTTGGAAAATCCCATGTCTGACTGTGCTTGTGAGCACTGTATGTTCTCTCAGCAGGACATCTTTGTCTCACTCGTTTCAGTTCAAATATGACATATGACTACTTTTCTGACAACAAGAATGTCATGTTACTTTTCATTGCACTGATGCTGCTTTTGGCGTTATTTTAAAGGCATTAAAAGCCAAAAACATATCTTTTATAGCCTTAAAAATGGTTCTTGAAAGGTTTTTTTTTGACAATGGAGCTAAATAGAACCTTGACACCTCAAAGAACTATTTGAATGCTTAACTGTCCTTCTTTTCCTGGTAAGATGGTTCTTCTGCCTCCTGAATATGCTCTGTAAAATGGCTCCACCATTGTGAAAGAATCCTTTAGTGCGGTACAGAGACCTATACAAAGGTTCTTCATTAAAACAAACATGGTTCTCCTTTGCCATCGCTCTCAATACCCTTTGTAGCACCTTTAGTTTTGAAAGTGTATTTCATGTAGGGTCAATAACATGACCACCAAGAAAAAGGAGAAATACCTCACAGCTCAAAACGTGACATTGTGTAAACCAAACAAAACCGAAGAAGCTGCAGGTGGATGGAACGGACGGAAAGCTGTTCCCACTCTTCTTTTATAGATGTGTTTAGGGCTCTGTCGTTTTGCTACTTCCAGTGAAATGCAACTGCCCATAAAGTGTCTGTGGTAAGAGGCGTCCAGCCCCCCGGCCTAACGCCACTTCCGCATTGTCGTCTGGCGCTGAGCGGAGCTCCACTAAAAGTGTCCGCTGAACACAGGCCTTTATGGGAAAGATTCATAACACTTCGCACCATCAAAGTCTCTGTCTGTCAGAGAGAGAGAGCAGGGAGAGGCCGTGTTTCGTCATTATTGTCAGATTTACGATGCAACCCAGGGTGGGAAAGCATGTACCCGGACAAGCCAATTTGTTGGATTAATTATTTTTAATGCCAAGTTTGAAAATCAGAACCAGACGTCTGTTAAATCAAAGCCACAACAGCTCAGGAGATGCATCCAGTACAACTCAACTGACAGAGTAACAGATAGTTGATGCACATTCTTCAATAAAAGGTGCCATAAATCATTCTTCGAGTGATGCCATAGAAGAACCACTGTGTTATTCAGTGTTTATGTATAGGTTATGAAGGTGATATGTGGGTTGCCTTTGAAGAGTTTGAAAAGTTAAATTATTAATCCATACAGAAATCTGATGTATGACCATATATGCACAAGTTACAAGATGAATATTCACAAGATGATCATTTACACTAATCCTAAAATATTCCATGTTAAATGATATCTGCTATGAAGCTCTTAAATGGGGAGCCTTTGGATAGTGTAGCATATTGTCGTTTCTGTTTGTATAGATGCTGAAGGCATCTGGAAGCATTTTATACTCATTTACTTAATTATCTGTTTATTTATTTATGTATGATTTGATCTCATGACTCTCACCGTATGAGTCTTCTGACATAGTTTTATCTGATTCCTTTCACCCTCTTCAGCACTACGCTCAGTCACACACACACACACACGCACACACACACACACACACACACACACACACCATCTATGGTCTGAAATTGATATGAATGTAAAAATCTCCAGAGCAGGGTGTGTTATTGGAGTACCAGTGTGTGTTGTTGGAGGTGTGTTATTGTAGCACCCCGCTCTGGCTGAGATTTATGATTCAGCAGCCCCGTTTGACTGGAAGAATCAGTCACTCAGAGCACACAGTCCAAAAACACACTCACACTTCACATCCATTCTGTGAGTGTGTGTGTGTGTGTGTGTGTGTGTGTGTGTATATATATATATATATATATATATATATATATATATATATATTTTTTTTTTTTTTTTTTTTTTTTTTGTCACATCAGATACAGCAGTGCTGCTGGAGTGTTTAAACCTATCAGTGTCAGTGCTGGTCTGAGAATGGTCCTGACTGGAAATATCCAGGCAACAATGGCCAGCATCCTGTGAGCACTGATGAAGAACTATTTATTTTTCATTTTTTATTTATTAGTTTATTTGACAGGGACAGTGTGCATTGATTAACATATCTGTAAACATACCAGAATTAGCCAGAAGCTATTAGCTGTTTTTCATCTTTTGTCCCTGGACAGATCTTAAAATTGTCTACCTAAAAACAACAACAATCAGATAATTACAATAAACAATACAAATATGTAAGAGCAAGAAAACAGATATAATAGTAAAATAGTATATATATATATATAATAGTAAAAAACACACACACACACACACACACACACACACACACACACACACACACACACACACACATATACACATATTCAAACACATACATACATACATGCTACATCCTACACAATAGAGACACAGGTGACAGCAGGGTTGGGTTGAGGGGGGACACTGACCATAATCCTAATTAGTGTTGACATGTCTGATGTGTTATGAACTGGTTTTTTAGATGCTTTTTGAACAGATTGTATGTGGTCAGTTCTCTGATATTTTGAGGGACAGAGTTCCACTTCTGTGCTGCTGTAACTGAAAAGGACTTCTGACTGAAAGCACTTTTCCTAAGAGGAATAACACAGTCTCTTCGAACCGCCCCACGTGTTACTCTCTGGGTGGTGGAGGAGTGGAGGAGATGACAGACCATAGATGATTTTGAATATCAGACAGAGATTTGAATACTAGAGGGTGACCAACACAAACTGTGCAGAGACAGATGAGCTTCTGACACTGACTTTACATCGACAAGGTGGAACGACTAGATAGAAGTGTCTAATAAAGTGGACACAGTGTTTAAACACTCCAGCAGCTCTGCTGTGTCTGATCCACTGAATCCACTTGCTTCCTCAGATTTCATAAAGTAATTTATTCTTTATTCTTTCATAAAGAAACAGTATCCAACAATACGATATGCCAACATATCTCTTCTACTTACAAACACATTTGTAACATTGATAGAAAGCTCATCGTCTGTACGTTTGGCAGATGTTTGGTGCTTTGTTTAGTATTGAATATAAAAGTCGTACCATGCTTTTGCTGCTACTGATGGATTACAAATCAAACCATTTGAAGAACTGATGCCGTTCACAATTCTGAGCAATTTAGAGCATTTTTAGATCACGGTTATACTGGTGATATGAAGTAGCTGCTCAGTGGTTGCTACTCCTATTCTTTCGTTGAGAAGATGTGACAGCAGTGTGGCGTCTGAATAATACAGCTTAGCTCCACCAGCCATTTAGCAGCCACCAGCCCTCAGGGTCAACCAAGATACGTTCCCACCCACCCACATTATTAACTTTCTTATTCTCTTGCTTGTGTGTGTGTGTGTGTGTGTGTGTGTGTGTGTGTGTGTGTGTGTGTGTGTGTGTGTGCCTCTCTGCATGTGTAAGAGGCAGGGACTCAGGGGCAGACACTGGTCTGTCATGTAACATTAATTGCTCCATTGATATTCCTCTTGCAATAACACAGCGGTGGCGCATTTGCATAAACTTGGCTCAGCCTGCGGCGAGACCAACACACACAATCTCATTCAGACCCCACAGTGCATCCATCTATCTCTCTCTCTCGCTCTCTCTCTCTCTCTCTCTCTCTCTCTCTCTCTGTCTTTATATTTCTCCCTTGCTCTCATCCTGTTTTTCTCTTTCCCCCCCTCTTTCATCCTCTCTATCTCTTCCACTTTCTCCACTTTCTCCACCTTCCCTCTACCTTGTCTCTTTGCAGTCACAGCTGAAATCAAAAAGATTCCAATTAAAACACATAGTACGATTTCACACACACGCCTCGCTACTAGTAATTGAATATATTGTCAATTTCTCTCCTCAGTGCTGGGTATGAGCCCTATACCTGTGTAGACCCATCTCTACACCCAACTTGGGTCGATCCCAGGTTGATCTGGTAATGAAAAGCTCTGTTAGCAGACTCTCTACTAATCCTCAGTGCTGATGGAACATAATGACCAGGAGAAAAGGTTCTTTCAGTCTCTTCTGGAATCAAACCTCTGAGGAAGCCAAGAAATTCATTCCTCTCGGTGGAATTGAACATTAACCATGATTGCAGCCTTTACACCGGGTTCCACTGCAGTGTGTTCACTGTGGTATTCTCCTACACCCGTTAATGGAGCTGCTCCTAAACGAGCTCTAAAGACACTGAGGTTGGAAATGTATTCTATCTATCTATCTATCTATCTATCTATCTATCTATCTATCTATCTATCTATCTATCTATTTCACATGTTTGGTCACACAGGCCTATCTTGATGCATGCACACACACTCAGCTGATCTCCAAAAAAAGTCAGAAAAAAGATTTGATTCCAACTCATTTCGGATCACTTCGATTAGTCTATTCATCTTGAACATTAGACACAATGTAAAGAACAATTGCCAAAATCCACATTAGAACCTGAGAAGATACCAGGTTTTTGCGTAATAGCAATGAAATATGCTCTTAAAATTGAAGGTGCCACAAAGAGGTCTTTAGGTGATGACTTAGCAGAGCCACAAAGGAAACAAAGGAGGTGTGTGCTAGTTCTCTGGATACTGCTCGAAACACCGTCTGTAAAGTCTGTAATGATATCTAGATTTAAGCAGGACATAAAGTATAGTGTCAGATTCATTAACTTCAGTGAGGTAGCAAAGGTGTATGGGAAATGCAGTCCAGCATCAGCCGCACATGTCTAACTGAGAGAACGTGTTCCGCAGCACAAGCTGTCATATCTGTCACACCTCACAAGCCTTCAAAGCAACCGCAGCTTTTGAGCACTTCAAAGGCCTGCGAGTGTGGATGAGCTGATCTGCTGCTCAGACAAACCTGTTTTCACCTAATGCAGCAGCACATAGCTGCCATAGCTCTGAGGATTAGTCTTCCTGCAGCCTACAGAGTGGGATGTGTGTGTGTGTGTGTGTGTGTGTGTGTGTGTGTGTTGACTTCATTACAGCCATGACACAGGCATTTTTAATCTGCCTGTAGAGCAACCCAAAAGACCCCTGAGGAACCCCCTTTAGCGTCACACACTAACTCATACACACACACCACACTCGCACACACACACACACACACACACACACACACACACACACACACACACACACACACACACACAACCAAGAACTACACACCCACACATACCCATGCTGCCCTGTGAAATGCTGGCTGGGAGGCAAGAAAGACAGAAAGACAGAAAGGAAGCCACATACACATGGACACAACACAGAGTCATTGAATGACCCACCACACATATAATACCTGATGCTCCTGTGGGGTCCTCATAACTCAAGATCCAGATATATAGATGGACTACAGTCTGTAACTATAGAATTACAAAGTGCTCCTGTGTGGTCAATGAAGCTGATAAAATGGACAACGGAGAAAGTAGAAACAAGGAGGTGGTCGTAATGTTATGATTAATCTGTGAAGAGGAGTAAATCAGGAATGTAAAGGGCACTAAAGGGTAGAATAAAAGAGAACACAATGAAGGACCTATATGAATATTGCACATTAAAATACATTGATGACTTATTTGACTTGGGCTTTGCTTCAGGTATATTAGACAGAAGGACACGCTTATGGAGAAAATGGAGACGGAGTGAGACGGAGAGGGAGAGAATGGAGAGAGATGGTCATCTTTATTAGACTGGTGGGTGTAAAAAGTGAAAAACAGAGTGTGTTTTGTGGGCCAGGCCTGGCCGTATGAGAGCTCATATTGTGTGTGGAGGCGGCGAGGCCTTGGTTCGGGTTGGCCTCTGTCGCGTGTTTTCCTTCCACTGCTTTTCATCGCACGGATTATGGCCGGGCAAACTGACACCCACCACAATTATACTCACTTCAAATCTTTGCTCTGAGTGGTGTCCTAGAGAAACAGGGGCTTGCGTGTGCTTTCGCGTTTCTGCTGTGAGTGAGAGCGTGTATGTGAGGGGTTGGCTTAAGAGGAAACCTCAATTCCTTGAATCCTCCGTGTTGTGTGCTGATGTGTTCAGATTCAAAGCATATTTTCTAGTTTGCGAGGATGAAACTGAACTGCCGTAGGAACTTCTAGAGCTTGAGCAAATGTGTACTAAGCGTTCTTAAGCCCCGTTCAAGCAGGATTAGTTTTATTTGCGGAGGCAGAACTACAACATACACTATTCCTTATAAAATCTGTTCTTTTAATCCAGTGTGAATTTTAGTTCTTTTAACAAGTTCTTAAAAGCAATAATTGTGAGGTAATAATTGCGGAAGATAGTTCTTCAGTTTCAAACTGAAGAACCTCCAATGGTTCCTCAAAGAGCTTGTACTTCTAACAGTGTAAAATGGCAAACATTTGGGCAATTCCTGGTCCAGATTTCTGTTTCTGTGAATAGTTACGCAGGTAAAACTGGCCTTTTTCAGATAACAAAAAAAGAAAAGGCCTGAAGTGAAAGTTTGGACAGCCTACATGATCAGTAATTAATTACACAGTCTTTAGCTCATTAACACTGAAGTGTGTGTAACACTGAAGTCTATCTAAGAGCACTGGCAGAGCTTCAGTTTGTGCTTCTTGAAGTGGTCATTTGCAGATTTTTAGAAGTAATTAGGATTCCTTTAGGATCATTATCCTGCTATAGAAGCCATCCATCCTCTTTCCATTTTCCTGTACTAGTAAAATATCCCCCATTACCCCTGATGGGAACCCCAAAGCAAAACTGGTCAGTTGAGTCCCCCACATTTGGATGGACCCATGATTACGTGTAGTGATTTTGGGGCCTTAGATGAATGACCATAAGGAGGCCTCTTTGTAACCACAAGTTGGACCTTTGTTGGACCAAAAAACAGGGAAATGGAATTAGAATCAGCCATAAGCTACAATAATAACCTCTCTTCTTCATCAGAATTTCTATATTTTGAGTTCTCTTATACCTTTTTGACCAACTTCACTCCTCTTAAACCAAGTTAAACTAATCCATCTTAAAGAATGCTCTACATTTGTCTCTTTTATTCCATTCCCTGTGATTTTTTATGACTGGAGATAAAATAAATTTGTGGATTCTGAAATCCTCTCCTACAAAAGTGGTGTTTTGGGGCACACAAGATTTCAGCAGCAACACTTTTTTGTGCTTAGGTAAATAGAGTTGTAGCCCCAATATGGCTAACCAGCTCATCTCCTGCTGAGAGCGTGCTGATCAGATCATGACCTGCCTTTACTGTGAGCACTATTTGACTTGCGAAGGGACATCCTTGGGGCACAGAGCCTAACAGCTCTAATAAATCTCAGCTCCCCCTCTGCTCTGTGGGAGAGAGAGAGGGGTTGGGGGGTGAGGCGCGGGGTATGGATTGAAAGACAAGGTGGGAGGGGGAGAGATAAATGTTATTTCCCACAGGGTAGCATCTTCTGGCACAGATATAGAAAATTCTGCACTTCTCCATTGACCAGCTGAGGCGTGCGTGCACACACACACACACACACACACACACACACACACACACACAAACACACACACACACGCGCACACACACACACACACACACACACACACACACACACACACACACACACACACACACATTGTGCACACTTTGTGTCATAGATAATCATGTCTGTATTTGAAAAAAAAGGTGTACATACTATCTGTTTGGGAAATGTTTAGAATAGTTCAGATTCCTGCACCAGAAATGTGTTGTATATTTCATTTATATGGAATATTGCAGTCTTATTTGAAGTGTGGAATTTCATGGTATAAACATTGCTTTAAGGTTTTGCTTTTTTCCCCAACTCTACTGCCGTAGCTACTCTGCAGCTAGCTAGCACCACTAATATATGGTCGACTGTAGAGCACAGTGAGAAGAAAGAGGCATGACACATGAAGGAGCGTGAGGATTATTCAACATGTGTTTGGATGATCGTGGTCAGTTTTCATGGCCAAATCAAAAGTAAATAACTAATCCTGACCAGTGATATTTTACAAATGGCATGAACAACCTGTATCTACAAAAAGTAATTTTACATTTGAAATCAACATTGTTGTTGATTAAAAATCGAATGAATCACACAAATCAAAACTACTTTACTAAAATGTAGATACTTAAAGACAATATTGTGCAGTAGTTGCCTGTCTACTTGGTCATTGTCCGCTGGTATGCATTAGCTGGTGTGTTTTCACACTATATGACCAACTTTGACACTACCTCCACCATGCTTTTATCCAGCTCCTAAAGGCCTAACCAAGCTTAGTTCATCACATGCTCTCACTGACTCTGGACATAAAGAACCTTTTAAATTGTATGGTATCACTTAAAGAATAATTTGTAGTACCGTGATTTTTAATAGTATATTTTGCTCTTTTAGGGAGTCCCACGCTGTAAAAAAAAGTAACCTTGACTATTAACCTTAAATTTATAATTAGCTCTCTGGCATTCTTCCACATTCTCCAGCTAGTGGAGAAGAAGGAAAAGCAAGAAGAAGGAAATTTTAATGTTCTCACAGAACGTTTCTAGGTATTTAGATGTTCCTCCTATATCCTAGTTCCTCCTAGTCTTTAAATGGAATAGCTTCCTCTAGACACTAATAGTGTAAGAGTCACTGGAAGAGGTGCATAGGCATGTTTACAACAGATGGTTCCATTTTACATTTTGGTCAAATTGCCTCTTTAACATGTAAATAAATATATCACCCGTAAATATAATACTTCAAAAACAAGACTTATGGTTGACACTATGCAATAAAAGGTAGCAAAAAATACCGATGCATGTATAGAGTGTAGCTCTCATTTATCTTCTATGAAGGCCTACAATTGTTCTGGAGTACCCCCCTGCTTCACACGTGTACACCAAAAGCATAAAACACACAGATCCTCCTTAGGTTTGGGTCTCAGAACAGATCCTCAAAAAGCGCTGTAAAATTTCGAGCTTTAATTTTTTTTCGTGTGGCGGTTGGCGCATGTGTGGCTGATTGAATTAGACACCCGCTTGTCATCACTCTCTTAGCCAGCAGCTGCATGCGCACTCCTCAGAGACACCGCCTTTGTCCCGCACACACAAAAGAGCCATTTGCACAGACAGTAGAGAGATAAAGATGGAATATATATTCTATTGCACAGCTTCTTCTAAATTTCATGTGGACTTGTGCAATATTTTCTCTCAAGTGCAAATGTGACAGAGTATTTATTCATATCCAGGCAATACATCTGTATTAATTATTTTTTTTTGGTCAATGTACAAGTCTTGCTTGGGTACTGAAACCAGACAGAAGAAACTCTTTTCTAATAATTCTGATCATTCAAAACCATTTAGAACCTTCAGGCTTTGAAACTCACTTTATAACTTCACAGTGAGTGGGTGGGGCTAAACTGCTGTAGGCTGAATAGTCCTAGATGTAAATGCGTTTGTCAAAAAAAAAAAGAAAAATAGAAAGAAAAGAGCCTCTACAAAAATTCACATTATCAAAGTCAAACTACGGGAAAGAGCTCCAGTCTCCTGAGCTCAAGGGAAATGTTTTCACCTGGCACTAGTCACTGAAAATGACATATTGAGTCATATATGTGAATTGAAAACAACCCCCGCTGTGTGTGAGTGTGAATCTGCATGATCGAAGGAATTGTAATGTGGCGGTGGGTGGGGTGAGCAAAGGAGCAGGTGAGAAGTTTGCCTGAGGGAAGACAGTGCTTTGGAAGAGAGAGAGAGAGAGAGAGAGAGAGAGAGAGAGAGAGAGAGAGAGAGAGAGAGAGAGTATGAAAGATAGATTCAGCTGGTGACAAACACCTGCAACCAGTTCAGCTCCTCCTGCCAGTCACCCCAGGGCACCCATAGAAATATGGATGCTGTTGTGGGGGCATGGGGCCCTCTGCCTTTCATTCCCTAATGGACTACTCTGATTGGCTGTGGAGCGCTCATGTGTTGAGTGACTGGAGGATAATTTGCTGGTGGTGGTGTAATGAGTTTTGCTGCTGGCAGGATTCGTACCCATGGTACTTAACACCTGCTGCATTCGTAACTGTACCGGATGAAACAAAAGGAGGGAGCCCTGCCACTAGGGTTGAGTTTGGTGCTGCTCTAACTTTATATGTGCATACTGGCTCATCTGCCTTTTCTGAAACAATGGACATGAAAACAGAAACTGGAGTATGTGGCCTATATAAGAGTTCAGCTCATCAGCACAGGTTTTTAAAAAGAGTTAAAACATTCATCTGAGCTGCATGTTGGACGAGGGACATTTTAGGTGTTATAGGTTCTATTCATCAATAATTAAACACCAAACAGCACAAACTCGTTTGCTTAACTGGGTCATAATATAGTTGCACTGTATAGTTATACTGTAAAGTTATATATATATATATTTATATATAACTGTACTTTAGATGTTCGTTTCAGGTCCACTTCCATTTTTGTAATTAACCATGTAGGTGAAGTTGTCACATAACCACCAATATGTCACTCAATAACCAATAAAAAAAATCAAGCTACAATTTCAGGTGTCATAACACACTATTTTCATTGATCCCAGAGTCTTTGATGACAATTTCTTTAATGTCAGACAAAATCATGAGTGTTGTTTGACAATACCTTTGACATTACAGCCAAAAAACAGTATGTATGACAACCTCTGCTATTGGAATGAGCTTTTATAAGTGTCTATGTAGGTTTATTATGTCAGCTGTTATTTGTCATGTATGTCATATAATTATTATACTATTAGTATAAAGTAAAACAGACAAAATGTATTGAGTTTTGAACACTTATCACATGGCAAATGATAATGGTGATTTCAATGGGGGATCTTGAATCATGATTTGCATTTATTGCTGTGGTGTAAAAGTGAATTACTGTATGGAGAGCAAAATACCAATTCTCACATAATGCTGCTTTATAAAGTATGTCCAAAGGTTGGACACTTGCTCCTCCAGAGTTGCTCTTGAAATCAAGGGTGATTCAAATGTAGTATTTTTATTTTCCGTGTGTGTGTGTGTGTGTGTGTGTGTGTGTGTGTGTGTGTGAGAGAGAGAGAGAGAGAGAGAGAGAGAGAGAGAGAGAGAGAGAGAGAGCGAGAGCGCAGTGTACTCAAGGGGTAGTGAGAGTGAGACAAGGGCACCAGACAGGCCAGCTTGGTTGCCAGATCCCCCAAGGCTGTGTGCATCTAGACGACAGGGTGATGTCAGTGTAAGCTACACTAACCTGTCTCCCACTATAGACACAGCCATGAGAAATCCCCATCGTCTGCCAGCCTAATAAACAACACAGGGTGATCTGAGACATGTTTCAGCAAGCAGACACATTTCAAAACACTTCTTTAATTGTTCTTATTTCATGGTTGTTCTTTTTAGGGTCTGTACTTTATAGTGTATGTCTGGCCATTCAGGTTGTGTGTGTTTGTGTGTGTGTGTGTGTGTGTGTGTGCGTGTGTGTATGTGTGTGTGTGTGTGTGTGTGTGTGTGTGTGTGTGTGTGTGTGTGTTTTATGCATTTGTTTAAAGCACGTCACAAAGGCCTACGCATTGGTCACGGTCTTGCATAGTTTGTGGTCTGTGCTTGTTATTCTTCCCTTCTTGAAGACTGTTGTTGTGGAAACCATATACGGGTTTTTTTGTTTTTTTTTTTGGTTTGTACATTTTTTGTCAGATTGAGCAAAAACTCCAAAAACCCAGAAGAAGGTTTGGGTGATGATGCGTGGCCAATACCACATTTTTAAATGCTGCAACGTAATCACTTTTTCTTTTTCTTTTCTTTTTTTCCACCTAAACATGAAAATGGTGATCAAATTGGACAATCTGTGCATTTCTAAAGTTGCCTTGTAAGAAAAAAAACATCACGTCCTACATCGTCTCCGGCACCACATTGATCACCATGGACAATCATTCTGGTGGGTTCTCCTGTAAGAGAACAACAGAAAACTGTTTAAACTAGGTGACTATAGACGTATAGTGAAGTATAGAACTATAGTGACTATAGAAAACAAGGGGCACTTGCTTCAGCAACCTTTTGAGTCAACATTACATGTTTGTGGTTCTTTTACTAGATACAGAGACATGCTGAATTTATTGTCTGTAATCAACCCTATAATACTCAGAGAATAGGCTGAAAAGATCGCTGTTACAGCTCAACAAGTAAATAAATATGTTTAGCAAAATGCCTTTAATTAATATTACCAATGATCTAAACTAATGAATAATTAATCATTATAAACAAATGTTCATTGTCTATATAGGTATTAGCAATAATAGCACTTATTATTGCATATGTATATTTATCAACAATCATTAACAAACTGTTACCTACAGCTCAAGTCGCTACATATTGGGCCCTGCCATTACGAAGGCTTACCAGTTCTTCAAGACCAATTTTTAAATTCTTCAAATTTACACCTCCCTTACATGCCCTACATGTTTCTTGTGTTTAATTTTTCCCCTTGAGGGCAGCTTATGATAATTGTGTGGTTTCGTGTGACAAAAATGTGTTTTCACTGCCATTTTTCAGCCTTTCTTTATTTCTCAGAATTAAACAGGCTGCTTTTTTAATTGTGCTTTGAAGAGGGGAGTATGTAAAGAAGCGCTGTTCTGATTGGCTGCTCCGTATTGTGTCTCATTCTTAAAGCCAAGGCTGAAATCCTATTTATAATTTCAGCATGAATGGGCAGCCTTTGTTGTTATTAAAAAAGAAAGAAAACTAATTAGATGAAACACATTTTTTAAGTTTCATTTCTATTATATAGACCAAGAAGTGAAATATGTAATATGGGCCTTTTATAGGCTCTTCAAATAGTGAGAACATAAATGTTCTTTGTCAATATAAAGAACATTTTCATTATGTGGAAGTAAATTGTAAATGTTAGGTTCTTCACACTCACCTCTCATTTGCAAAAATGGTTCTCTAAAGAACCAGCCCTTGTTGACATCTTGTCCCTTTGGAACTATATGGTTCTATCTGACATCCTTTTCCCAAAAGTGAGTTATTTACATATTTTTATAGTAACAACTTTTTTATCTTTGTGTGAGGTGTCGTTTTAAGCATTTTAGAATGTTTATCTAGAAAACTGAGAGTTTTTAATCTCCATATGTCAATATCACTATAAACACATCGCTGCTCATTATCTAAGAACTGTTCAGAGTCCAGATAGAACCTTATAGCTCCAAAGGAACGCATTGTATTTTTGAAAAAGTTGGATTATTTCCTTGGAAAAATTTCCCAAAGAACATTTGGATGGCAATCATTTATCTAAGGGTTGTCTATAGAGCCACTGTGTAACATAAAGGTTCTTTACCCATTAGTACCAAACAACCAAAAGTAGCTGTGTCCAGCTACTGGTATGTGTATTGAATTTGGAGTGTATGATCTGGTTATGGTTAGATTTCTTGGCCAAAATTAGATTATCTGCTGTGTGTTGTGTATATCTGAGTGTGTGCACTAAGTGGAACACATCGTTGCTCCATCAACATCAATGCTTGTGTACCAGATGTGTGCCAGATGTATGTATAGCAAGGTGGTTGAAAATTGAATCAGGGTACATTTAGAAAGACATGTATGGAGGCCAAACAGGTGTGATTCATAGTTTTAGTGCCGGAGCTGTGAGTCCAGTCTCTAGATGTCAATAGTGATCAAAATCCTTTCACCATAAATATACACTGTAAGTCACACCGTGCCCTAAAACACATTTACTAGTTTGCGTGACTGAACTCATTGACTAGTAGCCAAATATTTCCCACCTACATTAGCTTTCACTCACAGCAAGAGAATAGTGGACCACTGATTGTCCACTAACGGCAAAGCTGGTAATCCACTGGCATTTTGCTCAGTATTTAATGCCAGTTTAAGCAGGGAATTGGAAAAAAAATGATCTTTTCATTGTTCATTTCAACAGTACAATATATTTTGAGTTAAATAAGTTTATATTAGACTTTTTTTATTATTATTATTATTATTATTATTATTATTATTATTATTACCATTATTATGATTTTTTCTCTGTAAAATCTGTAAATGTCTGTACTCACAGACCTTGTACATATGACAAATATCTGGGTGGTCCAGTGGAGGGCCAGCAGTGGCAAACTGTCAGGGGTTCTGACCTTATCAAACTTTTAGCCAAACAATTCCTTTAAATGCTTTATTTTTACATCCATTAAAATAAATAACAGCACTTTTTGGTTTCCATTGGACATAGTTTGTTGTTGGTGCAAGTTGTCCATACCAGGGTGATCGCATATCGATGTATATCTCACTGTAAAAAATTGGCTATGGTTTGGCCATATTGCCCATTACTTAAGAAATATTTTGCCAGCTTGTGTTCTCCATTTTAACATGTAATGCTACTTGAACTCTGTGGTTTTATCTTCTGAAGTCATCTCCACGGTACCCGAATGATGTGTTTAGTGTGTGCCGTGTTCTTTAGAGTTCCTGTAAGTAGAGTCAGTATTGATTATTCACTCTCCATACTTCATCCTACTTCTTAATTACAGTTCAGTCTGTGTTCTCTAACGTTCCAGATTCTGTTTAGGAGATATGTCCTCTGAAATGTCCCTCAAAAACCACATATTTGTCTCTGGAACTTGTTGGTAGCATTAACTTCTTTCTGAGAAAGACTATGTGAATTCAACCCATGGGATTCACTCCTCTGTTCATTTGCCCTTCATCAGGTTCCAGTATCTCAGAAACTTGCCAACGTTTCCATGGAAATGTGCTCGGGGACAATGCCTATTGCACACTTTGAGTCTTTTGTTTGGGAGTCACCCTGTAGAGTTTAGGCTAGAGTGTAAGCTGTCTGAAAAACATACTATGGTCCAATATTTGCTCTTTAAGCTAGGAGAGAGAGCACATTAAGCTTTCATCACTTAGGCAGTGATCTGTCTTGAGACTCCCCATGTAGTCAGGCCTCATGAGAATTGTAAAAAGAAAGAAAAGGAATGAGAAGGTCCTGATTGAGACTAAGGTGTGCTTTCAGATAGAAGCACAACATACAGTATTGCTGCTCATGTTGCTTCCATTTTGTAATTGCTGTTCTTTAACACAGCGGAAAAGAAACCCAAATGTTACCTAAACAAATATATATATAGCACTGTATAAACTATATAAACTATATAAACTCCTTTTCATGTGTATGGCAGGCTGGCTCATATATGTTCCACCATTGGCATCTCCTACACCAGTGGACAGGAGCTTCTTATGAATAATATATGTACAAAACACGTGTGCAAATCATGCAAATGTTTTGAATGTCTTGAGATGTTTTAGTCACATATGTGCGTATTTTATCAGACTTTGCTGTCAGGAGATGGTCAGAAGCATTGTTGGTCAAATGTAGTTGCTGTGGTCAGGGGGACTTCATCCTAAAGTCTGTGTACAATGACTCTGGGCTTTTTGACTAATAACAATGGAGGAAGCCTTGCTGGTGCTGTGGAGAAATATTTTAAGTAACATCTTCCATAATGTAGAACAAATAAAAGCAACCAAGAAACTGCTTATGCATTCCGATTCAGATGTCTTTCTATGCGGGGGATTTCTTGCAGTGACCTATTATTCTAGATCATTTGCATGAAAGGGTTCTTTGAAGAACCGCAAGTGCTTTTTCTTTATCATTGTTTTCAAACAAAACAAAACAAAAACCAAATATGTATTGTCGAATTTCTCCATCATAGAGAGAATGACAACAGTCTAATGACACCAGCCAGTACTTTAAAAAGTAGAAGAAGTGATTTAAAGGGAATCATAAAGTGGTGAAGAGTTGTCTAACTGAGTCATTGACATGTGATTTACTTCTCAAGTTTCTCCACTTTCTTGAAGGGCTTTTCTTGAGTAAACATTCCAAGAGTCATTTCCAATAATCTGGGATTACTACAGCTAATTAAAACCCCAACAACCTGCCCCCTACCACCTCTCCTCTCTGCACTCCCAGAAATCCTTGAGATGGCAGGAAAACACACAAATAAGCGACGATTTTTCAAAAGTAGGGAACCAGTGGGGTTTTTTTTTTGAGTGTGTGTGTGTGTGTGTGTGTGTGTGTGGTTGTCTGTGCTTGGGGGCCAAGCACTTGAGAGTGGTGGTAATCTCACAGCTGTGTCACTGCCGTAAACCCCCACCCTACAGATTAAGAACCTGACGTTATGAGGACAGAGCTGCGTAACGTCCCACTTTCACACGCTCGAGGAGCCCCTCTCCATAATGCTATATATTACTGTTTGTTTAGAGACTCAGGGAGAAAGATTGGGGTCAGGGGTAATTATAAACCTGTCTGAGAACTCCTCTTAGTTTGATCTACCCTTGGGCCCAGGCGTTCACCTCTTGCTTAGAGCTGGGGCTTGGAAGTGGTGACCTTGTATTTGGTAAACAAAGAGTTAATACCAGGCCCATTCACCCTGTGCAGCCACTTTATTAACTCTCCTCCATGTGCTCTTCACTTTGATTCTCCCCAGTGCTGGATCATATGGTTTGCGTCAGACAACACTACTAAGCACATCTGCTGCTCAAGAGACTGCCCTGGCCTTTCGCCATCTGAGCTAAACCAGGGATTATCCACCTATTAGATCTCGAGGAGAACGTGACCTGCCACTTACGAGGCTTGGCTAATCCTCATTGGTTGGCTCAGGTGCTACCCGACAGGCCCGAACCCTTTCTCCTTTATTTTTCCCCAATGGGAAATGACGGTGGGCAGGAAACGTAGCAGATCACTCCAGCCTATCATACCTACTCCCCAATTGGTCAAACCACAAGCCAACCAGCTGTATTCCCCAGATGCCCATTATAACCCATAAGTGGAGCACTGGGCCCAAATGCTGGCTCGAGATCCTTAACAGTCAGCCAGGACTCCTGCTGAGTCACGCTAAAAGGCAGCGTCTGCTTTACCTCAGTCAAATTGACTTGGAGGTGGGGCAGATGGAGAGAGAAAGAGTCATTAAACAGTCTTTCAGGTTCACAGTAAATCTGGGGCCAGCGTAACACCACTTTTATCCAGCAGCAGCCAAGAGTGCAGTGTGTACAAATAGCTCCACAGGTGAACTGATGGTTAGGTCAGGTCTGCTGTTGGTCAGATGAAAGCTAACTGGCAGGGAGAAGAGAAGGCAAGGTGATGAGAAGAAGCAGACAGAGGACATCCAGGGTTCCAGAGTTTAAGTGAGTTTGGTCACATATAGTCACTAAAAGGCAAAAGTCAAAAGCTTTATTTATTTATTCTTCTGTGATATGAATGATGTCCAGTGGAGTTAGGTTGAACGTTATGTTTAGGTTGATGTCACAAAGATGCATATATGTTGACCGTACAGCAGTGTGTATGTGAGTGTGTGTATGTTGTCCATTATTCTGTCACGTTGCCTACTGTAGTGGCAGAGCTGAGTAAACTCTATTCTGAATGGAACTGCCAGGCTTTGGAGAGCAGCTGTCCAAACACAGCCACTGTGTACCTGTTCTCTCTCTCTCTCTCTCTCTCTCTCTCTCTCTCTCTCTCTCTCTCTCTCTCTCTCTCTCTCTCTCTCTCTCTCTCTCTTAATGACTTACAATAAAGCTTTTTTCATCAAATGTGTCAATAAAAGCACAATTGACATAAGTTACAAATGAAACAAACAATAATAAGCATAATTAATACATAAGAATCATTATAATTTTTAGATTAATACTGATCTTAGAAATGACCATGCAACCATGCAACCATCTCCAAATCTCCTTTTTTTGCGGCTCCATAATGACATTGCAGAATTTTCCCGATTTTGAGAAGCAATGTTTTAGACAGTTGTTTTACAAATAATGAGTACCAATAGTGAGTGGTCCTAGATAGCAAGCATATATCATCTGCTGGCTTGAATAGGCCAGTACCCTGCTGGTTGTTTGCCACTGCTGGTCAACCCTTGGACCACCCAGATTATCCTCCTGCATTAATCTCCCCAAAAAGATTTTAAAAGTTAACAGACTTTTATTTTAGAAATGAACTAAGGCCAATATAAACAACTGTGAGCAAAATAAAAGCCTGATTTAAAATGTATTTTTATTTTTTATTTTGATGATGTGCAAGATAATCATTATTAACTAATTTACAACAGATAACAAAAGAAAGATGAATGTATAAGAGTGATAAAAATGAGTGATGAACAATGGAAAGTGGCTTTTTGTTTACTACTCTGCTTAACCACCTGCGGACCTCCCAGAAAACAGGGATACAGAATGCCAGTGGACTGCCAGCTTTGCCCTCAGTAGGCCAACAGGCCTATTACTGTTAGGATGTTGCAGTTTGGAGGGCTTGGCAGTTCTGTCGTCAGTGTATGGAATATGTTATGGTTTAACTCCACTGACCACTGAATGTGTGGCCTGAATATATATATATATATATATATATATATATATATATATATATATATATATATTTGATGTGTGTATTACACCGTATTCAGAGATAATATGCTTATCACACCATACTTTCACTTTCATTCTATCACCTCAGATACGCAAATATCAATCGATATGTTTCGTTCATTTGTCAGAGCTCTCTGTGGCATTTGTTTGCTTGCGTCCCTTCCTTGTAGCCCCCCTGTGGTGTACCTGCTGGGACTTCATTAGAAAGCAAAGAGGCTTCTCCAATAGCCCATTTGCATGCTAATGTACTAACAGCAGCTGTGGATATGATTTCAGGAGACATTATCTAGCCAGGAGTTTGCTCTAGGGACCAAGGCAAATACGCACTTCATTAGTCACCACGATTAGCCACACACACTGACCGGTGGCAAAGACGCCGTTTTTCTCACCACTGCGGTTTAACCACAGACTAATTAGACTCATTAGCACTAATTGGCCAAAGTCTCTGAAGTGAAATATAAGAACAACAATTATCCACTGTGGTTAATGACTTCCTACTGTGACCATACAGTCATACGGACGTTAAGTGACTAGTTATATGGTCGTTTGTCCTCGGGCTATGATTGCCATTTTACATGATTTGGAATTTGTATGAGTCTTAATGGAGTTATATTTAATATTATGTTTAGGGAGACTCATCCTAATGTTAACAGTGTTAAAAGGGAAATCTGAAATAAAGTGCAAATGTACACTCTGTGTCCAAATAGTGTTCTAGCTTCTAATGAATGCATTCAGCCCCTTCCCATTTTCCTCAATAATCCAATATCTGGGCCAGTGATGTCATTAACTCCACCCCCTCCCTCTGATCAGTTGAAGCCTGCATGCAAGTTGAGTATATATATGGACAGAGCAGAAAATATGCACTGGAAAGCTATTAAAACTGGGATTTAATTAATTTGGAAACTAGTGAATCTTCAAGCTGTTAATGTCTGAAGGTTATTCTGATCCTGAGTTATGAAGCCTTGAAAACAGCGTGTAACTGCCCTCAAAGTGCAGATCTCGGACTCTAAGATTTAATTTATGTTTAGGGAGATTTTATCTTTCTATTGCCTCTGTGGATTGAAACTGTGTTCTCTGGAATGATGGTGCTCCATCGAATAGTTTTGAGGATGAGTTGAGGGAGTTGGGGAACAGGTGGTGTTCATACAGCATTCTACACTTGTGAACACTGTTGTCATTGAATGCAATCAAATTCTCACAGCAAACCTTTGAAATCGAGTAGTAATTTAGTCTTCCCTGGACAGCAGAAAGTTAATCTGGAGAAAAGTGGTCCTGATTTCAGAAGATACTTTGAACGTGCAGGTGTCCCAATGAGGGGGTGAAATAGGCAAGCTTTCAGACCAATTCCAAGTCCACACATGCCATTGTTGATCATCTCCATTATAAACTCTGCAGTTGTAAAACCCACAGCTCAATATGCATGTTAGTTTACCCAACAGCCATCTCATCTAGCCTTAATTGTTTTGGACACTCCATTGGAGATGAACCTAGAACAGGAGCTGAGTTCTCAATGGTATGGAAGTTGCAATAAGAATCCCATTTCCTTAAAACCATCAGAGAACTTTATGATTTAATGAGCTTTTCTGTTCCATGAACAGGAGGGATGTGGCTTGTCCCCAAGTCTTTGACAAGGTCAGGATACAGTTGCTGTGGAAAAATCTAATTTGGCATGGGTATATATATATATGTCTCTGTGTGTGTGTGTGTGTGTGTGTGTGTGTGTGTGTGTGTGTGTGTGTGTGTGTGTGTGTGTGTGTGTGTTGGCTGCCATTATTGGCCACAGAGTATTTTCCCATAGTGTATTCAGGTTGTGCTGCCCATCAGAAGAAAGGCAGCCAGCGGCTGCATTTCTAATGACATCTTAGCTACTTTGTAGCGCACAGCTGCTTTTACGTGTTGAACACACACACACACACACACACACACACACACACACACACACACACACACACACACACACACACACAAAGGTACTGGCCCCTAGCATAATTCAGCATCAAAGAGCAGATCAAAAAAGAATATAATTATGGCAAATCACTTAAGCACTGAGATTGAACACATCTGTGTGTGAAATGCATCACACCACTGGATTTAGTACACATCTATGTGAGCTTAAAAATATAATAAAAAATAGAATAGTTTGGTTTGAATTATATCAAGAAAATATTTACATGCATTAAAATAAAGATGACTAAGCCTGAATTTGGCCATTCTATGCAGTAGTACACACACAATAATATATATATATATATATATATATATATATATATATATATATATATATATATATATATATAATATATATATATATATATATATATATAATATATATATAATTTAACACCGAACAAATCTGCCACATGATTAGGAGGAATATTTTATTTTATTTATATTTTATTTTATTATTAAATTATTCCCTTTTACAGACATTAAAATGTCACTCTCCTCTCATGGCTGAGATGTGCTCCCCGGTCAGTTTCCATAGTTATAACATAAACAAGTGGCTTACAGAAATCTCAGGCTGTTGTTGTAACGACAGTAATGTCAGGCACAGTAAAGTATTATTAAAATAGGCAAAAGCTAATCAGATATAAATGTAAATCATACATCATGTTTCTTTTTTTTGTTATTATTTGATTTTTTTGAAAGAATAAAAAAAAGATGTTTCAAAGTTGGTGTTAGAGAGAAGATGAAAGTGGTATTGAAGTTTCAAATAGAAAACCAGGAAAATTGTGGTTGATTTTTTTTTGGTATATTTTCAGTGGTGCAATAAAACATTTATTTAATAGTCAAGAGATGTTTTGTATTATACCCTGGAGATATAAAAGTACCCCTAGAATCACCATAACATAATGTCAACAACACTTTTTATACCTTGCATGCTGAGCATGATAGACTAAACACACGTAGGAAATACTCTCTTTTGAAGGATTTGGACCCTTTTATAAACTCCAAAAAATCATTTAGAGATTCTTAGAAAGAAGGTTATGTAAATAAACACCAGTCCTGGCTTCAACACTGAACAACACTGGTGGTACAAAATATTGTTTATGGCACCAAAGAAAGAGACAAATAATTATTGTGCATTTCATAGCAAACAACCAGAGGTCATGTGACCCCAACACACACACACACACACACACACACACACACACACACACACACACACACACACACACACACACACTCGCTCACACACTAACTCGGGTATTACTAAGTGTGTTTGACTAGCTGTGAAAGCTTTCTCTCCCTCAGGACCTTCTTAGTGGTATTAAAGAGGGATTAGTTTCAACCACACACCTTGCATGTGCCAGTCAAAATGTGCAGTGCTCTCTCTCACTCTCTCTCTCTCTCTCTCACACACACACACACACACACACACACACACACACACACACACACACACACACACACACACACACACACACACACACACAGTCTTATGCAAACCTATGGACACCCCTGGGCATGTATAAGCAAAAAACAAAACAAAAAACATGGCACGTAATTCACTTACTTTCACTTCAATTAAAATTGTGCTTCCAAACATTTGTATTAAACTGCATCACATCAAAATTTGAATTCCATTTTTTTTCATTTCCATTTTATATAATAATTAATCTGAAGCAAATGTCTTTGTAAGTTATGAATGTTTATCCTCCCCATAATCAATAGACGTTCAGATTGTTAGTAAAGTATTTGGTGAAACTCAAGTGATTGTCAATAGCATTTGGGTTAGATTGAGTACCAGGGAACATTCGGGATGATGACAATAATATGAGTTTAATATATGACTCTATTTAGTTGAAGAAAAATAATTTAAAGTATCTACAAACTTAAAACGAAGAAGAGAAAGAAGATGTAACCATGACATATGACCCTACATTGTAGATTTGCTATATTCGTTCAGTTGTTTCTACAACAATAAGGACATTTGGGACACATACAGAATGAATACAGACCCAGAATCATGTACAGACACATATCGCAGTGTGACATGAACCCAGACACGACATCCGAAACCAGAAGCTGACATTCTAGACCCATTTATATCCTTTTACCATACATTCCATAACACCTGCGTTACTCACCGCCACCCCTCTCTGCCCACTCACATGTGGGGGTCACCACAGCCCGAGTGTCACGCGTGGCTGTCCTGTGCACAAAGCTGTGACTAAGGCGGTACACAGGCCACTCAACAAAGAGCAAGAAAAAAGGCAGGGATTAGACATTGCACACAATAGAGGACAGGAAGATCTCTCAAGGGATCATAGGAATTACTGGCAAAAGCATAATACTCAGTGACAGAGAGAGGAAGTAGAAGAGCTTCAGCTTAGGAGATTATCACTGATCGTCAAAAGAAAAGAGGGACAAGAAAGAAGGGAAACCTGAAAAGTGGGGAGACAAACAGGGCCTCAGATTTGTGTCAAAAGGAAAAAAGGCTGCATCTTGAACAGGTTTAATGGAGAAAGTTCTCTTTACTCTTCTTAAAAATAAACTTTCCTGTATTTGTCTTAGATTTGTGTCTTAGTATGTAGAGATCTAGGAAAGATCTGTAATGGATCTAGAATGTGCTCTCAAAATGTTCTCCATTTGTCTAGCTCCCTGGACATTCCTCCAAAGACACCATTTGGGGACCTTCACTGATTTATTATAATTTATTATTATATTTATTTATTATTTATCATTTATTATTAATGTGTTACTCCATTATTCTTAGTTTCCATTCACACTCTTAAAAATAAAAGTGCTTCAAAATGTTCTTGCCATAGACAAACCATTGTTGGTTTCATGTTTGTATGAAGCTGAAGAACCATTTCATCAATTACAAAGATAATGGAATTTCAATACTATGGTTATGGGGTTGTAATAAAAGTTAATGTTACAGAATTTACAACATGGATGAAATATGAACCAGAAGAGTATGAGCTGGCTTTACAATAACCCGGCCGACAACCTGACACAGACTTTGGTTCAGCAGCAGCATCTGCAAGTGTATCAGGTTTAATTCTATCTATTGAAAGTGTGATAGTGTACAACGTCATTGACGCAGACAGGAAGTCATTGCAGAGGGTCATTAACACTGCATAGAGGAATAAAAAGGGCATCTCCAGGTCCTGTTGTATGACATTGTTTGTTTGCTATATTACCATTTGCGTTGTATTGCACTATGTTGGTCATTTTTGCACCTTGAAACAGCCAACATGATCCCCTTTTATGTTTCATATAATAACAATAAATCTTTCTATTCTATTCTATTCTATTCTATTCTATTCTATTGTAGGAAATCTGTAGAGTGGGTAGCTGTATGAAAGTTCTTATACATATAGAACAATGCCTAGATATTCTCATATACATACAGAATAACTTTATTGTTGGGTGAAAGAGGTTCTGGAGACAATATGAATTCACGTTTATGCAAGTCTATCCAAAAAAACTAGTTTTTCATTCAAATCTGGATGTGTGATTTTTGGCCTTGCTGCCATGACTTTTAAATTCTATATATTTCCGAAGTTTTTAATCCTGAAAGAATAAGAAGTAGACAAGGGATAACAATATACCGTTTTCCTTTGTGACCTCTGCATTAATCTCTGAATGTTCTTTCACACAAAATAACTTTCTCTGTTTACCCCTTTGAATGGCAAAGCTTTCATCTTCCAGGAACACGTCCACTGGAGATCCACTTAGTCACCACAATCCCTTTTGTTGCCTTTTTCTTGCAGGTTGTTTGCCACTAAATGCAGCGGCTGCCTGGAGAAGATCTCCCCCACTGAGTTTGTGATGCGTGCACTGGAGAGTGTCTATCACCTGGGCTGCTTCTGCTGCTGTGTGTGCGAAAGGCAGCTGTGTAAAGGGGACGAGTTTGTGCTGAAGGATGGACAGCTGCTGTGTAAGAAAGATTACGAGAGGGAGAAAGACCTGCTCAACTCCATCAGTCCAGAGATGTCAGACTCTGGTGAGAACAAGACTTCTTATTCTGTTAACCTCACACTGACTTGGCAGTTTACTGGGTACACTTGCCTTGTGGCTTGGTGACATCTGTACTGTGTTACCAAGCTACGAGGAATCTGAAACGTTTGGATCCAAGATGTGTTCATTTCTTTTTATTAGAGCGATAAAGGTGCTTTGGGTGCTACATTGAGACCACTCTGTGTTGTCCCATGAGATGCTCTATTGGTTGTAAACCCTGTAATGAAAAGTTCACCCATGCCTCGTGTATATGCCTCTTTACTACACTTAAGTATGGCTTCCCATTTGCAAGTTGATCTCATCTACTCAGCATTATCTTCTCAGCAACATCTACAACTTGCTTAGTAGTTTGTTGTGACAACTAAAACCAGCCTGATGATTTCTGCAGAAAAAAGTGAGGATGAAGATGTGGATGTGAAGCCAGAGAAAGGTTCTGCAGGGCAGAACAAAGGCAGTGACGATAGCAAAGATTCACGTCGGCCCAAACGACCCCGCACCATCCTTACCACGCAGCAGCGCCGTGCCTTCAAAGCCTCTTTTGAAGTTTCCTCCAAACCATGCCGGAAGGTAAGACTCTAATCCTACAGTTGAGGTCTGAAAAGGTTAGAGAACATCAAACAGTTTGACCAAAAAAGCTTAAGTGGTTAAAAATGGATGCAAACTAGCCGAGCCAGTTGCATTATGTAGGTGATGTCAGCGGGACTCCTCCTTAGCTTCACCATCACAGTGCCCTTGGCAGTCATTGAATTAGTGAGCCAGTGAGCTTGTGTGTTCTTGCCACGTTGAGTGTAGGCCAAACAAAACTGCTATCTGGCTGAAGTAACCTTCTGAAAAGACACTTATGCCAGGTCTCAACGAGTTCCTTAAGTATTATAAAAAATCCCTGACGATTGAAACCTCTTGTTAAGAGTATTTACACACCAATCCTAGATCTTTATTTTAGATGATCCCTAGCATGGTCCACAGAATGTTTAAAAGTATGTCAGCAATTGATGCTGGATTTTGAACAATCTCCTGCACAAGGACATGCCAGCACTGTCTGAAGAACACAGTAGAATCAGTAATACTGGTTTGAGCCCATTGAATATAGACCAGTTAATATGGAACAGTGATGTATGGAACTACTGCTACGTGAACACAAATCTGCGATAATGAGCCTCACCCCTATAGAAGCCCAGAATCATCCCTCAGGTTTAGATGAGAAGTTAGCAGGCAGACATCTTCAAAGGCCATTCTCTGATCATTAGTAAGCTGATATTTCAGAAGGCAAACAACTAAAGGGCAAACCTCTTCTCTTGTGGTGCAGGTGAGGGAGACTCTGGCAGCAGAAACTGGTCTGAGTGTGAGAGTGGTCCAGGTGTGGTTCCAGAACCAGAGAGCCAAGGTCAGCAAACACCAAAATCCTACTTGTAACTATTTTGCATGAATCCTCAGTGGAGCATCGTGCTAACTGAAACATCTTTTCCCCTTTAGATGAAGAAGCTGGCTCGTCGACAGCAGCAGCAACAGGAGCAGCAGAACTCACAGAGACTTGGACAAGGTAAGAGATGACATCTACTCTAGATGTTCTTTCATACGTGGCCACTTGGTTCCGTTTCAGGTTTTAGTTGTGATTGTAAAGCTCATCTTGTACTGGGGTGTGCTCCTCTAAGTTGCATGTGTGTGGTTCTGTGTGCATTTTAGAGGTAATATCCAGCAGAATGGAGAGCCTGATGAACTCCTACACACCACTTGCTCCACCTCAGCAACAGCAGCTTGTCACCATGGACACAAATGGTTACAGCACAGATCCTTTCCAGCAAGGGCTCACCCCTCCACAAATGCCTGGAGATCACATGAACCCATATGGTAAGCAGGGCATGAGTGGGATATGCAGCACATTTACACACACACACACACACACACACACACACACACACACACACACACACACACACACACACACACACACACACACACACTCACAAACCCCAAAACAACTGAGACAACAGCTAAAACTGTAAACATGAAAACCAGGTTTTAAACCCATTTTAATTTTAAACTTGCATTTTATAGCATAACTCGATATTTTACTACTAAAGTTAAAATAAGAATTCACATTTGAGTCAGTGTGTTTGTTTTGTCTTGGTGGTGGGGTGGTGGGGGTTAGGGCCAAATAAAATGTCCACAAGTGGTAAGAGGCCCTCACTTCGGGTGGGACTCCTCTATGCCACTCTATATGAAAAATATCATTTTGATCGCTAGCTAAAGACAGAATTTCAGTCTCTCTGTGGTTTTCATACAACGTTCCCCCTTTTAAAAAATAAACAGAGAATTTGGTTTCAAGCTTTACAATGCAGTCTTGAGGTTTGGAGTTTGGATGGATGGATGGATGGCGATCATGGTTTTTATAGTATATCCTGCCTTTGTTGGTGTGACTGTCTCCTCTGTCCAGGGAAGACTGTCTACTGGATTATGGAGCACTGCTGTGAGAATGTAATTGCATTCAGGGATAGTGAATATCCAATAATCACCACCTACCTCACTCCCTAACTCATCCCAAAAGTACTGGATGGACCACCATCATTCCAGAGAACACAGTTACAGTGCTCCACAGCTCAGTGAGGGGGGGCTTCATACCCCTCTAGCCCACACCTGGCATAAGGCGTGGTGCCAATAGGTTCATGTTTATCTGCTCCAGAGACTTCTAATCTGGCAATACTTCTATACAGGAATAAACGAGCGGTGTGAGTGTTTGTGTGCCTGAATGCATTCACTCAAAAGAGGTGTCCACAAGTATTTGGACATATAGTGTAGTAGGGGGAAATCCATATCCACATCCATTGCTCCATACCACAGTGCTGGGGGGTTGTACCCCCTGTAGCTAATGCTTGGCATTAGGCATGGTGACCTTCAGCTCACAATGTGGCAATGTGTTTTTGTGAAGCTGCGTGCATCAAATAAATACTGCAACATCTTAAAAGACCTCAGTTCACTGATTAAAGTGGTGTCGGGACACATGGAGCATATGTGATGTAGTGTGTGTGGAGGTTGTGGATTTTATGAATGTGGACATGTGAACCATGAATGTTTGTTTGTCTGGTTTTGAATTTGTTTTCTTGGCTTGGTTGATACATAATTACAGTAACATCCCCTTGAACCCTCACTTAGCTTGCTTTCGCTTCTTTCCCCCTCTCTGCAGGAAACGACTCGATTTTCCATGACATCGACAGTGACACGTCTTTGACTAGCCTGAGCGACTGCTTCATGGCTGCCTCAGATACAGGCTCCCTGCAGGCCCGCGTGGGAAACCCAATCGATCGCCTCTACTCCATGCAGAGTTCCTACTTCACCTCCTGAAACCAAATCTCAAAGTTGACTGAAAGGGACAGTCGACCCAGAAACAGCCCTGTTCTGGTCTCATTAACATGACAGGCTAAAAAAGAATGAAAAGTTAAAAAAAAAAAGATAAATAAATGATTAGAAAAGACTACTTTGTCTCAGATATTCTCATGGACATCCAGAATGACCTCAGCCATCATCTCCAGGCAGCAAGGAAAGCATAAAGATGATGAAAGAACGTTGCCACATCTTATGGAATCTGGAAAGGGACTTTATTTTCTTAGTGTCTTATGATCTCTGGTCCGGAGGTGGGAAGACAATGTTCTTTTATATGATGCTCATAGTGAAATAACTGCTTGTCCATGTAGAAACTTCATCAAGTGCTTTCGAAGTTTACACTTCTTCTAGATGGCGATCGGACACTTGATTTGGACCTGCTTACCTCAATTTAAGTAGAGGACAACACTGTGCTTCACGTAAACATCATTCTGAAATTCACTTGCTGTGAATTTAAGGCTGTTTCACTGCTCATTCATTTACGTCACCCACGCAGCAGAGGTGCATTTCTTTCTAATATCTCTGTAAGGCAGAAAACTAAATAAGGAAAACGTTTGTTTTCCAAATGCATTTGCAAGCCAACAAGCGGTTTGCAACGATGTGTATGTTGAACTGTAAATGGACAATATGGATACGGACAAAATATTTATTAAATACATGTGCCAGTCAAATCCAAGATGCTTTATTTAAAGAAATGGTGTTCTAGTCGGTGGTGCAGAAATTAAAGTAGAGATTTCTCCTGTTGTTCAAAATAGGCTGTATTTGTCTTTCGCTGTGCTATTTATTTGTTATATGCATTGTCTGAACTTCATGAAGATGCATTTTTAATGCTCAGTATTTGCTAAATTACCAAAGTTAGTTGGTACTACAGATAAACAAAAAATAAATAAAAAGTAGGATGAAAACATTTTTGGTTCATGTTTTTGTTTCTCAGAAGGTAAAAAAATGGCTCAAAAAAACTACAAAGAAGGAAAGCAGAGAAGAATTCAACATAAAATATTCACATTGAGTCATTTTATCTCTCTTGAGTGTAGCACCTAACCCAGACTGAGACTGAGACTGTCCAATATTTTATCACTGATTTATCTGAGTTTACTTAATTGCAGCATTTCAGGGATTCTAATTTCTGATCTATGAATGATATGAAAATATATGAAAATATGAAAAAGCAATTCATTTAAAAAAAATCGACTTATGTTTTCATGAAGAACAATGTTGGTAATAGAAGTATCTGCATGTGAAGAACCTTTCAATGCTTTAAAGAGCAATCACTGCTGTAAATGTTATTTACCCGTTTACTGTTACCAAGTTTCAGGCATTTCAGTGAATCTTTCTGCAGGAGCTCCGGCTCAAAAGAATAACTTCTCATTAGCGTCCAGACAGTCGCCGATACTACAAGCTCTTTATTATTTGTATTTGTTTTAGACAAATATACACAACAAATGTAAATGACAAATACACACAGACACATTCTTAGCATTTCTATAAATGAAAGAGGTCTGTCTCTTTCTCTAGATGTTTGAAAAGGCATCACAAAGGAGATTTGCAAATGAAAAAGGTGACCTTACAGCTAGGATACCACTAAATATCACATAAATCCACCTTTGTGTTTCACGTGTGCCACCTTCAAGACACTTCAGACGTAGGCTTTCTTAGTTTGTCTGGATTGTCCCTTTAATAAGTTCTATATTCCTCAGTTGTCATCGTGTGAAGGTTTTGAAGGGTTTTGACGTTTTATATGTAAATAAATGGTCAAATTCTCCTCCAAAGCAAATATGCTACAATATACTGGCATATTTTTTAAAAATCACATACAATCAAAACACGTTTTCTGTCTGTTGCTGTGAGTTTTGAGCCAATACAACTCTCAAAAAAATGTATTTAAAATAATAATAAAATAAAATCCTGAAAGTTTTGCTTTAAAGAGACATTCAAGCTTTCTAAGAGCATTCAAAGAGACAATCAAAAATGTTAATGTTCACAAAGTATAAAAATGACTGAATGAGCTAATTTGCAACCTATAGGACAGTATTTCTAGGTGCTAGTTGTAAGTCAAAGGGCAGCAATTTGGACAGCTTGGATTCTTGCTCAAAAGTAAAGTCATTATAGTGGATAAAAAATACTTTATTTCTGTTTTTATTTTGGCAAATATTTTGAAAATAGGCTTAAATGTTATGCCATTACAGCTAGACTTAACAGATAGCTTACTCTGTACACTTCTCAAAGGAAATGCAGATATATGAAATTTAATTCTATGTTTGAAAAATTCATCATGATTGATTATTTCACTGTGAAATTTTTTAATAATAAAGTACCACAGGAATATCTTTTGAAGTTGGATGAGGATCAACTCTACTTAATTAATGGGGGAGAAGCAGTTTAGGAATGAAAAATGATTTAAAACTCTGTGCTTATATAAGAAATGATCATGGATTTTTTTTAACATTGACATTTAATGTACAATTAACCAACATTAATGCCTACTTTATGTTCAAAGCACCTATAAAATAGGCCAAATGTAATGTATGAGCAACCATATCTCCCATGTTTTGATTATGTAAACCACACAAACACACACTGCAAGATCAAGTTCCTTTTAGATAAAACTACTGCAGGAACAGCAATATTACCAGCATAAATATAAATTATAATGATTGACGAGGAATCAATCAATCATGTCTGGAGTGGATGAGTGGATGTCATTTCAAAGAAAAAATGGCTCCAGACACAGCAGAAGTTCTAGCAATGTCCTACTAGACCTGAGTGATGCTCTAAAATGTAAAACAGCGGTGAAGGATCTGTACCTTTACTCTTATCTGAAAGAATCATTATAGAACTCAATTAAATCATTGAATTGTGGGCATAAACAGACATTAATAATATTGCAGAGGTGGTTTAAGAGTTCTCACATTAATGCCTAGAACTGTAATTCATTGTTCGTCCTAAAAGTCACATGCACAGTGTAAAACGTGTTAACTTTAATGCATTTTTTTTGTATGAATATTAATAACATTCAGAAAAAAATCACACTTCTAACTGATCTAATGAGATCAATTGCAGGTCACTTTCCTTGCAGTATTGCAGTGATGCACAACTTGGCTTCTGTTGCTTAATTAAACAATAAAATGCAATATTTACTCTTAACTCCACCTCCAACTTCCACAGTTTTTTTAATCTTGCATGAGTGGAATAACCCGATTTGCTATGCTTGGTTTAAGGCAAACAATTGTGTCATTGACTTAGACCCTATCATTTACGGGTTGCCCTATTTTCACCACCTCAAACACAGAGAGTACACAGTCACTCTGTGGTTTACATGCACTCATCTGGAAGTTATGACACAAGACAGATGTCTTGTCTTACTGCCTGACAACTCACAGCAACCCTTCCTCGGTCACTCATGAAATCACTTGTCATGTATTTTGTCTCATATTTAACAAATGGACTTTTTTAAGTTTAAAACTTTTTCAATGTTATTTAAATAGATTTTGGAAACAACAAAACAGTAAAATATAGTTAAACATATACATTGTATCTGGAAGTATTCACAGCATTTTATTTTTTGCATGTTGTCTTATGTTACAGACTTGTTTCAAAATGGAATAAATTCACTTTTTTCCCAGAATTCCACTCACAATAGCCTTAGATGACAAAATGAGCAAATAAAACACATAAATATAACATGCACATACGTATTCACAGCCATGACACTCAAAATTGGGCTTAGATGCGTCTCCCCTTTAAGCTGTTCCGATGTTTGTACAGCGTGATTGGACACTTGTGGTGAATTCAGTTGATTGGATATTATTTGGAAAGACACACACCTGTTTATATAACGTCTCACAGTAGACAGTGCATGTCAGAGCACAAATCAAGCCATGAAATCTATGAAATTGTTTGTAGACCTTTGAGCCAGGATTGTATCAAAACACAGACCTGGGGAAGAAAAATCATTGCAAACATTTGCTGCGATGAAGTTCCCAGTGAACACACTGACCTCCATAATTTGTAAATGGAAGAAATTTGGAACCACTAGGACTCTTCATAGACCTGGCCACCCAGCCAATCTGAGTGATTATGGTAGGAGGGCCTTAATCAGCGAGGTGACCAAGAATCCAATGGTCTCTCTGACAAAGCTGCAACAACCATTTCTTCAGCACTCCACCAATCAGTCCTGTATGGTAGAGTGGCCAGATGGAAGCCACTCCTCCTGGCAGCCCATCTAGAGTTTGCCAAAAAAACACCTAAAGGACTCTCAGATCACGAGATACATTGGCTCATCACCTAGCCAACACCATTCTTTCAGTGAAGTATGGTGGTGGCAGCATCATGCTAGTCAGGGTTGAGGGAAAGATAAGTGCAGCGTTATACAGAGACATACAGTCCTTGATGATAATGTGGCCCAGAGGGCTCATGACCTCAGACTGGGACAAAGGTTTTTCTTCCAACAGGACAACGAACCTAAGCACACAGTCAAAATAACAAAGCAGGGGTTTTGGGACAACACTGTGAATGTCCTTAAGTGGCCCAGCCAGAGCAGAGACCTGAACCTGATTGAATATCTCAGTGCATCTGGAAAGTATTCACATGTAAGTATACAAAAGTATTTTTCCACATTTTGTTTTTATAGCCTTATTACAAAAGAGATTCAATTAATTTTGTCCCTCAAAATTCTACACACAATACCTCATTATGAAAAGGAGAGAAAGGTTCTCATTGTGTCACTCCTTGAAATCGTTGAATATTTATTAAAAATAAAAAAATATATAACATGTGCATAGGTATTCACAGCATTTGCCCAATGAAGCACCTTTGGCAGCAATTACAGCCTCAAGTATTATACAATCTTGGCACCTGTTTTTGGGAAGTTTCTCCCATTCTTCTTTGCAGAACCTCTCAAGCGCCATATGATTGTAGGGGGAGTGTTGGTGCAGATCTATTTTTAGATATCTCCAAAGATGTTCAATGAGGTTCAAGTCTGTGTTCTGGCTGGACCTGCTCTCAGGTAGGTAATGAGGTTTTGTGGACAGCAGATTGAAGTTTCTTGTTTTGTGTAGAGCAGGTTGAGGTAATGAGATTTTGTGGACAGCAGATTGAGGTAATGGGTTTTGTGGACAGCAGATTGAGGTAACGGGTTTTGTAGACAACAGATTGAGGTAACAGGTTTTGTGGACAGCAGATTGAGGTACTGAGTTTTGTGGACAGCAGACTGAGGTAACAGGTTTTGTGGACAGCAGACTGAGGTAATGGGTTTTTTGGACAGCAGACTGAGGTAACGGGTTTTGTGGACAGCAGATTGAGGTAACGGATTTTGTGGACAGCAGATTGAGGTAACAGATTTTGTGGACAGCAGACTGAGGTAACGGGTTTTGTGGATAGCAGATTGAGGTAACGGGTTTTGTGGACAGCAGACTGAGGTAACGGCTTTTGTGGACAGCAGATTGAGGTAACGGGTTTTGTGGACAGCAGGTTGAAGTAATGAGGTTTTATAAGCAATGGTAAGAAGTAATTTGATGGACAGTAGGTTGAGATAACGAGGATTTGTGGACAGCAGATTAAGGCAATGTGGTTTTATGGACAGCAGGTTGAAATGATGAGGTACTGTGGACAGCAAATTGAGATGATGAAGTTCATGAACAGCATTTGGTCAATAAAAGGTTTATTAATGGATTGTTAAAGAACCAGTTTTGTAAACGTGGCACATGAATGTGGAAATTATAATATTATATGTGTTCATATTATTTAAATTTTAAGAAAATGCTTTCTTCAAGGGTTCTTTAGTAAAGGTAATATTTCTATTTAGAGTCATGACAGATTAAATGGCTCTTCTCTATAGCTGAAAACCAGTATAACAATCTTGTAACAATGCTTCTATGCAACACCACTTCCACTATTGTTATGCCATTTTTAGGCACATATAGAGCCTTTTTTGTTATGACTGTAAACTACCTCTCTGTTTGTTTTCTTCCAAAGTTAGTACATATTTGTTCTGGTAAAAAAAAACGTACAGTAAACGTTACTGTAAGTACACACTGTAATACAACACATTTTCCCAGACATTGAGATGCAAGTGTCATTGAACAGAGTCGGAATGACTGGGTTGTCCAGGTTGGGTGGATCTGAAGGTGAGAATGTTGCAGTATTTTTTCCTTCTTATCGCAACAGCTATCTGACAAGTGCTAGAAGGAACTGCTGTCCATCATAAAGCCGTCGTTGTGGCATGAGAGCACTTCAGACCCTTAGGGCAATTCTGTTGAAATCACCACTGTGCACCATACACCTACGGAGAGAGACCTTGCAAACATTCTTTCAACTTGCTCTATCTCTCTTTCCTGAACGGACATGAGCCAGTGTTTCGCTGTGGCTGCATAAAAATGAAATAAAAGAGCAGCGAATTACTTTTTCTGTATATCAGGTATAAAATAATCACCCATTACATTAACACCACCTCCATAACATTGAATAGGTTCCCATTGTGACACTACTGATCTTGGGTGTATTTCCCAATAGGTAAGTTTCTAACTACATTCCCAACCTACGTGGTGGAAACAACGCAGTTGCAATGCAGGAGTTTCCCAAAACCGTTGTTGGAACTACGGAAGTAACCACGTTGGTAACTTACATAGTTGGTAACTTACATAGTCTGAACCATCATTAAGCATGTTTCCTAAAACAGTAGTTCCAACAAATATATTTGGAACTACTGTGGTTGTGCATTTCCAACTACAGCTTAAAATCTGTGATGATAAGTTCGGTTCCTGGTGTTTACGTCTTCAATGTTTAAAGATGTAGGGGAGAGATGGTAGTCAGAAAACTGAAATCAAAACTTTATTATTCAATATATTTTTGCAATGTATGAAAATTGTATCTTAAATATATAAAAAATAAATGTTATTGTTTTTAAACATATATTTTTCATATACATTTATTTTAATAAATGTATTTTTATTAAACATATTGTCATTAAAAATAGTTATTGGTTAAAAACCCAAAAATATAAATATAGAAACCCAACTGTACATCTACTGTGTATCTATATATGTAACTTGTTTTTACATTATTAAATGTAAATTTGCTAACATGTCCATGTTTCACATTTCCTGATGTATTATAAATGATCGTATTTATGCTATATGTTCTGAAATACATTTTAGTGAGAGAAATATATTTTGGAATGGAATGCAATGTATTTGAGACATAGTTCAAATATATAAAATTACTTGGACACTAATATGGGTTTCTAGGCCTATGAAATGTATCTGTATTACAAATAAAAACAACCTATTAATATTTACAATTCATGAAGGAATCATTTTTTATTCCTCAAGTGATTTCACTGCCATTATGAAAAGTGCATAGATAGATAGATAGATAGATAGATAGATAGATAGATAGATAGATAGAGCCATGCTCAGACATATAGTCCACTCAGGTGATGCATCGGTGTGTCAAGTTTCCTGGTTTTGGGACACAACTTCAACAACTACAACTTCACATATGGATTAGTTCAACAATGCATTGTACCATGTTATTTCAATGCTAGTTGTAGCTAACATTGAATCAATGATCATTCATTGTAGACTCCACAACAACCTCTGAAGGTGTTCTCTGGTATCTGGCACCAAGAGGTTAGCAGCAGATCCTGTAAGTTGTGAGGTCAGGTCTCCATGGATCTCTTTAACGAGTCATAGATGCCCATGAATCTGTCACTGCTTCGCCGGTTGTCTTTTCTTGCAAGGGTGTAGGTTTGCATATGGACAGTAGAGTTCAGCTTTAAACACTTTACATTTTTAACATCTTCTCTCCACAATATCCACTCTATATCAACATCTGCACAACCACTGTGGGGGAGAGGCAAGAATAAATTGGTAATGGAAATAGTGACGGTCATTCAAAACATTGTATTGTAAGGAAACATTTTTACTCTTGGAAGAACTGACCATTGTTAAATGACCCCCAACCTCAAAGGTCAATCACACGTGGCACTGAATTCATCTCTGAATGGAATCTAGCCTACAACACAAACATGCTCAGCTCTAAAAAGTAATACATAACAAATCAAATAATTTCAGATGACTCATTTTTTTATTAATATTTGCCATAAAAATCCATTTTTGGACTTTCTCCAGTTCTTGACTTTCTCAGTTTTCCTCTTCAATAACATTACTGGAATGTATTTCAATGGAAATGTGTATGATGTACAAAGCTGAAAGCAAACCGGATTTTCAACTTTGCACGTGAGCAGGCCAGGAAGTTGGAACCTATCTGTTCAATTTAGTTCAACCGTAGACTTTAATTCACAAGACGTGTATTTAATAAAAGGTTCCCGAGAGAAGCAGCATAAAACCTCACAATATCACAGGAGTGTATTCCTATTAAAAATAAATCTTGATTTTTCAGTTGGAGCAGGCCAGCAGGGTTCTGTGAATCCTGCACAGTTCATTTGGGTGAGTGGTTGATAGTTACGTGACAACTTTCACACCTGCTTGTCTATGACACGACAGAATGTGTCAAAATGCTAAAATGATGGTTCAGCAAAAATGTCAAATTTATATTATCTTCTTCTTGGAGTTTCCATGTCCTCTCCTCAGGCAGCAAGTGGTTCCCGTTAGGAAACGTCTCCAGCATATTTACTAAAGGTACTTAACTGCACCATATTCCATTCTTTTAAGGTACACAACTGGACCCGATACACTATCGTGGGTACATTGGATAGAACCAAAAGCTGTAACCTAAGTTAAACGTTAGGATAAGGACACACTGTCCGTGGGAATAACTGCTTTAATTGCAAACACAGCATATATGAATCCTTGTTTTATATCCGAGAGATGCTGGGCTGTATTGGACTTTCTCCTTGGGCACACAGCAGTGCAAGAGGTGCTTGGATGCCTCGGGGTAAATGACACACTAATATGGAGAGTCTTGACCTCACTGACCCCAACACCCTTCTGTGGGTTTAAAGCAACACATCCCCAGATTTTAATAAAAAACACCAGAGTCCTCTCTCCCCAAGAGAGAGCACTCATTGCATTAAACAATACTATATAAATCCCTGTCAAATGTTATTGACATTCTGCGACGTGGTGTCAATCACACAATGCTTCAGAAATGATTCATTTCACCATTAGTCTAACTCTTCTTCCAATCACACTTCAGCCATTGTCTTGCTGTATCACTGTTTAATTCCACTACATTATACACATTACAATTATGCGAATAATAACAATAGGCGAAATATGCGATCTGTTTCTTAGAGATGTTCGTAAGTCTGCTCACAAGAGTGTGGATCTGAGTTAAGCCTCAAGTGTAGTGTGAGTCTGAGTCATATCTCAAATCGAAGTCTAGTCTTGAGTCTTCAGAATTATTTTTTTTTGCGTCCACAATAAATTAATCATAATCAGATTTTTGCATTTATCTGATTATTTGTGTGGTTCTGAAAACAGACATTTTTAAAATTGGATTAAGGTCCAGAAACCTGTAATCAGATTTCTCATATCACCAATCAGGTTTCTAAGGGCATGTATACACTTTAGTCTGATTTCTTTCCTTTTCCTCAGTTTGTGCAGGGGTGCCCATTCTCGACAAGCTGCAACTGTCCCAATTCAGAAGATAAGAACTCCTTATTATGATGATTGACTCATATGAGGTTTCTCATAATCTGATCACCCAAGTGTAACATGTTGATCAGCTTCCTGATCAAATTTGATTTTTCCCAGTTATCCAATATTTCAATGCAGATATTTGAAGCTAAAACTGTTTTGACCCAGTCAAAGGTGAAATTTGGACGTGGAAGTAAGCAGCATTTATTGTGCTGAAGGCATCTTAAGTCCAACCTACAGCCCAAGCAATTAATGTAAGATACCTAAAGAACCTTTATGCATTTTATAACTGTTCATTAAACCAAAGGTGAAAACAGAAGCTCCACAGTTGATAACAAAATGAAGTCTTCTTTTCTTTAAAACCTTTCTTCATTTAATGTGTTTAAATAACTATCAATTGTAGTGTTTTAAGATTCTTAAAGTTTAAAGGAACACGTATACTACCATCGTAATTCTAAACTGCTACTAAATGGCGTGTGTAATGGTTGTCATTTTTCAGGTCCATTAGAGCTTACTGATACATGCCTGTGGAATGCAAAAGCAGGCATGTGTTTTTGAAGCTCGACCTTCAGTTCAGACCTGAAGCACCTTATGCCTTGGTGATGACCCCTCTGGGTTAACATAAGCCCTGGGCTACTCGTGCCCTCCTGTCGGCCCTTGCAGCAATCTCCTTTCCCGTCCAGCTGAGGGGAAATGGATCCACTGAACTCAGAGGTTTGAAGTCTGTTTTCCTCCAGCCATTTATTTTGGAAGACTGCACCTTATCTTTCAGTATAAGTTAAAATACTGTGTGTGAGTTTTCCAAATGTTCTTCAACTTCCTTGTGAACTCAGTCTGTGTCTTACTAAAATTATGATGGTTAGCTTCGCTTTTGACATCTTGAGGCATTCTGTCATTTGGCATATGCTGTAATTCTCTTCTACAAATTACCCACAGCCAGTAAATCCATTTTAATAATAGATTCGGGAAGTGCTATAGCTGTATTATGGAACGTTTGGAACACCAGCACACTTGCCACCAGTACAGTCCTGATTGATATGGCTTATGTTTATATGCAGTGATTCCTCATGTTCTCTGAACCAGCTTGTTCGATTTTTGTGACTCATTTGCTTGTGCCAGTGTTCCTTCTGCACTTGACAGCTTCAGAAATGGGCAGGATTATTGTAGTCTGCTGAATTCAAGTCCCCCTCATGATCAGTATGGCCTGCCCTTTGTGATTTGTCATATGTTGTCATTTTCTAAAAATCAACCACAGCCTCTCAATCCACTCTAATGATAGATCCAGGTACTGCTACAGCAGACTGCTCCAACTGTTACTGCTACAAAGTCTTCAATCTCACAACAGTAAAACATACATGCCGACCCACTTACCCTGGCCACTTCTCCACCGACTCTTGAGGTCATGCTGATGCAGGCCTATATGATCTTAATATACACTCTGCTGTAACACACCCAGTTCATCTCAGCAAGGGCTCATCAGTTAGTTCATTAGTTGAATCACATGTGCTGTGGACCCTGGAGTCAGTTGTATGTGCCATTGCTCCTTCTCCACTTCAGTGCTTCAAAAAATGTTATTGATTTCAAATCCACCTCTTGAACATAATGACTTGCGTACTGAAGCAATAAACATGCCATGGGCTTATGTTGAATGTCACGCCCATTATATTCAAATATCACAAAACTCCTCTGCATGCTTTTCCCTTTTCTAAAGATTCTATCTCTTCCACCTAATGCTGCCCTGGCGATGATGAATTCTTGCGAAGGTCTTGGGCCCTTGACTCGACTTAATGGCTTTAGAAGGTGTTTCGAGATCTTGTCTTTTCTGTACAGAAAGTCTCCTTGAATACATAATCTTAGATTTTTTTTTATGATAATAATAACATCTGAAAGTGTAATTCACTGAACCAGAAGACAGTTTATTTACTGTATCTGTTCATTTAGCCTATATACCCTGTGAGACTCAGCTGTGTGTACAATAACTGTGCCTGAGCTCAGTTCAATTGAGTAAAGTAAGCAAGCCAGGTCAGGAAGTACACATCAAAGTTTACATAGCTTCAGCATTGATCTGGAAATGGCGCCGTGATCAGATCCGTCTAGTTGTTTACTCTCTTGTTATGAATCTATGGTTGGATGAATCTGACTCACCCCCCATAAAGCTATAATCAAAGACTGCACACTAAGCTACTTGTTAGATTTTTCCATCGAACTGTTTGCTTTTGCACAATATGTAACAAGCCTAACAAGCTGTTTCATTTTCCCTCTTTTGCCGTAATCTTGCTTTTAATTAAAACTATCTAGCAAATCTCTACTGCACACAAGATAAAGTGCTTTTTCTTTCAATAAACTGAATCTATTCAAAGTCATTCAAGTGATTAATCTTTACTCACACAACATGGAAGCTGTAGGTGTGATCATTATTTTTTCTTTTCCTTTTTTTTTCTTTTTTTTTTTTCTTCAATATAGATTTAATCGAAATATGCTCCAAAGTGTGTTCTCTGTAACATATGTGTTTATTAATCTTTACTCCAGGGGCGCCAAAAACCTTACATATGAAAAAAAAAAAGTTGAAATCTATTAGTTCTGATGTTTACTTAAAAGAATAAAATCCAGAACATTAACCTTTAGACCCGTAGCCAAATTTGTGGGATGTTTTTGTAGTTTGATGTTCTTTTTTTCCATCAAACATAGACTCAGGGGATCATACGCCATTAAACTTTGACCTGTAACAATTAAGATAATTTAAATATTTGTATGAATTTTTACTTTTTATTGTGCCTTGAATTTAGGGATGTATAAACATAAAAATAGGGACTAAAAACTTAAAACTTTACAGAAATTCTGTTGGAAGTTGATCATCTGGAGTGCGTTTTGAGCTAAATATAAAATAATGTTGATGAGTTATTTATAATGATTATATTTACAAGAATAATTAAATAATAAGTTATTAAAAATACTTGACAGTAGTACAAATTAAACCTGAATATCTTTTATTATTTTTTGGTATATATGGATATATCTGTATTTTCCCTTCACAGGGCTTTTTTTCTGAAAGATGGACAGAAAGAGAAAACAAATAAAGAAAGAAAGAAAGAAAATATTTCCTTCCTTCTCATTGTCCTCTATAACCCAATATCTGGGTCAGTGATGTCATCAGCCCCTCCCCTTCTCACTGATCAGTCAGACTCTATGTGCAGGTTGAGCATGTACACATGGACAGAGCAGTAAATATGCACTAAAAGGCTCTTTGTTTTTAAACTGGGACTTAATTCCATTTTCTAAAGTTGACTACTTGCTTTATTTACATAATGAGATTAAATAGGATACGTCTTGTAGTTTGTATGATGTAGTGTATCATGTCTGTGTGTTACTCTGATCCTGAGATGTGAAGTTTGTGAAGTGTGGATCTCAGGTTGTAAGAAAAAACTATTATGGCAAGTAGAAGGAGGTTGGTTTATATCCAAATGATTGTAATTTGTGACATTGGCTCCATCTGTATAAAAAGGTCAGATTTCTTCCACCAAAACTGACAAAAGATATTTTATAAAAATGATAAAAAAAAAAAGAGGTTTGTGTGATTTTCATTTAATTTCAGACACCGACAATAAGAATGCTATATTTGCTTAATAACATTGTGTTGTGTGTAAAGACGTGGGATTCAGGGACAGGCGTCTAAGCACATCTTTAAAATCATTTATTTCTGCAACAAGAGTCTGATTTTAAAGATATCCTGTCACATTTGAACAGTAGCACATAAACATAAATTAAAAAATTAAAAAAGGAAGGAGAAGGAAAGAAAGAAAGAAAGAAAGAAAGAAAGAAAGAAAGAAAGAAAGAAAGAAAGAAAGAAACTAGTTAAGATTTTGTGAGTGAGTTTGAGAAACAAAGTGTGGTTCCGGATTCCTCCTGGAGGCTCCCAGCCAGCATGTGGATGTGTTCAATCAGCAACACTGAATTACCAAATCAGGTGTTGGATAAATCCACTACTTTTTGTATGAATGATATTTGTATTTATTCTAATATTAGAGAAAATAAAGTCTCATCATTTCAAGACTTCACTGCTGAAACTCCTGTCTAGCTGGCCTGCCTATGCACACCATCAGGCTCTTCAACTGACCCCAAATGCACATTCCACCTACACTACGGTCTCTTCACTGGTTTTCTGTATCTGCACATCAGATTTAATAAGAGCATCTGCTAAATGCCATACATTTAAATGTAAATGTATATATTTATGTATACATAGGTATTCACTGACACCAACCGTTAAATGGTTGTACTGTAATTAAGGATACAGTAATGTTTGGATGATATGAGGTAGAACACAGAGTTTAAGGCTAGAGTTCGAACTGAAAAATGTACAAAATATGTAGAGATATTTTATTTTTGTGTTAAACGTGTTATTTATTTATTTAGTGAGATATTTTCATTGCTATTTTTGCCTTAATTGTACGACCCGTACATTGAAGTGAGCACATATGAATCATTTCATGAAAACAAAAGGTGTCAGTTGTTCTGGGTTATTAAAGCAATGGGTGGATGAGCCCAAGTTTATGGGTTTACATCTGTGTTTTTGTGCTGGGAGGTGTCTGCTTTCCCGCTAAAATGCATGTAAAAATGGTTTTATGTGCAGTTTGGCCGAGGACTCTTGCAACCAGTGCACCGCCCGTCTGGATGGAAGTCTGTGACGCAGGACAGTCACAAAACATTTTTGCAAAAGTGATACATGTGGTCAGGATGATTAATTAAAGTGTAACGTCCACTCTATAGTTTGTAGTCGGCTAGACTCCTTCCCTCAGTGAGAGGAAATATCGAATATCACATTTTAGGGTGTTTGCAACAGAATCCAGACTTTTATATAACTTTTCTTCAGGTTTAGCTCTCGGCTTTTTTCTAAAGTGCTGGTTGTGGAATTGTATATATGTGGTAAGTTACAGTACAATGAGGTCTATTAATAGCATGTGACTCACACTAGCCTTTTTCTCTGGGTAGTCAATATCTAGCACTTGGTACCACGGTGACATGAACGAATGCGATAAAAATGAGAAAAGTGGTCTCACATAAATAAAATTTGATCCAACACAATCCTTCCAAAAATAATAACTTTAAGATAGGAGATGTGTTTTTTGTATGTGAGTCTTGTAGATTAATCTTTAGAGTCCTAGACCATTTTTGTGGAAAATTGTACTTTCATTCACCAAACAATTGGTCTTCATTTGTGATGTAAAATTTAAGATCATTTAAATATTGTATAAATTTGATAATTTTCATCAAACCTTTACTTGCACTTCTACTCCTGCACCATTGAGAGCATGCTCATGAGGAACTCTGTGGTCTGGTTCAGAAACAGCAACAAACGGGACAGACAGACCCTGCAGAGTGGTGCGCTCTGCTGAGCGCATCATGTGGACAACACTTCCAGATCTGCAGACTATCTACAACAAGCGGTGCTGGTCGAAAGCCATGAAGATCATGAAGGACCTCGGTCATCCTAACAATGGGCTTTTCGCTTTGCTGCCATCAGGAAAGCGGTTCCGCTCACTGAGATCCACCACTGAAAGGATGAGATTGAGCTTCTTCCCTCAGGCTATTCGGACTCTGAACCAGATCCAAGTTCATTTTTAACCCAAAATCCCTCTCATCATATATTTCACTGCATGTTGTACTGTGTATAACTTTGTAAGTGACTAATAAATCGAACCTTCAACCTTGATCTACAATTATATATGCTTAAAGCACATCTGCTATAAAGCAATCCTGTTGGAAATGTATCATTGAGAGTGTTTTTGAGCTGAAAAGGAAATGATTATGATGCATAAATTGTATTAACAGGGATATTTATAACACATTCTTTAAAATACTTGACAGTAGTCCAAATCAAAATAAAAGCTGACTGAGTACTGGGCATGACTTTGGGCAGTATGTGGGATCACCACTTCACCCAGTGTTGTCTGCATATGTCTGCGTGAGCTTACTGTGGAACGTCAAGGTCAGGATGAAAGTCAAATCTGTCTCAGAATACAAGGCAACAAAACCCACAGCTAATTCAAATGGCGAGCTCTGATTACAAGCCTGGGATTAAAACTGTCTCCCCAGCTGAACCCTAGCTCGACCCAGCTAAGTGCATTTGGGAAGGTCTTCTAAACTTGGAAACGTGAAAATTTGAGTTTACTATCAGGTAGTTGAGCTCTAACGGCTGACAACTCATGCAGTACATTCCAAGACACATCACCAGCCGTATGAAAACACAGCTAGCAAATATCCCCCCTGTGCATCAGTATTAGAACGTTTTACAAGAGAATAACAGCAAACTCCACTATCGCTTCAGATCTGGAACAAATCAACGGGGGTTTCTGTTCAACCTAAAAGCCAGGATTTCACTGTTTATTTACTGTGTATCAATGTCATGGTCATGGTTAAATCAACATTGGATCTGCTTTTGATATCACAACATCGTTTCAGTGTCGTTTCAGTGCTGCCTCAATGTTATTAATTTTATAACTGAATTTTTTAAATGCAATGTTGAGTTCTACACGATCTTTTCCCACAACAATTTAACATTAAACATTATTCCAACATTTTCTCAGTGTTTCAGGAGCAACTGTCAATTTTTCAACCACATTTCAACATTGAAGGGCAGTCTTGGAGCAGTTGGTCCTCTTTCAGAAGATGATTCAACAGTGTGGGTCGGAAACAATTTGGAGCGAATTGGGAAGCTCTTACTGATAAAAGCAAACATGAAAAAGAGGAAGATTTGCAGAACAAACTGCTGAAGCCTCTCAGAACAGCAGACCTGTTAAGACCACAACATCATGGAATGTGTTTGGGAAGACTTCACACAGGAAATGCTGAATTTTGGAGGTGTGGAAAAGAATGAAAGTGGCTTAGGGCTGGAAATGACTTCAATAAAGGGTCCTAACTCGTGTACAGTACTTTAACAATGATGGGGTTCAAGCTACTCAGTAATGTTGAGGTCTGAACTGAGAAGCTTCACAATCTAATCCGCAAATGTTTTTCTTATGTTATGTTTTTGCTGTTCTCAGTAAGAGCTTCTTGATGAGCCTCTATGAGGCCCACATTCCTTCTTGAACTTCTCTTCTTCTCTACCAAGTCTAACCTGTCCAGCTTAACCAAGTGAGTGGTTTGGTAGGTCTTTTGTCTTGTTTCCACCACGACATCCTGAACCACTACTCTGGAGGCGCCCATCAGCACTCCTCTCACAGCTGCTTATTGTGTGCTATCTGAAAGAAAACAATAGTCTGGAATTTCCTTTAAAGTGGAACTCTCTCAGAGACACGTGTATGTGAGGGAGGGATTGACGTGATGCCCCTTTGGCAGGGTCAGGGCAACTTGGGGTAGGGCGGAGAAGGCTGCAGAGGAAAAGGGCAGTATGCAGCAGCAGCTGCAGGGCGACTCATGTCCCATCACCGCTTAGAAGAAAAGCAAGGGGAGGAGAACACCAAGTCATGGTTAATTGTGGGTGTATTCAACCGCCCGCCACACTGAATTGGACTGCAATGGGAGTGTCTAAATGAGAGACTGCACACACACACACACACACACACACACACACACACACACACAAACTGCAGACCTAAGGCTATGCGACAGGTGTATGTCACTATGGAGGTTTCTTTCTAAAGCTTTGCAAGCATCCATAATAGAGCAGACATGGACATCTGATCATATACCAAATTTAAAATAAGAAACAAAAAGTTCCTTAAAGGTTCTTGGCCTGGATGTACAGTTCTTGGGTTAAGGACCGAGAACCACAACCACAAAAGAACCAAGATTGGGTTTGGGTTGGGATGCAGCCTTTGTGTTTGTTGTTAAAGACACATGATGCTAAATGCATGGATAATAAACAGAATTTTATGACAAACTTTTATAGATCTGAACAGAAAGAAGACATTAAATATTATCAACAATTTCTGTAGTTATAAAATAAAAGCTTTTAAAAATTTGGTTGGAAATGAAGGTAGTCAGGTACATGCATTATGAACCAAAGATTCACTACAGATTCACTTCAGCTTCTCCTACCCAACACATCACAGTTCGCACCCTTCTACAGTCCCTCTACAGTGGGACAACTAGTAAATAGTCATTTATTAGAAACTTTAAATAGTAATTGACATTAATTGTTTTCAGTTAATTAAACCCTAAATAGGACTAACTAGGCATAAGTTAAAATGTTAACAAGAGTTTTTAATGTTAGGTTGATGCAAAATTAGCTAATTTTGACTTAACTGTCATGTCAAGACTGCTTCATTTCAACGAGTTAATAAAACTACTACACAAATATGAAATACTTAATACTTACGATAATTAACATTTAACTACATATAACAGTTAGCTCAGTTCAATGTGTTATTCATGATAAAAGTGTTCAATTAACACACTTAAATCCACATATTTTTTTAAGTTCACTTAACTGGATTTTGTAGTGCAGTGATCGTATAGCCATTGTGATGGTTTTGAAACTATTGTTAAATATCATCATTAGGTGATACTTGTTCTAAAGATACTTAAAATGTACAATAAACTCAAAGTATTAAGAAACAGCAGCTTAAATGCAGTTACTGCTAATAGTTTAGAAAGCAGGCTTCTGGCCCATTAAAAAAAATTAAGTAATTTGATCAACTGGGCTCGGCTATTTAAAGCTGCATGTGTGTACATTATAGCCTGTACATTAGTGTGCATCACTCTACAGCAGTTCAGGCTAGAAATGGCCAACAAGCAGAGGAAGGAACTGTATACACACTCTTCAGTGACTACATAGTGTACAAGTCTTTGACTAATGCGGTGATGAAAAGTCCTCAAGACGTCAGCACGCCTCAATTAATGGTCTATTTATCCATCTTAGGCATCTAGTGCAAAATAGAGATTTAGACTGTTATCAAACGTCCATATGTTCTAGTAAAGAAATAGAAAGTTCTACACGTTCCTTCTTTAAACTGTGAAAAAGTGAAAGCTCAACGTTTTTTGCTTTTTGTCTCCATCCAGCTTATGACGTTAACTTCTGTTTATGCACAATCCAAGATCTCTTTTACAAGAAGAACAAGTGAGGAGTTGCAGATTAAAAAAGGACAATTTGCTCGTGGAACTGCATAGAAGCCCACCAACACAGTCTGGTTTTGTCGGTTTATCTGCATTGAATGATCAGACAAGCAATTAATGCAACAGTCCTTCCAGATCAGTCTCAAACGTTGTTCCGACATTAATATAAACCAAATGGCTGGAAACTCACAGACAAACACACTTTAACTCTTTTTCTTCTGACCTTTTTAAGTCCCAGCAACCACAGGTGGTTCCTGTTTTTTCCCTCCCATGGTTTGTATTACCTTGCATATATTTACCTATTAGTAATCATTAGGGTGTAATAACAGTCACAGAGCATAGGTTTATGGACACCGTGCCTCCCAGAACCACAACATGCTGAACCCTCAATATTATTGGTACATGGTGATGTCATTAAAAAAAGACTTTAAATTTGGATGTAAAAGTACAGGAAATCAAGATGTCTGTTATGTAAATAATATATGATGAGTTATGATCAATCATGTTCAATTTGACCTCATAAGGGGCTTCATTTGACTGGTGAAGGGGGGTCCTCATAGGTTGTTTCGTTTACTCAAATAGGGGGGTTCGTTTTTGTATGTATGGGGGAGAGGTGGAGTTTTTTTTTATTTGGAGCTTGTTAAAAATAGACCAGATGATGCCCCTTCTTAGTACTAGTCTCTTTAACGTCTCTGCTTCAAGGCTTGGTAGGGTAATGTAGTGTTTCTCAACCCTGGTCCTGGAGGCACCCCTGCCCTGCCCATTTTAGCTTGAACACACCCCCATCACTCTGAAGAGCTTGTTAATGAGCTGATTAGTTGAATCAGGTGTGTTCTGAGAAGGGAAAGCTCTAAAATATGCAGGGCAGTGGTGCCTCCAGGACCAGAGTTGAGAAAGGCTGGAGTAATGGATTGACTGAATAAACGACTTCTTTTATAAAACAAGGACCAGCAGCTAGTTCGAAGGTAAAATGTCCTTTGTATGCACGTGATGTTTGTTTCTTATTACCAACATCAGTTCAGTTCGTGCCATATCCCACAGACACTAATGAAGGCAGCTAACACACATCACAGAGAGCAAGTCACTGCCCCAAGGGTAGGAGTTGCTTTTGCTGACAGAGAGGTCTTTGAAGGTGAGCTCTTTTTGACCTTAGGTTAACAGCAAGTGTTTGCACTGACAACAACACAAGTGCTATTTCTTATTATAAACCTTTTGATCTCAACCAGAGGTGAGTCGTCACTGGTTACATTTTCTCAGGTGATGTGTTACATTTCACTCAATTCTCCCACTTTTGACCATCATCTCTGTCAGATTTTGATAAATGTACTAGAAGTTCGGCTACTGTTCCATAAGATAATTCTATGGAACAAGCAAGGGATAGTATTTACTCAGTACAAAAAAGGATAATAGACACTTCTGAGTTAAGTGTGTGTGCCCATGGTCTGCTGAGAGCACTGCTGGTTGCAGAATCTAACAGCAGCAGGGGGGAGGACCTACAATACCACTCCTTCACACACTTACAGTAAAGCAACCTGTGGCAGAAGGTGCTGCCCAGTGGTGCCAGAGACTCATGCATGAGGTGGGAGTCGTTCTCCAGCATGGATGCCAGTTTGACTAACATCCCTCTGCCTCCCACCACCTGCACTGGGTCTAAGAGGCTTCCCTGGACAGAACCTCTTTATGAGTTTGTCCAGTCTCTTCCTGTCTGCTGTAAGTTGTTTGTTTATGATACTGCTCTCATATTTTCATTGAATCAAATCAAATCAAATCAAATCAAAATGTATTTGTATAGCACTCCTCACAACTGAAGTTGTCACAGAGCAGCTTCACAGAAATCAAGGAATCAAAAGGTGAATCAACAGATGAACAAAGGATGAGAGATAGATCCCGAAGATGTTTTTTAGAGTTACTTTCACTGGTAATAATATTTTATTAGAGGATGGTTTTAGCTCTGCATATATTTCATCTGAACCTCATAATGCATCATATTCTGTGCAACACACCTTAATCCAGAAATTATGAACACTGTAGACCACTGTAGGAATCCAAACGTTCTGATATGGGGGACAAAGTGCAATGTTTGAGTTGGACCACATAAAAATCTAAACTATATATAATAATAGAAGAGGTTTTCATGTTGTTTTAAACAGGTTTATCATATAATGATGTATTAATTTAATTCATATAAAGTTCTTTGGTCAGCTTTGCTGTAGAATAATAATGAACTATGAGTTTAGAAACCATCTATTACTCAAAATATAGTGTTAACAAGAGTGCTCCTCAGAAACACAACCCAAACTCAATTACCATCAACAGTAATGATTTTGTTAATTATTTTCATTTTTGTAATTAATTTATTTGCTTACTTATTAGCTTATTTACTTACTTACTTACTTATGTATTTGGCAGCTTCTGTTGTACAACTACAGTTTTCTTTCCAGAGAGACAAAGCAATAAAGTACATCGTATACAGACAGGTTTGTCTGTAGCATCTTGTATGGAAATCAAAAATGCAAACACTTGGCAGATACAGAAACTCTACATTATATGCTGCTCTGTTTTCTAGTTTGGCCCTTGAATTTGAATGTTCAACACTGATTGACTACAGGACATTTCCCAGTGCTGCTGGACATCTTTCTGTTCAACAGCGCCATCTGGGACCCATTTTGTGATCTAATCCAGAAAGGCATTCACTGAGCAGAAAGACCAGCACATGATCATGCAAAAGAGTAGAATCCCTGAACATTCACTACCGTTTAATTCAATTCAGTTCAATAGACAAACTGACAAAATATAAACAAACAAAATAGTACAACCAAATCAAAACAATAAGATAAGCAAAATAACAATCAAAGCTTATCATTTATGAAGTGATAACCAAGTTTAGTCACTGATAAAATGACACGACCAAACCAAAAAGACAACTGCACTGATATTGGATTTAATCATTTCTCTCCCACTGATGCTCTTTAACAAGTGCATGGACCAGCTGTGCATTTTCAATCAGATACAGTGACATAAAAGACAGGTTTTGTTTATCCAAGTTAACCTCCTTGAGTAAAAGGAGGTTACCTTCCCATTTGCACACTGGCACACCTACCCACGTCCACTGTCAGCATGTTGTTCCCTCCAGACTACCTTCTCTGGGGTGTAAATATACAGTATATTTTATATTTAGGTGAACGGCCTGGTTTCAGTGTTCTAGATCATAAAAACAAATTTTCTCTACAGCTGCCAGACCTTTTTTTCATTTTTGACACAGTTATATTACTCAATAAATGACAGAAAGAATATTTTAAGACTCTATGAATTATCATTAACCTTATGCATTAGATATATTTGAGTTGTTTGAGTTGAAGCACATTTAACGTAAAGCGAAGGGTTTAAAAGTTACATAAACTGGGTTTACAGTTTGCGTCATATTCCAGTTAAATAAAGGCACCAAATATCTGGTCAGGTTCACACTGCATGTCTGATGGCACACCAGTGAAAAAGAGAGCTGGTTGATTTGACAGATATGCTCATGCAATCTGAACATCAACACATATTTCAGTAAAGATTGCTCCAAACCACAGATCATTATCTTGGTGCTATCACCTAAAGCCCTGACACGTGTCTCAAACAGTTAGTTCTTATCTCCTAAGTGTGGCAGCTTATTGATGACAGAAAGTGTCACTATAATAACCTTGAGATAAGGCTGGTCACAAAGCAATTTTACCTGACCAAAAACGGACAAAAACAGAACACTACAGGTAAACAGATGCCACTGATGCTTGTGTTGATAGGCATAACATATAGTGCCTGGAAGAAGTATTCATACCCCTTGAACTATTCCACATATTTCCCGTCACACCCACAAAATTAAATGTATAGTTGGATTTAATGGGATTTTATGTGATAAAGCTGAGTATTTTGTAGGACCACCTTTCGCTGCAAGCACAGGTGCACGTCTTTTAGGGTATGTCTCCACCAGCTCAGTCAGACTGGACTTTGACTGGGACATTCTAACATGAATATACTTTGATATAAATCATTCCATTGTAACTCTGTCTGTATGTTTACACTCTAACAGGTTTTCCTCCCTGTATTTAGCTCCATCCATCTTCCCATGAACTCTGACCAGCTTCCTTGTCCCTGCTGAAGAAAAGCATCCCTACAGTATGATGCTGCCACCACCATTTGTGTCCAGGGTGATGGGTGGTGTTAGTTTTCCACTACACATAGTGTTTTGCATGTAAGTTCATCTGTGGTCTCCCCTGACCAGAGCACAAGCGTTTGAATTCAAATGCGTACCATATTTTTTCAGATTTTTATTTATTAAAAATGTTGAAACCTGTGTATCATTTTCTTTTCATGTCGCAATTACATGCTACTTTGTGTTGGTTTATCACATAAATCCCAATAAAATACAATGTTTGTTGTGAAATAGTTCAAGGGGTATGAATACTTTTTCAGGGTACTGTATGTGGCTTACTGTAAATACTATGACATACTCACTGAGGAAATGTAAACAATTCTATTGTTCACTCAAATGCTCAACACAATGGAAGCCACCTGGAACACCATAGCATCCACATAGCAACAGCCTAGCAACTGCCTGGAAGTGGTCTTTACTTTAGCTGTCCAACCTTTCTGTTTCGTTCAGGAAATGCATTTTTATGATGATAAAGATGATGATGATGACGACGATGATGATGATGATGATGATGATGATGATGATGATGATGATGATGATGATGATGATGTTGATGATGATGATGATTATTATTATTATTATTATTATTATTATTATTATTGTTATATATTTTTATTATTCTGTAGTAGTAGGAGCAGTAGTTGTATGTTATAACTTCTATGAATATCTATGATTATTTTGATTATATTATAAAAAAAAATACATAGCAATAATATTTATAATAATAATAATTATTATTGTTGTTGCTGTCATTATTGTTATGATTATTATTATTATTGTTATTATCATTATAAGCAGTAGTAGTAGCTGTAGTGGTAGTAGTAGTATATTAATTGACTACATCAACAATTATTTTAAAATAACAGTTAACAATCTTCAACAGTAAGTTATTTTATATTTTAAAAAGTTATTTTATATTTTATATTTTATATATATATATATATATAAAGATAAATCATTATAAATTATTATATATTATGGATATAAATGTTTTGAAATGAAATGTAGTTTCAGTAAAGTGTATAATATTGCATATGATCTATCTATTTTATACACTTTTGTTTCCTGAGTTATGTAAGTATGTGACCTCTCACTTTTCCTTCTCAAGAACACCCCTGCCCCCTACAGTTAACAGCTGATTTAAACCATCATAAACACAGACTAATCTCTTTCAGCCTGCCGCCAACGCGCCTGTCTCTGACCTTTTAGAAGGTCAAAAGGGGATTTCCCTCCCATCTGAAAGTTTGGGAAGATCCCTGTCCAAAATTCCACGGCTTTTCACCAAAAATCCTTCAGAGCATTATTTGGGACAGCACCATGGTCAGAGACATGTGGAAACGTATGTGAGTGTTGGCAGAGGGGGTGTAGGTAAGGATGTGCATGTTTGGAGTTGTCAAGAAGGCACCATGCTGAAGACTTCCTTTGGCTTTCTGAATGTGTGTCTCTGCTTACTCCCTCTCTTCTTTTCTCCTACACACACATTCCAGTCTGGAGGTTGCCCAGGGCGAAGGCAACAATGTGAGGGCTCCAAAGTAATCAGCATTTCTCAGCTGGGCATGGATCGCCCCAGAGCATCTAAGAGACTCTAGACGAGGTCAAAGGTAAGAAATGCCCAGGTCTATGAAATGTCAAAGGGTGCTTTCACAACATCAAAAAGTCTGAAACCCAACAGCAACAAAAAGACAAATTAGGAAAGCAAAGAAGTGAAGAAGAGTAGGACAGTATTTTAGAGAATATGCATTGAACACACACGAAAAACACACTTGGCCTTAGTCAGTATGCTTTAAATCCATCTCCTTCCAAAGAAGAGTTGCTGCATCTGTGGTTCAAGGAGCCAACAACTCTTAAATCATCTAAACGTCTGCTCTTACAGAGAGCAAAATCAGCACCATCACCTGTCCGCTTCACCTGAGTTTCAGAACCGAACCATATCTCTGGATAAGGATGTTCTGGGGCTGGGTTCCCCTCAACTGAATAGAATGAAGCTCTCAAGGTGTGTATAGCTGAGGTTCTGAACTTTTTCCACCTCACAGCCCACCTGTTCATAATTAGACATGTAACGGCCCACAAAAAACACAAAACACAACTTTTAATGTAAAATTGTTTTGTCTTTTATTTCTCTGACAATGAAAATGTGAGAATTAGGGCTTGATTTATGATTTTAAGAACAGTTTCTGGCCCACTATGAACTGCTGCCTCACCCTGCGGATGGAACCAACGGGTGGCAAACGTATGTTTAAATACAAAGAATCACTCTCATCCATGTATGAACTAGAAGAAATTCATTTTGTTTGGTACAGGGCTACGTACCAAGTAATCCTTAAAAGCAGGACAAATATATTTATATTTATATTTATTTAGAGCCTGTTCAATTCTATCTGTGATTGTTTTTGTTTGTTGAGTTCGGTCACTTATGTTTAACAAAATTGGTGATAGTAGTAGTAATATCCCACACACTACTTAAGTTTGAACATATATAATATAATATAATATAATATAATATAATATAATATAATATAATATAATATAATATAATATAATAAAATTAAATGTATATATTTAATATATAATAATATACACATTTAAAAATTATTTCATTAAACAATGAGTTACTCATGAAGTTTGAAAACCAACTACATTTAGCTGAATAATGAACTTCATGGATTGGATAAGAATTCTGATTATTATACCCACTAACTGTACATTAAGAATAATATGACTTATTGAATATTATCAGGCAAAATTATAAGGCCCTTTTATATTGTCTCCTGTCAATTTTGTTTGTATTAATAAATGTTGGTACTAATTGGCAATTCTTTATCATATGTAGTCCATATTCACCATAAAAATAACACCAATCTGTTTCAGTGTTTTAAATCAAAAACAATACTTCTTCATGCCCTTTCAGCTCCGCCTGTCTTTGAAATGAGAGTTTGGGAGAACCGTAATAAATAACACCAAAACTTTAGTACGGTGTACTTTCTATCTACTCCAATTGCTAATGGTGCTGTATTGATTGTGTGGGTGACCTTGTGCCTTCAATATCGAAGTGTAAAATGGGTATCATATGAAGTCAACATAGAAATGCTGTTCAGGACTGCAATAATATCAAGCAATAATATATATACAGCCACGGCCATAAATATTGGCACCCCTGCCCTTCTTCTGTTACAAATGCTTTGGTATTCACTTGTTTATCAAATGTAATCATTTTGAAGGATCATCTTTGCAGCTCATTCCTCTCTAAGGCTGTTAAAGGAAAACATTTTATGAAACACATCAGTTGAGGATCAGAATTATCTACCAGTCTGTTAAATGCTTATGTTGTATTCTATTTGGCCAAGAAACAAACTGTATGTTTGTCTCAATTGCAGTTTTCATTTTTGTCATTTTGTTCAATCCAAACACTTTAGAAGATGCTTTTAAATATATCAGCTATTGCTGAGCTAGTGGTGCTTGAAAGTGAATCCTTTAAATTATCCATGAATTGCAAAATAAAGTCAACCTTTGCTTTCAGTTTCTGGTTTCACTCTCTTGTGCAGCAATTTTTTGGGAAAAAAATTAACATCTACAGCTCTGTTATGTCTGTGGGTTTCAACAACTCAAATGTTTGTGGGCACCCCTTCGAATGAATGCCTTCGGCCTCTTTAAGCTGCACCCTTGCTGACACAGGTGTGCAAATGCACACGCAGCTTGTTTAGTCTCTGTCGAGAAATACTGCTAATATAATACATTGTATATAATCTCTGGAGTAGTTAAACACGAACCTATTGGCACCCTGCTCTTTCTGAATGCCTCACAGCAATGTTCTAATATCTATTATGTCTTCTCTGGATCAAGGAGACTTGAGCAAAGGCAGGAAAAGCTCTTGGTTAATACCTTTGATTTCAGAAGAATGAATGAGCAGGTCCCAATGTTTTGTCCATATAGTGTATTGGGGCAGCTGTGGCCTGATGGTTAGGGAATCTGCCTTGTAACTGGAAGGTCGCTGGTATGAATCCCTGAACTCCCCAGCTGCTCCCTGGGCCCTGTGAATAGGGCTGCCCACCACACAGGGCATGTGTGCTCGGTGTGCCATGCACAGTGTGATGGGATCTTAAACTTTAGTTGAAGAACATAAGGCCAATAGCAATCTGAAAAGCATGTACACATCTCAATATGTAATTTAATTAGTAATGAAATGCTTGAGGGGTGTGTGTGTGGGTGGGTGTGTGTGTATGGGGGAGCTGTCATGGTGTCTTATAATATTGGTCAACCTTTGCTGGGTCCATGCAAAGGGCAAGACATAACCCCAAACTAATTTTTCACTTAGAGCACTTTTGAGTCTTCCCATGAAAGGTCAGCTCCCAAGGTAGCACAGTGGAATGAAGACATTAAATGCGGTCTGTGTATTGATTGGTTTGTTATTAGTTGGGGAAAGAGTGGCTATGGCTCAGAAGAGGCAAGCCGATAAAGTTGTCAGATAAACACTCAAGGTCTAAAGAGCATACTGCAATAAAGGAAGGATTTTGCACCATAAGGAAAAAAAACACAAACAAACCATCTGTTGACTATTGATACAACAGTGGAAAGTAAAGACAAAGTTTACAACACTATTAGTCGGGGGTGGAATTATACTAGTTGTAGACGAATACATTTAACAAAAGGTTTCATTTTATTGTATAAATATATTTATAGAATTTGCTCAAATGTACTAGTGCATCTAAGGGAACTCAAATAACATGATCTTCAAACATATAACTTATATAACATATAAATATTCTAATTTTAGAGACTAGATTTCAGATTACAAGAGGCTTACCATTACACACACACACACACACACACACACACACGCACACACACACACACACACACGTCTCTATTACAAACATGGTTCTCAATGAACCAAAACAGGTTAACAGACTTTGCTCAAAGAACCCTTTGAAGCACTATGTTAAAGAGGTTTTAAGAGCACGTGTATAAAGGTGAACACACTATCTATGTGTAATGATCTAGGCAGGACGTTTGTTCCGAAGCTGAGTAATTTCCCTGTTTTTTTATTATCATTAAATAGAAATATGAAGACATTGGAGCAAAACCCATATAATATTGAAATAAACTTTAGGAATTCTAGCCCAAAATGACTTGCTACATCCTTGTTCCCAGAAGTATCAAGATGAGGGGGCAGAAGGAGTCATTTTTTCCAGATGTTTTTCAGCCCCACTCCTGTTGTTGTTGTTGTAAAGATTATGAGTCAAAGACAAAGTAGACATTATGGAACTTAACCTCAGAGACTAGTAGAAAAGAACAACTCTTTACACAAACTGGCATAACAATAAAAAACACAGGATAGAACCTTAAACCACAACCACATTAGAAATAGTCCAGTTATCGCCATATCCCATATAAGCTACAAGACGCTGCACTCACCTGCAGGGGCTCCTGCATTGAATATAAATGTCATTTCTTGCTTGCCTGTTTACATGGACAATTCCAGACAGATTCCACCAGTCACGATGATTACCACCCTCGGCATTGTCCACTGTGGGTGGTAATGCCTCCTATGACATGCTCCTAGTACACACCTGACACTGTGGACTGAGATATATTAAATGCCTGCACAATTTAAAAATGGAATGTCTCATCCATTTTGAACTCCGATAATCCATGTCCCCTTGTCCCCATGTGCACACTAGCCATTCTACAACCTCACTTGTTGTGGGCTTTCTCCAGTTGACACCTGGAGTAACACTTCATGATCAATTTACCTACTGCTATCCTATGACTTTTGGCATGTCGGTGTATAAGAGACGGAAGGAACATAGCAAATAGCCAAGGAGTAGCCATGGTGGAGTTGAATCCAATAACTGATTCGATTTATCACATCCATCCAGTTCTGATCCATATTTAGACTTAAATATCCTTGAATCTTGACTTAAATTGGTGTCACATCAATCATTATATAATCCAGCTGTGAATTTTCAACAGATGTTCATTCTCTTTGCCTTAAATGTGGTGCATAGTGTCTCCTACTTGTAAAAAGGATGTTTGGCATCGTGAGGCTGGGGCACCAGATCTCTAATGCCAATTGTTGGCATGTTAAGATAAATAATAACATTTTTTTTACATTAAAGAAAAGAAATGACTAACACAGAGCTGGTATTTAAAACCCAAACTTGTCCGGAAATGTGATGTTCATAACTGAATTACAAATGTTATTTCATTATGTGCATCGCTTTTAATAAAATGAGACAAACATTACAAATGTTTCCTTCATTGAGTGAAGCTTGTAATTGTGTAGACAGTCTGGATAAATATTATCATAAACTTATAACCTTCCTGCAAATACAACAGGGAGAACCCTCTGGGGGTTCAGAGCAGGACTGCTGATGTGTAGGAATTAAAAATGCATGTCTTTAACTTCATTTCATTTTTGTTCAGTATAATGCACTTATATTAAAATGTTGTAGTTTTGTAGTTTACAGTACTAATCTTACGCCACTGTTTGGTATACAACAAATATATTACATTTTTTTAACTGCCAATATTGAAAACTGATAAATCTGGATTTTGTTTTGTGAGGATCAAGGTAAGGCAGGCAAGCAAGCTCTCTCATTTTTGGGACTTCACAGGCAGAACTGAAGACTATACACGTATATTCAACTACCAGGACAATTATGAAGTAACAGTTGTATCAACCAGTCACGAGGGCCTAATTTCATTGACACCACGGTAGGATTTCTGGAAATCATAGTGATCAAAATACCAGAATTCAGTCACTCATTAGACCATGGATTCAGGCAGTAGGTACAGTAATTACAATGATTGCTAGTGGCAGCTTTCTATGTCAGATGTCTTTACTAAAAATGACTGTTGTAAGTTTCTCAGAAACACAAAATGCCACCTTAAATATATGTGTCTGGAATATCCAAGCAACGTTATAGAGCATCAGCTGACATATTATAATTCATAAGGCTTTTTTATATTTCTGGGCAAAACTGAAGGTTAAGGGCTAATGCTGTGTTTAATTGGTGTCAGAAACTGGCAAATTATACCATTAGTACCAGTTGAAAATGACACTTGAACAATGAAGGAATGAAGGAAACATGGAATTCTAGGGATCTCATATACACAACTTTCTGAAAACCACTTGTACGCAGCATAAGTGTCATGGTTCGCCATGAAAATACAGTCATGTTCATGACAATGTTCATATGAGATATGGTTTCTACTGCAAGTGAAATCTGAACTTTACAGGACCTGCACAAAAAACATGAAATATTCCAACAACAATTTTTTTGACAATGTTCTCAGCAAAGGTCTGTGTAGGTCTCTTTCTTCTCAAGATAAACATGGAGCATTGAAGAATGTCACGACAGGGAGTCTTTGATTATGAGTGACTTTCTGACCTGTGGTGTGATTCCTGTTCCCCTGCTGTTTTTATGAGAGGTGAGTTCTCCCAGGACCTGGTCCTTCTGTCTCTAACCCCTGTTGTCCTTCAGTAGTCATTTTGCTGGAGGTTGAGACAACAATTCCTGAGATTCGGTGAGCTTTTGTCCGGAAATAACAGACACAAACTGGGGGTTAGACGTGGAGCTCTGGAATTTAGATGAAAGGCTGTGTCTTGTAAGGCAGGTGGGGATGCTTAGGTTTAATCCAAAGATGATTGCTTTTGTTTGACCGTTGTTGTTTCTGCATCTTCTACCTAAGTTGGACCTGGCACCACTTTTCAGGTGCTCTATTCCATGAACAAATGCAGTGTCTGGAGATTGGAAATAGAACTGAGATCAAAGCACTGATTTTAAAACGAAAGGATTAAATGTTGATGTTTTGCATCGTTCCTGTAAGTTTCCAGATTTTGTGATGGTTGAACTTCCACACTTCCACTGTAGCTTCAAGCTACAAGATGCATCAGTATCTAGTTTTTGGTTGTAGTTTGCAGTATCACAGGTGAAAGAGGCAGAGTAGATTGAACATTCCCTTCATGTCTCTCTCATCTCTCCCAAGGTCTACTGCTCTTCGCCTGAGGTCAACATAAACCCACAGATTCAGTTGATCCTGTCCAGATCCCCACAGATGTTCCTGCCTCAATTGCTCTCTCCCTTTCGCCCCTTTGGACAGGAGCTCTGCTGGCAAACTTGCCATGAAAGTACAATGGGTTCACCCGACCATCTAAACTGAGCCTCAGCAGGAAGAAAAAAAAGAGAGAAAGGACTTTCCACTATGTCTGTCTCCTCTTACCTGAGCATTTGGTGAGGGACAAAAGTGTATTCTCTGAAGCAGCCGCTAAAGCTGGCAGTTTCACTCCGAGCGTACCCCTTGCCAAAAGCCTTCAGTCATTCAGAGGCCCTTCATTTCAGAACCCCCTCAACCCCTGCCCATCTCCGCTCTGAGCCCACAGACGAGGCCTCTGGGTCCCATCAAACACGCCTTTGTTCTTGTTGGTTTGGCCTAGGTCTCAGAGGATGAGAGATGCAGTTAATACCTAGGGAAGTGGCCCTAATCGCCCAGTGCCATTACTGGAGCCAATATTAGTGGGGATGACAGACTTATTGATGCCAGAGCCCCAGGTGGACACAGGTGAGTTACCTCCCCACCAAGGTTTTGATCTCCGCTTGGCTGGGCAAGAACAACCCTGTCTCGCCTGCCTCATGATAGGCCAGGTCCATCTCAAAGCATCTCAAGCCTCACAACTAGCATTAATCTGTGTGTCGGACCAGGCGACTGATCAGTACCTTACAGCTTACGCAGTATCAAAGATAAACCAAATGATCAGTGTATATATCTTGTAAAATGCCTGTGAAAAGAAAGTAAACTTCTTACAATAAACAGCTCTGGAAAAAATTGAGACCACTCCTTTTTCAAATCAGCTTTTCTATTGCAGCTGTTTTATTCCAGTCATTCCAACAAAAAGGTAGCTGGGCTACTTGACTTTCTTGGCCAGGAATAGCATAAGTCACCCAACAGCAATTTGAAAGGCTGGTGGAGAGCATACCAGGATATGAAAGCTGTGATTGACAAGCAGGGTTATAAATGAATATAAGATAATATAAGATAATATATTATCTTATAATCTTATGTGTTAATAAGATTATTTACTGGATTTATTTGCATCATTTAAGGTATAGCTCTGGTTTAACTATTTGCAGGAATGTGTGAACATTTTAAATGTATTCCATAAAGCATTGACCATACTACTCCCAAATTCTAAATAAAAAATATCACTATTTAGTTGACAAATGCACAAAATACTGAAAAATTAATTCAGTATTGTTTTAAACTTCAAACGATGCAAAGAAACCCAGTTAATATTCATGTCTAAACAAACCAAAAGCAAAATACTAATGTTTTAACTTTCAGAGAATTCAGAAATTGATATTTTGTGAAACCTTGTTAATCGATCACAGCACAGCATGCTCTTCAATTGTCTTTCTACTTTCAACTACTGTTGGGTGACTTCATGCCATTTCTGGTGAAGAAACTGAAGAAGCTTAGCTTTGATGGAATGGATAGAAAGAAATGGCTGCCACATGTGTAGATAATTTTAGATGAATTAAAAATAATGTTGTGTGTTGTATTTTAGCATTTTTATGTATTTATTGAATTTAACACATTTTGAAAAGGAAATAGAGCATTAAAAGTGTCAGAACCTTTGTACATTCTCGACTTTATAATAAACACATAAACAGTAATTGTAACCAGTATGTGCAGAAGTGTTTTTTTCTGTACAGATTCATTCAAATTCTTGTACGTTAACTTGTAAATTTGTTTTAAACCATAGTAGAAAAGTGGTGGAGAGGCATCCCTGCCTTGCACATTTCAGAGCTTTCTGTGTTCCCAACACACCTGAAGTAATCAGCTCATTAACAAGCCCTTTCAGAGTTGCAGGTGGTGCATTAAAGCAAGCAATTCACAGTGTGCAGGGCAGGGGTGCCTCCAGGACCAGGATTGAAAAACATTCTATAACACAAGACCAAGACAAGGAAAACTGAGAGAAGGCCAAGTACTGGGCCAGAATCAGAGCCATGTTTCCAAACTTAAGCAGTGCACCTTTGCCAAGCACACATAGCATGCATCAGCACTGCTTGGCGTGAGCAGGCCGAGTAGCTCTGCACGCTAGGCACTGGTGAGCATCACCCCTGAGGTCCACTACATTTCGTGCCTCGCTGGCAGTCTGTCAATACAGATGCCAGATTAAGATTTGTGGTGAGGCTGCTGCGTGTGGACACAATCATCCACCATTGTGCTCTCCCGCTTACCAACATGGAAGCATATTGAGTGTTCAATCGCTTTGTTTCGCATGTCTTTTAGAAATGCTGTCATAGTCAATCATCTAATGTCACGTCGATTGAAGTTGACGACACTAATACAGATGGATACCTTTTCATTGCCACTTTCACCTGTATCTGAACACTGCACATATTTTAGAGGGCTTTAATTTAGTAGTTTGCTTGTTATTTAAATATATATGTTCCTTACATCCTGATCTTCAATGCCCAGGACCCCACATGACCACCACAGATCCTGTTCTAGGTGAGTGGTGGGTCATTCTAAGCACTGCAGTGACACAAACATGTTGGTGATGTGTTAGTATGTGTTACACTGGTATGAGTGGATCAGACACAGCAGTGCTGTGTCCATTGCTGTCCACTCTATTAGACATTCCTACTTAATGTCAGACATCATCTGTTTCTGCACAGTTTGTGTTGGTCATCCTGTAGTCCTTCATCAGTGCTCACAGGACGCTGCCCACAGGACAGTGTTGGCTGGATATTTCTGTTTGGTGGACTGGTCTCAGTCCACGGTGACACTAATGAGTTTAAAAATGCCAGCAATGGTGTGTCTGATCCACTCATACCAGTGCAACACACATTAACAGCCCACCACTAAGTCATTGTCACTGTGATGCTGAGAAAGACCCACATAATAGCTGCTCTGGTGGTCCTGTGGGGTCCTGACCATTGAAGAACAGGGAGAAAGGAGGATAAGAAAGTATGCAGAGAAACAAATGGACTACAAACTGTAGTAAGGGTATAAGGGTATTAAGGCCCCCAATAAGAGTGGGTGGAAATTTTTATATCGTGATATTTAGACATTTTTTCTCTCTATGTGATAATCTGACATGCAGACAAAATGCAACAGTAGCAGCAGATTCTTATACTTTGCTAACCAAATGCAAATTGATCAGTGTTCTTCATCACAATAATACAATTCATATTGTCATCCTGCACACATTTACCCCCCCAGCTGTGGGTCTTCTCTTGAATGATCATGCTCCATCCAGTACTTTTGGGTTAAGTGAAGGAGTTGGAGATGAAACCAGCCATTAGGGGGGTAGTTTGTGTACTTCTGGTGCCGGTCCCAACCCCAGATAAATGGTGAGGGTTGCGTCAGGAAGGGCTTAAACTCGTGCCAAAACTATAATACGGATCATAAATATGATGATCCGCTGTGGCAGCCGAAAGAAGAAGAAGAAGGAGTTGGAGATGAGGTAGGGTGGAAAATATCCAGCATCCTGACCTCAGCAATGCTCTGAACTCTAGTAGAAACTGTTCCCTGGACAGTAAAGACAGTTACTCCAACAAAAGCAGGATAAATATTATTAAACACCTTTGATTTCAGAAGAAACAATGAGCTGATTTCCCAATACTGGTCCATTTAACATATGTACATAACCATATATGTATGACATAATACATTGTATAAACAGGACAGTCTCTGTCCTTGCTGTTTGTATGGTATGTACACATCTTTATTTAAAAGTATTGAATAAAAAGTGTACCCTGCCCCACTGCTCATCTCCTGAATGGCACAATATTAAACATCGGCTGATATGATTCAGTGATTGAATTATGGAATCATCTGATTGTCATCTGACTTATTCTCCTTTCACGCAGCAGGGAAGGCAATATAAATTCAGTCATCCTGTGACAGCTAGGCAATTGCACAGCTAAACGTGTAGCCTACATGTCATAACAGTTGAACTGCATGATCAGGTACTTCGTGCACATGAACTCTGTCCACCACTGGATGGACACAACCAGCAATGGAATAAGACATATATTTTTATTATGGTGTAATTACATTTTATGTATTAAACATCAGCTATGTTATAGTAGAGCAAAGGGGGTCTGTGTAGTCCAGTCTTTTAAAAAAGCCTAGTCCAAGAAGGAGTTCATCTAAATGTGTCTAAAAGGCCAGTTCAGAAATCAAATAATGTGCAGTAAATATAGGTTGACTTTCACGTACGTCCACAAATTACTGGCACAACCCAGACATGGGTGTACAGACTTAAACTGATGGTTCTCCAAGGGCTCCTTACTGGAGAAAATGGTTCCATGAACACTTCAAGTAGCCGTTGTATGATTAAAGGATTCTTTGCATCATGAAAACCTTCTTCAGACTGATGGAGAATATGCTGGAGAGGGTTCTATAAAGAACCTTTTCAGTATTATGTGTATGTATTTTGGAGATCTTGTTGCAACTTTGGTGCTTTGAAGAACAACTGTTTACAAAGGGTTTTTCCACCAATCCAGATTTACTAGATCCAGTATGCTTGCTGAGTTCATATAGTTACATATATAACATATTACAAGTATATTTAAGTTTTGAAAGGAGACCCATTTCCATCATTCTCATGAAATATGTATTTGTCTGCTAAAGGCCTGCTCACGATATTGTTTCATAGTATTATTTTGCAGTACATTTGCAGTACATGGTAGTTGTCATAAAACTTGTATCATTTTGGCAATTTTTCCACATTTTGAGCATCGTCTGAGAAAGCCAGCTTCCCTTTCCACGGTGTCAAAATTTCATGATAAATGGACCAATAGAGATGCTCCGAAATTACTTAGAAATGAATCTCTTCATACTGGCTTCCGCTGAAAGTTAAGAATGCTTTTCTCTTCCCCTGTAAAATTACGGTTACACAGATTTCATCTCACACTGAAAGTATACATTTGAGCTTTTCTGGCCTGGATGGCTTTTTACAGCCACTAAAACACAAACATTTGCCGATACATGTACACTCACACTGCTCTTGGCTGACAGAGTCAGTGTTCAAGAAGGTTTTTCTCATGTGACCTGGTGCACATCACAGTGAACAAAACACACCGTGCCCCACCAAGTACCTGCAGCCCTCTGATCTCCGCACCTGCACTTCTTAAAGGTGGCTGTACTGCTAAAAAAGAACGGCTGGTCAAGCATGCAGCCCACCATGACAAAGACTCTCTTCAATCCTGATTACAACTTGAACAGAGGTTCCTTTGATGGCGGAGCTTTCTGAAATATTATCAAAACTGGCATCACTCTTTGAGACAAGGAATCCCAAATTAATCATTCCTCTGCAAGCTTATATATGTGTGTGTGCCTTTGTGTGTGCAGTGGTCTGCCTGCACACCACAGTAAATGGGTCAGGTCCAAGTATCAGAATGGTATGTGTGGATATCAGGGCGCCTTCTGTGATTGGAAATAAAGAGATTAGTGTGGGGAATGGATTCCACCCTTCATGTCTTGGCTGTAAGCTGTAAACTACGAGTTTAAAGAATGTAACCAATTGACTTTATCTTAAGAAAACGACTTCATTACAATGTAGTGTAGAAAACGCAGAATGTCAAGGTCAAATGTTCATTTTTCCAGTTCAAAGCAGCTACAAATGTGCAAATGCAAGGTTTCGGAGTGCAAAACGTGTAGGCCCTTGTTTGAGACAAGTGAAAATCCAAGCCATTCTACATCCAGGCACACTGACTTAAGGCCCCATATGTGACCTTTCCAGTGGTAATGGGGACAGGTACTGTTATTGATGAAACCATTAGTCAAAATAAAATGAGCATAAAATGTAACACTAACATATCAAAATCCCTAAAAAAATCCAGTATAAGATCACCTTTTGCAGGTTGTTGGTTTCAGATGGTCTAAGTCAGGGGTGTCCACTCTTATCCACAAAGTGTGACTGCAGGTTTTCATTCCAGCCAAATGGATGAGTTGTTTGAAAACTGGCCAGTTGATTAAATGAGTGAAATCAAGTGTCACAAGTGCTTGTTTGGAATCAAAACCTGCAGCCACTGGGCCCTTTATGGATGAGATTGAACACTGATCTTTGATGGTCAAGGTGGTTGAAAAGCTTGATGATGCTGGTGAAACTGTTTGAAAAAGTTTGATTATGTGGGTTGACCAGCTTTGGGATACTGGTCATGCTGGTCCACCAGCATGGTCAGACTTGGTCGTACTGGTTGTCCGACCCAATGCTGGTCGACAGGGTGGGTTTTTCTTTGCAGGGTAAGCATGTGTTTTTAGACACATGACTGGTTTTTATAAGTGATCACCTGTGAAGCACAAAAAGAAAAAAATGTCAGAATGTGAGAAAAAGAGTGCAATGGTTAGAAGCTATCACAGTTTAACCACTGTACAATCTGTTGTCTTATAGCGCCACCTGCTGGAACTGTCCAAACATTACACTTCCATGAAGTAGCAGTTAATGATGTCAAAAGAGGAATTAACGTGTTATTGGCGTTATTTTATAGAGTTAACCTAAGGGACCTAGTCCTATTTATGTGTTTCCCTATTTTTGACATTGCCTCTTTTATTGGTAATAACACAATAATTACATGCGACAGTCACATCCCATATCTTAATATGTGTTATATATGTAACTATATGGAAGACCTTTAGCTTCTCAAAAATGTAATTACGTGAGATGTAAATACTATCAGAAGTTTAATATATTCATTAAAGTTTTATAAAAAATTACCAAGTGCCTGTTTTTTCTGCTTATTTTTTACTTGAAACTGAAATTAACCCTCAGATCTCTGGTCATAATGGTTGCAGGTGAATGTCTGTAGGTTGAGAATAATTCATGATATTTTATTATATGGCTTATTATACTGGACAGCAGCTTATAACAACAATTATTATTATTATTATTATTATTATTATTATTATTATTATTAGTAGTAGTAGTAGTAGTAGTATAAAATCATTCTTTATTACATTTATTAAAATTATAAAACTGCTTTATTTTGCTAGGTTATAATATCGGCAGCTTTAAAAATATTATTACTTAAAATATTATTATTATTATTATTAATATTATTATTATAAAATAATGTTTATTATATTTATTATGATTATAAAACTGTTGAGATTAGTAACAGCAGTTATAAAACTGATTATTATTATTATTATTATTATTATTATTATTATTATTATTATTATTATATCATGACATTCCGCAATCCATTACTCGCAGGCACTTCACCGTACCATAGTGGCACCATTACATTTAGAACCTGTAGGTTCTTCGGGTTCATGTGTGAAGTGCAGGTGACACTCTGCGGAGGAGATGGACCCAATCTGGCAACCCACAGAAGGGGGCGTGTTTGTTTACATTTCGTGCGCGCCATGCCCGGCGACGTGATGACGTAGTGGGTGCGAAATCCGGTGGAACTCGGAAGAGAAGCGGAGAGAAAAGCGCAATAAAGCTCACAACAATGGCGACAACGGTGAGGACGCGGGGCGGCGGGCTGCGAGGTGCGGGGCGCGGTACGGGGCGCGCGGCGGGGTCGGGCTCGTGTTTGTGTCTTTATGCCGCTGCTTTACCGCCTGCTCGGCCGCTCTGCTTCGGGCTGTCGGCTTAGGCTGTCCGGGCTGCGGACCAGCTCGTAGTAAATATTTCTCCTGTTATGTCTCACTGCTAAGACTTCTGCTCACCTTCGCGTGTGATCGTGTGTGTGAGTTCTAACCCAGACGCCTGTTCCCCGCAGAACCTCTGAATGCCGGTAGAACATGGAGAACCAAACTCTGTCCCAGACTTCTGCCCCGTCTCTGCTGTTCTGACTAAATGCACTTTTCTAAACGCTCTAAGGTAAGGACTCCTTGTCTGGCCCTAGAGGCACCCCTACCCTGCATATTGTACCCCCCTCCCCAACACACACAGACACAAGTAACACACATACACAAATGCTCCTCAGGTCTGGTCCTAGAGGCACCCCTACCCTGTTTATTGTAAAGTAACCCCCCCTCCAAACTGACCCCCTCCCCCTACACACACAGTAGTAATCCTTTACATCAGTGTTCCTCAAGCCTGGTCCTAGAGGCACCCCTGTCCTGCATAGTGTACACCTTCCACACACACACGAGTAATCCTGTACATCAGTGTTCTGTAACCCTGGTCCTAAAGGCACCCCTACCCCACATATTGTACACTTTACACCCCCCCACACACACTTTAGTAAACTTTTTCATCACTGTTCCTCAAGCCTGGCTCTAGACGCAACCTACCCCGCATATTGTACACCTTGCCCCCCTGACACACACTTGATTCAACCAAACAGCTCATTAACAAGCTCTTCAGAGTTAAAATGTGGGGTGGGGTGCCTCCTGGACCAGGGTTGAGAAACACTGCTCTGCATAAACAAGTGTTGACCTACAGCTGTTCCCTGTTGTTCCTTTTTTTGTTGTTTTTGTTTTACAGATCCTCTGAATCCTGCTAGAACATGGAGAACGATGCAAACTCTTTCCATGTCGAGTTCCCTGACTTCTCCTGCTCCCTTCTTAAGAAACTGAACCAGCAGCGCCAGAGGGGGCAGTTGTGCGACCTCATTGTGTCCTTAGGTGGACACCAGTTCCGAGCTCACCGTGCTGTGCTCGCAGCCAGTTCCCCTTATTTCTGTGACCAGGTGCTACTGAAGAACAGTGCCCGAGTGGTCCTGCCGGATGTCATGCATCCATGTGTATTTGAGAGGCTTCTCTTGTCCTGTTATACGGGTGCTCTCTCTGTCCCTTCTGGTGATGTGGTGGCCTTCCTGACTGCTGCTAGCTTTCTGCAAATGTGGCATGTAGTGGACAAGTGCACCGAACTGTTGGAGGTGGCAAATAAAGCGGGCAGTGGGAGTTTCGAACCGAGCTCATCCCCTAGAGAAGATGGTTTTTGCTTAGAAAATGAAGAAGATGGAGAGTTTGAGGAATCTGGCCAGACAGACTCTCGCAAAGAGGAGTTGGGAGTAGAAGACTTTCTGGACGATGGGGTCTCCATCCCTGCTGCAGGCACAGGCACTTCACAGAGCACAAGTTGTTCTCCTCATGAAAGGTCGAGCAGTGAAAATGGGGAGCCTGACTCGGCTGAAGTTCAACGGACCAGGTCCACTTATGTCCCACCCAGCATCATGGGTCACAGAAAGAGGGTGCATGTGAAGACTGAGAGGCAGGGTCGAGAAGACTGCAGTGGTCTTTTCAGCAGTGACTCTCACCCTGTGCCCGATTCAGATCAGGCCAACCACCCAGCAGACACGATTGAGAACTGTTTAGAGGAGAAACTAGCATCGCGCTTTGAGGACAACCTGGATGGAGACTGCTCCTATGAAGACCCTCTTGATTTCTATGGGACCTCCATTGCTGGCTTCTCTCAGGATGGTGATGAAGGCTCTCCTGCTTTGTCTAAAGATGAACTGCATCCAGATGCAGGCGCAGTTAAGGGCGAGGAAGATAGTTCCCAAGGAGGCGAAGACACGAAAGAGCAGACCACCCACTCAGGGTTCGCATCTGTGGTGTACAAGCTCTACCCGTGTCAGTGTGGCAAGAGCTTCACCCACAAGAGCCAGAGAGATCGGCACATGAGCATGCACTTAGGCTTGCGACCGTTCGGTTGTGCTGTCTGTGGCAAGAGCTTCAAGATGAAGCACCATCTGGTGGGCCACATGAAGATCCACACAGGAATCAAACCCTATGAATGCAACCTCTGTTCCAAACGTTTCATGTGGAGGGACAGCTTCAACCGTCACACCTCCACCTGTGCCAAGTCCCACCAGGCCCGTCGGACCAGAGCGGATCATTCGTCTTAGGTCTGCTGATGGTTGTGTTTCGGAATGCTTTGGGAGATTGCCTGGGGAGCTTAGAGATCCCAAGAAAGTGTGGTATTCTGTCATTATCTTCAGAGCAGGGGTGTTAACTAGGGATGCACAATGGAATTGGATTTATATCCGTAACAGCAGTTAGTGGCATAAAAATCATCATTGTGCTGTATTTACATGATAGTGAACGCAGTCGATGGACAGCAGCAAATCGGAAATTCCATGTTATTGGAGCAGGGGTGGAAAATTCTACCACAGTCAGCAGCGATGGCAGTGCACCACTGTGGTCAGCAGATCGTTCTGGCGACAACTTTTGTTGTTAAAGACTGAAAAATAGGCCCCGAAAGCCACTTTTATAGGTCCAAGCATATCCTTTCTTATCCAATTAGATACATTTACCATGTGTTTTAAAACACTGTCCAATATCATTGCATTGACAGGGTCAGCCAAGCCAAGTAAGAAATCTCACACGTTTGCATGACTCGAAGGCAAACACAGTGAAAAGGAGGACATACATTATATGAACTGAAGTTTTGGGGCACCTGCTCATTCATTGTTGATCCTAAATCAAGGGTATAAAAAATTAACCATCTCTACTCTCCACAGAAGGCTTTCTATGAGATATTGGAGTTTTGCTATGGGGATTGGATTGCATTCAGTGTCAAAAGCATTAGTGAGGTCAGAATGTTGGGTGATCATCAGACCAGCTCATCCCCAACTCGGTTTATCCCAAAAGAATTGGATGTAGCGCGTCCATTCGGGAGAAGACCGTTTCACAGCTCCGTGCCGGGGAGCTCTCTGCCCTTCAAGCACATGCCTTCCATTAGGAATAGTAGTGTCAATAGATTCATGTTTATCTATTCCAGAGTCCTTTTCTATTATCAGTACCTCTCTACACTCTGTTTGCACTTTTACGTTTGTAAATTGTAATCATTCATTAGAAGAGGTGTCCACAAACATTTGGGCATATACTGTATTTATTGTCCTCCAGAAGAGCAGAATGTTAACTGCACTATAAATCTAATGTGTTAATTTTAGTGTATTTCTACCCTCTACTGTTATATTTTGCATCCCTAGCAGTCACTCCCATTCCTTGGAGGTCAACAGAGGTTGCTCGTTCCCCCACTCAAACACACCTGATTCAACCGGCCGGTTTATTTCCAGGTTTTGGAAATGGATTTAAGCAAGGGAAGCTCCAAATGGTAATCAACCTTGGCCACCCAGGACTGGGAGTCGATACCCCTGTTTAGTTTTTACTCTGCTGCAATATGCAGGAGCTGGTTGGGTCTGTAGCACCTAGATATTCAGGTGTTCCCAGGATCACACATTTCTTGGATTTAATGGTCTCATAGCAACCATGCCAAGATTTCCAAATGATTTGTTTTAAAGAACATTTTCAGCCATCGCCTTCGAAAGCATCTTCTGTACCCTCAAATAAGATTGCACAAGTTTGAGTGAGCAATGTTTTGATGGCCTTTTTGCGGCTGAACTGCCATCAGAGGCATGGAGACCCTTGCAGCTCTGCAGTCTGTTTGGGTGGTGCCATAGTGTGCTTTATATAGCACGGGGATTGATCAAATGTGTTTGTTTCATTTTGTACACTGAATATCTATGATTGTCAGGGTGATTTGGCTTTTGTATCAGAGGAAAAAGCCAATTCTACCTGAAATTAATGATTCTGTATGCAGCAGTAAGGTTTTGCCACCTTTTTTGTTTTGTAAATTGTGCCATTGTAATTCTGTAACATATTTTAGAAAATGTTTATGGCTGTAAGAAAGCACCAAAAACATGCACAGTTGTAAATGTCAGAAACTAAGGGATCTGTATAGTTTCTACATCCTCACTGTTACAGAAAAACAAACCTCATGTGTTAGTTAAGAATTAACACCAAAACAGGGAAAGACGTTTGTAAAGGGCTGTAATGTAATAGAATAGGAGCTGCGTATTTGCATGTATTGTTATTTAATGGGCCTGTTGTACAGTGAGCTTCAACATAGTTGAATTAATGGTTTGAGTAAGTCTAGATGTGTTCGTAAGAAGCACCGATGCTTGTGATACAAATGATCGCACTGTCAGTAATTATTATTATTTTTTTTGTTTTGTTTTGCTTTCCCTTCGTTTGACTTTGATTCTACCTGAACACGTCATGCTGCTGCTGATGCTCAGTGTATTCATTCAATACAGTGTAAACAGCACTGTGGTCACTGTACTCAGTAATCACAACTGTGCACTTGTGCACTCGTTGGTCAGCAAAACCATCCCAGCTTGTACTTTTTAAAAGTATAGTTAAGAGTTATTGGGAAAACATAAAGGAGTAGATCAGCTAAAAATCAAATAAGCATGATGTTTGACATCGCAGGCGCATTTAATCAGCCAAGACGCTGTCTGAGGTGAGCTGCCTTGCTTTGAAACAGGAGATTCTAGTCTGATGGTGCAAACAAACACTGGACTAAAACTCCACAATCTCATCTCTGTAAATTAATAAATCCAAGATCTTAATATATTTTTACAAATGTGCTCGCTTTTAATATAAAACTAAAGCAAAAAGCTCCTTTCAGCTTTCATATGGAGTTTTAGTTTGACTGTTTTTATAGACTAAAGTAAATTATACTGAGTTTAAAACAATATTGATTGTCTGTATAAAGCAAGATGTAGAATAGAGCTCTGAGTATTGAAATGAATTGAAAATATAGATTATGAACACATCGGTTATCAAATAACTCATATGTACCTATTAGCTTTGAAATTTTAGCTTGAGGTGGTTTTATGCATTCGCAAACTAACAATAAAGACAAAAGATGAATAATTTTAGCTTTCTGTTTGAAAGTATTTTTTGTTATTGCTACGTGTAGGTTAGTGACTTTTATTTTGACACAGGCTGGCCAGAGCTACAAGTGGATTGGCTCATTGTATTGATGAGTGGGACTATATCTGTACCCAGCAAGCTGACTGGCTCTTTTTTGTGGAAGGGCAGGAGTTAATCTTTAAACAGAGCCATGTTGAGCAGTACGAGAACTGGCTGGTCTCCTCACACGTAACATTTCTGGGTTGACTCTGGGAGATTTGTCATTTGTGAACTGGGCCTGTGTCCAAATGAGACTCCTCACACTAATATAACTCCGCTCCGCTAATGCTTTTCTTCATATCCCCTTTTGAAGTGACAGACAGCTGCTGAGTTTTTGTTTTCACTGCAGCTCTGTGCCCAGATCGAGGGCGGCAGTAAAACTGTATTCCGCTCTGTTATGGTTACGTTTTTGTGTACGGATTTGTACAGGAATGGATCGAGCATCGCCATGCCTAAATACATCGCTTCACATTCTCCTACCATTATTGCCATCGTAACTGTGCTCCAAAACTGACTGGTTGACAGTACGCATTGGGTATTTGAGCACTAGTGTAACTAGGGTTAGTAATTAGTACACAATTGGCACTAGGAACACGTGATGATGTGAACTAATCAACTTTTAAATGAGTTGCCAATGAATTTAAATAATCTGACTAATATTAAATCCAGTGTTTGTTAGCATAGTTAGCCAAGCCTCTCCTCCTCCTGCAGGTTATAGAAGCAAATATCAGGTACCAAACAAATCTTGACTGATCAAATGCCTCCAGGTTAAGTAATAAATCATGTTCATTTGATTTTTTTATTCCTTTTAATCCCACCGTTACTCCAGGGATGCGGCTCCTTCGACTGCCGAATGTTAACAAATTGTAATAATAGCTGGTAAAAACCAACTTTGATTTAAAACCGAACCTCAGATTTGTATTTATAGTTTCATGAAGATGAAATGTGAAAGCATGAACTGTATTGGTAGTTATTGCAGTCCTAGTTAGAATTACAGTAAGCTGTAGAGCTGACATTGTAGTAGGGATTATGGAATATCTTGCCACAAATACTGAATATTACCACCTCATCACACATTTACATGTAAATACTCTTCTAATGGGATTGTCATGAATGTGAGCTCATGTGGTTCTACATGCCTCAAAGACAACACGCATAAGACAATCACGTAGGGATGTGTCGAGTCTGCCGGCCTCATTGCGACCATTTTGCCAAACTTATTAGGATTTTTCAAATTAATGTTTAGTGATACATAAACAATGGTCCTCATCATATTTCTTATCTAAAATCCTCTCTTGACTTGTAAACAAATGTAACTGAATATCTTCTGAACTGAGTATTGTGGAATTTTCTTTCATTCACAGATGAGTATTACTTCAATCTGAAATTGTGGATATTAAATCTGTGGGACATCTCAGAATGTCTCCTCAGAATCTGGGCTCCAAATGACCAGTCAAGCTCCAAACATATTCAGTATGATGTGTGAATACAGACATTGAGCCTGTTCTTGTTGAGCAGTGAATTTGGGCTTGGTGTAATTTTTGCTGTCCATTTATTAACCAGGTTGTCTTAAGGCTGCTCGGGAATCCTCTTATTTACCGTCTCCCAGTCGATTACTACCTCAAGAGCATTATCATGTGGTAGACCTGTTGATCAGGGCTGGGTTTCCCAGAAGTGTCTTGGCACACTGAACACTCTCTCTACCAGGTAAGATTACCTTAATACTAAGGTGCTTTTGGGAAACTGGGCCCAGAACAGTCGCTCAGAGATTTTCTTTCAGGAGTATCCCTTGCCTTTTGTTTTTTTTTTTTTTTTAACATTGTTGTGTCGTTTTCTTCTTATAGAAGAACTTTGTGAGAGGTTTGTACAAAGACGTGTTGAGCAATAAACGTTTTATTACTACTGAAGACTCTGTTTCTCTTGGCAGTGTCAGTGGCTTGAATGTGTACGTGCTTGTTGAAAATGACCAGCAGGTGGCAGTCTTTGATTATATCTAGTGTCGGACTTCTCTCACCATCTAAAGCAGGGCTCTGCAACCCTGCTCCTGGAGAGATACCTTCCTGCAGATTTCAACTCCAACCTAACACCCCAACAAAGCCCCTCGTGGGCGGGTTTCTGTGCAGTCAGGTGACACTCCTGGTACCCGTGCCACTGGATGCAACACAAACCTAATGCATGATTGAGTTAAGCCCTGTGCTTAACAGTTGGGAGTTATTTTCATTAAATTCTCCATCCTCTCCAAACATAACTTTAATCAAGCAGCTGTTTAGAATATTCCGTTGCTGCTGATTGTTGGGACATGGCTTAATGCAGGGGGGTCCAGGTGTGGCTGCAGGTTTTCATTCTAAACAACCACTTGTGACACCTGATTACATCACCTGCCTTGATTAAACTAGTCAGTTTAAAAATTGTACCAAAGCAAAATAATTAGATAATAATTTAGACTTAAATTGTTGAAAAGAATGTTTCATCCACTGATTGGACTTTCTTTCTGTCTGTCTGTCTGTGGTTGTCTGTCTGTCAGTCATTTAACACATGACATTAACAAATTCTGACCCAGATGCTCAAACATCTTGCCCATCATTATACACTTATAAGACGCGGATATTCCAGGTGTTCCAGGTTGAAAATGGTATATAAATATAATGATATATACATGAAATATAAAAAATGTTTATTTGTTAAACAAATTCATGTTAAATTATGATTTTGGCATTTTTTCAGTTTATATATGTGCATTTCTATATATATTTATTTCTTTTTGATAATGAGGTAAAATGACACTTGCTTTGTGTGTTCATTGTTTTTATTATATATATAAAACTGGGGGTGAATGTGGGATGGCTCACTAAAAACACCAAGGTACTTATACACCCAAACAGAACTTCGGAGACCAATAACCATGCTGTTTTGAAAGTAAGTATATAAAGAACTTCTGTTTGCAAACTACCTTTTGTGCAGAATAAGGCAGCTTCATACAAAGTTCAATACATTTCAGGTGCAGCTATGCAGATTCCTGCAGTCTCCAACCCTGCTCCTGGAGTGCTACCGTCCTGCAGGTTTCAACTTCAACCCTAGTGCCCCAGTCAGCCAGTCACGGACATCTGATGGCAGTAATTAGTTGTATGAGGTGGGGTGGATTAGGGTTCAACCTAATCTCTGCAGGTAGAAGGTGGTAACCCCTGCTTTAAGTCCTGTAGGTTGTGAGGTGGGGCCAACATGAGGATAACTGAGTCCAGGGCAGTCGTGGTCCTGTCATTGGTTCTCCAGTTGCCCTTCTTTGGAGTATTTTGATAAGTACTGTCCACTGGGAACACCCGCCTGTCATTTTTGAGATGTTCTGACCCAGTCTTCAGGCCATTACAAGTTGGTGGGTAGGCATCCCAAAGTCAGCCTCTGAAACGGTTGGCAGGGGAGCCTGAGGTCATCTTCTCTGAAGGTCAGCCTTCCATTAAACATGAAATATATCAACTAGAATCGATCATGACTGTCATGCACAAACATTGTAGCTCAAAAATGTCCACTTTATCGAAGGAAAACATATTTTAACATTCAATAGAAATCAGAGTAAAATATTTTACAATAGTTTTGGAGCATTTCTATTGGTCCATTTATCATGACATTTTGGTTCAATCTAAAGAACAACTACCAGATTCACATTGTCTAACATTGCAGAACAGCTAAAATTAAAATTAAGTTTTGCATGACAGAAAATATAATGACATTTAATTGTCATTTTGGATGTTGTGTCACAGATGTCTTGACTTTAGCCTAAAGGGAAGCCTGTTCAATAGAAACAGAGCTAAGGAAAATTGCTATTTGTATTGCCTTTAACTTTGGAATTAAAATACCTGTCTGAATTCTGCTTCGTTAAATACCTCCTGCCCTATCCACTGTAAGGAAATCTGTTATTTACTCTTTTATTTACACCATTTAAACTGTTGAGACATTTCTGCCACAATGAATTCAGATTAACTTAATCCAGCAGTCGTTTTCTATGCTTCATGTCTCAGAATCAGAGACAGACATGATACATGATACTTCCAGTGCATGTTTACTGCTCTGTTCACGTGTACATGCTCAACCTGCACACAGACTCTGACTGATCAGAGAGAGGGGGCGGGGCTGATGACATCACTGGCGCAGATATTGTGTTATAGAGGATCGCGAAAACAAATACAAATCAAAAACACCCTGGAGGATTCATTTTCAAGGATTTTTGAGATCAAAGGGGAAAAAGTCATTAGAAGCAAAAATAACACATTAATTAAATTCCTGAATATAGTATTTGATGAAAATATTTCATACAAATATTTCAGTTTTTTTTTTTTTTTTTTACATCCAATTTTCAACATGGTTTTTAAGATGTAACAAAAAAGTCCTCATAAGCAAAAATGTATTAAACAAACAAATAAATAAATAAAATAATAAATAAAATGTACAAAAATATTATCTTTTTATGCAAACATGATCAAATTCATACAAATATTGTTTTTTTTTTTACATCAGACACATTTGAGTGGCCTTTCCTGCATAGATTTTCAACATGATTTTTTTTTTTTTTTTTAAAGCAAACATAAACAAATGTACAAAAGTAAATATTTTTGATGAAAACAAACTTTCATATTAATATATCACTTCTTTTTTCCCATCAGACACATTTGAGTGGCCTGTGCTGACAATAACAACATGTCCATGTGTGACGGTCTTCTAGAGAAGCCCATTCTGGGCAGTAAAAGCCCCTCAGTGGGGCTGTGGGGCAGTAAGGGGGGACATCAGAGCTCAAACGGAGGAGCAGCACCTGCGCGCCCGCCTCAATTTGCATAGACCCGGCGGACGCGGCTTGCTATTGGCTGGTTTCGAGAAGATGGGCGGGGCGTCCGCCCAGCGTAGAGCGCGATTAGTGAACGCCCCTTTCCATCAAAGAAAACTGCCCCACCTGACACTTCCTGCCCCCGGCGTGCTCCCTCTCGTCGCTGTCATGTTTGTGTTCACCTGCGGGACTGAGCGCGATCCGGCTCCGGGGCACTGGGACACATCTACACACCCCTGCGCTCTGCTTAAAGGTACCGCTCTTTGTTTACCTACGTGCTGAGACCTCCTGCGGGGGGGTGGGGCCGCGGGGGGTTTTTCAGAGGGTAAAGGTGAGCCAGCTGCGTCGGTCTGCTACGTCACCTCAACGGAAGCTACATTCGCCCGTTGATGTTTGGTTTGTTACGCACTGTACGTACACCCGCCCTGGTCCTAGAGGCACCCCTGCCCGGGTTGTTGTGGAGCAGTGTTTCCCCAACCCACGTGCTAGAGGCACCCCTGCCCGGGTTGTTGTGGAGCAGTGTTTCTCAACTCTGGTGTTAGAGGCACCCCTGCCCGGTTTATGTCAGAGCAGTGTTTCTCAACCCTGGTGTTAGAGACACCCCTGCCCGGTTTATGTCAGAGCAGTGTTTCTCAACCCTGGTGTTAGAGGCACCCCTGCCCGGTTTATGTCAGAGCAGTGTTTCTCAACCCTGGTGTTAAAGGCACCCCTGCCCGGTTTATGTCAGAGCAGTGTTTCTCAACCCTGGTGCTAGAGGCACCCCTGCCCGGTTTGTTGTGGAGCAGTGTTTCCTCAACCCTGGTGTTAGAGGCACCCCTGCCCGGTTTGTGTTAGAGCAGTGTTGCTCAACCCTGGTGCTAGAGGCACCCCTGCCCGGGTTATTTTAGAGCAGTGTTTCCCAGTCCTGATCCTAGAGGCCCCCTGCCCTGCACGTTTTAGCTGTAACACCCTGCAACTCTGAAGGGTTTGTTAATGAGCTGAATAGTGCAATCAGGTATGAGACGGAAAGCTCTAAAATATACAGGGTAAGGGTGCCTCCAGGACCAGGATTGAGAAACACTGTTTTAGAGCTTACTCTACTCCCAAAACACACACACACACACACACACACACACACACACACACACACACACACCTACCTAATTCCACTAATCAGCTCATTAAGAAGCCCTGCTACGTTGCAAAGGGAGAGTTAAAGTTAAACCATCCAGAGCAGGGGTGCCTCCAGGACCAGGGTTGAGAAATACTGCACTATATGTATATATAAGTCACCTGCTCAAACTGGACATTAGTAGTCCCCTTATTGCAGTTCCCTGCCTCTGCTCTTCTGGGAAGACTTAACACTAGATGTTGGGACACTGCTGTGAGGGTTTGTTTTCGTTTAACCACAGGAGACCAAGTCGACAATTAGTCCTTCATTACTTCGTCATTCATCTCTGAGGTTTTCTGATCCCATGGTGCTCAAGAGTTCTACAGCTCCAGAAGCCCCGCAGTCCAATGTTCAGGGGCTGCACACAGGGACCAGTATTCCCATTCTGTTCCCAGTGCTTTTCTGTGGAGATGATGCTGTCCAGGCTGTACGTGTACAGTGTAGCAGCCGAATTCTGGACAGCTGAGCATGTCGAGTCATGCATCCCAAATGTGTTCTCGTTTCATGGTGCTCTAGCGCTGAACACCGTTCCGCAGCTTTATGGCCCATTGCTCACTCTAACCAATGACCTCGTGTCATGCTCATGGTGGACAGTGTCCATTTCTATGTGCAATTGCCCAACTGAACGCCTCAGCTTGTCGTGTCAGCTTAAAATAGCCCGGTTGTCTAATTTGAAGGGGTGTCCAGATGCATTTGGACACAGAGTGTAGACGCATCAATGGGTCTTTATGCTCCTCTAACCAGTGCTTGGTGTTGGGGATGGTGTCCTCGTGTCGGGCACAGCTGAACACCTGTCTGCACCCTATGTCTGAATACTTTTGGACACAGAGTGTAGACAACTGGAGGGGGTCAGCAGGCAGCTCTCTGCTACAGTGCAGTGCAGCCCAGTTGTTTAGGTCTGCTGGGACGAGTAGTGAGTGCAGTCACGCCGCTTTGGGTTTGCTGGAGTGTGGGAACGGAATTTTGGTTCATTTGTGGTTTTGTTGTTTTGAGGGGGTGGAGGAGGAGGAGGAGGAGGAGGAGTGCAATCTGGAACAGGAGCTGGAATTTGTTGTATTCTGTTTGTAGAATATCAGCCTTTTATTTTGAGGGTCTTTGCATCAGATAAGATTTCAATTTCCACCCCACACAACAAAGCCCACGCAATCTCTGAAACGGCTCACGTTGATGTCTGTTCATCAAACTGAAAATCAAAGTTGTCATAACATTAATACCACTGCCGGGGACGTGAGGAACACTGACTGTCTGTGTCTTCAGTAGCGTCTGCCAGTGGGTGGGATGTATTGAGCAGCAAGGAAAGAGTCGGTACTTGATGGCTGTGTGTTAAAAGCAGGAAAGATGTTCAGGAATAAGATCTGAGACACTTTGAAAAGATCTAAACTGTGATGGCAACATGTCCAAAGCATCGGGCAGGTCTTGTTGTACTGGAGACATGGCCATGGGGACCAAAGACTCACTAATGCAATGCATGGAGGCCCCACCTCCTTTTACTCCTCATCGGACCAAAAACGGGTTTGTCTTGGTGGAGGCAACCAGTGAATCTATCTATGTGCACACAGGAATTTGCCTTCTGCAATTCAACAACACACACACTAGTGGGTTCACACACTAGGGTGCAGTGAGCACACATGCCTGGAGCGGTGGGCATCCCTATCCACGGCGCCTGCTGCTGCAACGATGTGAATTTCCCAACTTCTTTCTCCCCTAAAGTAACGGGATGCTGTTGCACATGCTGTCAACACACCATCTCTTGTGCAAAATAAGCAGGTGTGTGTGAATATTCGAGCTGCATGAGATGGATCATCACAGGACACCATTAGGAGCCTCCACAACTCCATATCGAGACTGGCATGTTGCATTAGCTAGAATGGGGGAGCAGCACCATCCTGAGAGACACTGTTTCTGTATGTGAAGTAGGGCTGGGTGATACACACTGTGGAGGGGGCAGAAGACTGTGTGTGTGTGTGTGTGTGTGTGTGTGTGTGTATAGAGGAGAAATGAAGGTCAAATTTCACATCATATATCATATTTTATCGCAATTCAGCCAAAAATATATCAGGATATGAGTTTTTGCCCTAATTTCTAACTCAAAACTTACATTTTTATTATTAATTTTCCTGGTAATATTTATCTCTGATTAGCATTGCAATCCAACACTTCCTTTTGGATGCAACTATTTTTTGATGAGTGTATTTGCATATAGATCTTCCACTAGAACATCAGCCCTTTTACACACTGTTGGACCATAACTGGTCAAATTAAGCTCATGTTTAATGGTGTAAAACCTTTCCAGTCAAAGTCTGCCTGAAGACATCAATGAAATCTGTGTGTCTGTCGTGGTGATCATCTGCAAGGCTTTCCTGAGATGTTTTGTGTGCAACCTCTTCAGCAAATGAGCCTCATGTTCAGTGTGCTGGAGATCAAGATTGAAGCTTAGTGGGTCACTGTCCTCCTGCAAGGTCTACAGAGATGTTCTGTCCAGTTTGCACAGTTCTGATGGTTCTGTACCCCATCATCCCATTACATCATCAGTAAAGAGCTCTGTTTCTTTTTCCATTCACTTTGCTGTTCAGTGTGTTCTTCAGCCTAAAGGTTAGTCTTGGTCTCATCTGTCGCTAAGCTAGATTTCCAGAACTCAGCACGCTATTTATGTATGTTCTAGAAGACTGAAACCTAGCTGGAACATGTAGGCCTCCGTTCCTGTAGTCTTTGGCCTCACTAGCCTTTTAGTGATTTCAAAAAAAGGGTTCAGTCGCATTTTTGGTCTTCTGCCTTCATAACATCAGGTATCAACACTTCTTTGACCCTCTGTATGAATGACAGCGGCTGCAGACTCATGTAAATGTCACATCTGGAATGAAAACCCTCCTCTTGGCTCTTTTGTGCTCGATCTAACAATGCAGCAACACACAACTGGTCACAAAGCAAGTGTTCAGGGCTTTCCCAAATGCATTCAGGCACAAAAAGGGTTCTTAAATGGTTGCAAAAGCATCATAAAAATTCTTGGCATAACCGGTTTTTGCAGACCAGTCTCCTATATGTGCACAATTCTGAGCCAATACGTATATGTTTATATCGCATGAGGCACAGTTCTGGGAATTCATACATATGAGGCTAAAATGGAATTTCGGGAATCATATAATGTGTAGTAAATGGTTTTCGAGCGTTATGCTTATGCAAGAATTATGTAACCAAGACATGCAGTTCAAATTGAGCTTGAATGTGAAATGAAATGATTTGAACTTAATGTTAATAGTAAACAGTGTAAATATTTGATCTGAATCTACATCTCCATGTTCAACCCCAACCCTAACCATAACCTTAGTAAAATGTGACCAGAACAGTAACAGTTTTGTGCCCCAGTGGACGGGAGTACATGGTGAAGCAGGTCACAGAACATGGAAATATAGACATACGTGGTAAATGCAGAAACATGTTTACATACACTGATGAAATCGAGGTTGTATTGAATTTTTGTCTTATACTTTCACATAATTCAATTCCTTTTCTAGTTTTAATCCATCTTATGTCATTATTATGACATTATTTCATTGTATGTCTTCAGAAAGGCTTCTTTCATGGAACTGAAAGTATGGGGGGGTTGTATGTGTTCTTATCCTGGCAAGTTTTTAACTTTTGTATGGATTTTCAAACTTTTATCATCAGTCAGATTGTACTTAAAGAAAACTTCAACTGCAGTTTTTAAAAGAAACTTTGTCTTATCGTCTTGTGTCATATTTCAAATGATAGTGTGGGTTTTACCTGGTTTTACAAGGGATGATCAAGGACGTTTGCATATTCATGCCCCAAAGAATCAAAAGTCCCCAAAATATCAGAAGGTTGCTATGTACCTAAGGTACCAAAATACATCATGACTTCAACAGAAAAACGTAACCACATAACGCGAGTCATTTCAGTAATGTAGGTCGGGATGCCAGAGACCTAGTCGAAACTTTGAGCAACACAAAAGGAATTCCAGAGTTCTAGGGAAAATTTCGGAGGTGCTTGTCCCCAGTGGCAGTGGGCCAGAACATTCTTCAGCTGCAGAAATGTCATATCTGCTGCTTTGACCTCATACCTGTCCAGCAGCTTTTGAGTGAGTCGCTCTGTCTTCAAAAAAACAAAAGAAAACAGCAGTGCAACGGAAATGTAAGGTTAAGATATGAGTAAGCCTTCTTTTTGCTCACAGCCTGTCAGAGGTCACTGGAATATAGAGTTTTGTGCAGAAGGTTAAGCAGTAGAACACAGAGCTTCTGTATTGAATTGAACACCAGCACAATTTGCTGTCTTTTACTGTCCTGTCAGGTAGTAGTTTTTTGGAACATTATCCTGCTGTAGCACAGTGGAACCATGCATCACCACCTTTATTCTAACTAAGCCTTTATGCAAGTTCAGTTTGGGTTTTTAATTGTACTGCTTTTATCTTTATACGAGCAGTTCTCTCTGAGTGTTCTACGTGTTCGAGATCTCCTCTTGACCTCCACAGTTCTCCTGAACTGTCATTAATAAGTCCCAGTGTAGAAGCCACAAACTGGAAATATGTGACTTGGTGGTCTCCTGCCATGTAGATGAGTTTACATACAATGAATTATCTGATCATAATCAAATTTCTGCTGCTTCCTGATTGGTCAACTGACCATATAAACAGCTGTGGTCTGGTGGTTCGGGAAACCAGCCTTGTGACTGGACGGTCACCGGTTTGAATCCCTGAACTGGCAGGACATGACTGAAGTGCCCAGCTCCCCGGGCGCTGAGGATAGGCCTTGCCCTCCACTCCGGGCATGTGTGCTCACTGCCCCCTGGTGTGTGAAGTCACTAGTGTATGTATGTATCACTGTGTGAGGATGGGTGAAATGTGGAGGTTTAATATATATATATATGAGGGAGAGGGAGAGAGAGAGAGTATAATTCCTTAAACAGCATACTCTGATTTCTTTGTTTGGATTCAGGCCTAGAAATCCAAATTAGAAATCAAATAGAAAGACCTGGATTTTATCTGATAATCAGATTTCTTTGCACTTGTTCTGTAGATCTGATGTCTTTTCTTAGTCAGATTTAGTTCAAACAGGCTGCAGTTGCCACTGATCCGGGGATGAGCATCCACTGACTTTCACACCTCATTCACTTTCTTCTGCCACATTATTGGCTTGTTGCAAAGCAGACCTTTGATTATTGACGTGTAAGGCTGGAATGTTCTCAGTATCTGCATGGAAATGTGTTGATTGGATTACTGACAGTCTGATTTCTGCAGTTCTCAGATTGAGTGCATGTCGGGCCCATATTTGATTAATATTAGTGCAAACTTTGGAAAATCATAGAATGTATTAATACAAATGGATAGATTTAGTTCCTGGTACATCAGGAGTTATTTGTGTTCCCCTTTAGTATTTCTATGGATCTGTTTTCAACAATATCAGTTCTTAAATAGATGTAAACGTATAGAACAACTACAGCTCCCAACTCGAGATCAGGATTCCCTTCTCTGTATAGTGTTCCATGGAATCTTCCCGAAGCCGTGCCATGACACAGTGATATGGGGGACATTAGGGGGGTCAGATGAGGGTGTTGCTGCTCTATGCAGCTGTCTAGATGTCTGACATTACAGGAGCTTTGCTCAGCTTCTCCACTTGAAGGCTGTATTGCGGTTTTATTTTTACTTTCTGCTCACGCTGTAGTGTAGTAAAGCATATTGTCTGTTCCTGTGGCGACTGTAATTGACCACAATGCATTTGTCTATACACTGTATAAGTATGTTTTAATACAGTTCTGTACATTTTTAAATGTAGGGCAGTTATTTGACTATTTTATACATAATTTGAGTTCTTAATTTTTGATATATGATTTTAAGAATGTGTAATGTAACTTTGTCCAGCATTGGTTAAGCTATAGTCTGTTAGTCTCATGGTTGATGATAGGTGTTGGAGAGTATATACACCCCCTCAATCAGTGGATCTCCCACCCATATTTAAAAAAAAATAAAAAATAAAAAATAAAAAGGGCGGGGCTTAATCAGGAGCATGCTGGGGGGGATATCACACTCCTGTCCTATAGTACAGTGGTCCCCAACCCCTGGTCCGTGGCCCGGTACCGGTCCGTGGAGCAAATCTTACTGGATCCTCTGAATTCTGAGTCTAAATCCAAAGGTATAGCACAGATTTCAAATCCAAAATATACCAAACAAGTAGTATATTTTTGTATTTTGTATGTTTGATTTTCAAAATGAGCTAATAATTCTCTTACGGATCCACTGACGTGGGGGGTCTTCCTATATGACGTCTGCACACTAACTTTCCCATCACCTGACGACACCAGTCATTAGTGGATGAAGGCTGGCATGGGCATCCTCAGTCAACCATGTAGAGAGGACTGCCAACATCTAATTGTGTTCCAATCAGAAAGAGTTTATTAATGAGTCTTAATTATGCTTTCCTGGATTATGGCCCATGCATGGCTGTGGCATCACCAGAGATCAAGCTTGCCATCTTCTTTGATTGAGCCAGCACTTTGAAGCATGGCCTGTCTGGACAGGATTTAATATGCGTGGCATCCTGGGGTATAATATGCCACCCTTTTGTGGCATATTGTGTGGTTTTATTCCTGGTTTTATTCCTGTCTGTGTTTTTCTTCATCGTACCTTGAGAAAATGTAATGACCTGCTGTTTAGCTGGACGGAATCTCAGGATATGATCCATGTGACCGGACAGGGGGCAGTTCTGGCCGATGCCAGCATGCTGATTTTGTGGTAGCGATGCTGGATCGGTGTGGGAGCCAGCATACTAACACCGCACCAGTGATTCTGGGTGACGGCCATGGCAAACACGTTCATGCAGGGGTGGCAGTGTTGAATCGGTGTAGGAGCCAGCATCCTAACACCGCACCAGAGACTCAGGACAACGACTGTAGCCGCTGTGAGGATGTTTTGTGGTCTTTTATACTGTTGCTGTCTAGTTAGTTAATGTTATGCATCTTTCCTTGAAAGGACTCCCTTGTGATTGTCACGGTGACCAGTAGCCACTCCTCCAGAACCCCAAAGAACACGGAGAAAGCAGGTGGTGATTAAAGGCCACTGTTTTTGGTCTTTGTGTGATTTACTGGGGCGGCGTTCTCGGTGGTAATAGAAGGATGTTATCAGCTCTTGTTGGTTAGCCAAGTTTTCTCCACCCCCCCTTGGAACGCTAAGTGTCCATGTAGTCAAGTATTGCTTTGCGCTGCATTAGTACCAATATAAATCATTCATAGGTCACATGGATCACATATAATTACAGCGATTACAGCAGCATGGAGAGTAGTTGGGGCAAAGTGAACAGTGGGAGCTGATGCATGAACGCATTATTTCCACCTGTCCTCCTCTTTTGCTGGCCGCCGCTGCTTGACCTTCTCTCCCTGCTCCAGAGATTTAGTGTTTTTCTTTTTTAATCCAGCTGAACCATTCACATTTTGAACGCTGGCTATTTCGAGATGCTGCTGACATCAGCTCAGAAAGCGTGACGTGGTATAGGTGAAGTCGCTGCTCTGTCCGTCCAGTGCATGTTCAGGAGAAAAATCGCAGGTCATTTGAACCACGCGAACCATTAAAAATCTGACCAAGATGATATATCACTGTGCCAACAGGAGGGATGGGTGTACTGTGTTGGTGTGCGATATGATAAGACCAGAGGTCTCATATGGTTTTTAAAACGCAGATTGATGTTAAATGGTGGGGCTGAAAATATTTTATTTTGATGTGTTATTACAGGCCTGAATCATTTCTGACCAGTATTTCCATTGTTGATATTTCGTCTACTTTCACAGCGACGTTGAAGCTTTAGTTAATGAATTGACACAAAACAAGCAGCAGTCTGCTGATACGATCTGAGCAGGTAGTGAAAGAAATGGATAAAAGCTTGTGATGCTTAGAAGCATTTAAACGTAGACTTGATGTCGGCAGATGCACGTCCGGCTGCTCTTTCCATGAAACAGACTCGCTGATCTGCTCCCTGAGGACTTTAATTGTTCCTAAACTGGCCACTGGAATATTGTAAAATATTGCTTTAAGCTATATAAAGTATTCAGCAGCTACTCTGGAACAAACACTGAGCATTCAGCAGGTGGGATGGCACTTGTTTTTGGACCAAGAGCGACATGATGTAGACAGTCAACCCCGAAATCACCTTATTTATGATTTATTTACTACAATGTAATAACCAAGTCGATCAGCTGGTGATGGAGTTAAAACTGGGCCGAGCTTTTGTTTTAACCCATAAGAGCCCATCACACGTCACAGGCCCTTTGAAAGCCAGTGCCAAGGCATGCTTGGTTAGTGCTTAAGACCAAACGTGTTACATCTTATACTACATTAGAGTTTGATCCTGACCCCGTATCTACCACAAAACGGTGAAACCCAAATTGAAAGTGAATCTGTTGTTGCATGTTAGATTATAAACTTAAAATATATACATTTCAAAATAACATTTACTTTTGCAATTTACTATTAATTTGCAATTGTTACTTTGCACAATATTTTGAAGTATTTCACTCCAAGCACTCTCGTATGGGAGGTGTCTAAGTGCACAATCCTGCTGCATGGGTCACAGTTCCGGGCCTGGATGGTTTAAATTGTGCACATGAGAAACATTTACTGCTCATTATGTAACTCAAGTGTTGCGCAGATGCACAAATGACATTCACAACCCACACACGGAAATGAAATGATCCACACGGAGAAGTTAGTCGTGTAGTTCTATGATCTGGATCTAGACCTCAAGCTAAACCTAACCCAAAACAAAAGTGGTCCAGATCTAATTTGATGTCATGTGACCCAGGCGTGGCAGTTAGAGCTGACTGGTAAATCGATGTTTATATAGATTTTGGGATGTAAACCGAGCAGGAGACGGGGTGAGGTAATCTCATTTATATCAAGTTTTAATCTCTAAATTCCACTTTTTAATTTTGCGTTTTTCCTGCTCCCTCACTCTGTTCTGCCCCCTGCTGTACTCTGCTCCCCTCTGCCCCCATTCGCACTCACATACTTACTTGATGTGTGTAGAGAAGAAATCAAGGTCCAATTTCAGAAGGATTTCATTTCAGGGTGTCATTTTTTTTAACATCGTATATTTTGCATCATATATCATCATATTTTGTATTGTATATTGCCATGCAGCTAAAATACACTTTCATATTGTCCAGCCCTAGTGGTCATGTGACTGGCAAAAACGGTGAATCTGAAATTTTCTGATTTGGGCCCCGTATCACATGCAGTACTGATGTCTGATCCTGGCATGCGTGCCAGTTTGGAAGCGTGAAATGTTCAGATGAATGTCGGATATGGGTCATATTAAAACATTGGCATGAACATCCTGAAAGCAATCAGATTTTGTGAGACAATCTGATTTGGGCCACTTTTTCTGCCCGTAATGATTATGAAAAACGGCGTTTCTGACTTTATTTAAAAGTTTAAATAGAGTTATGATATCATTTGAAATGCAGTGTGCGGGACTTCATATTCCAAACTGTTTGTGTTGCACTGCTCAGCATTGCAACAGGGTTAAAGAGGCGGCCCTGCAAACTGCTCGACAGTGACAGCAAAGTCTTTCTCACCTTTAATCTGAGACATCATCATCATCATCATCATCATCATCATCATCAGCCGCTGCTCAGGTTTCAGTTATAATAGTACAACTGTTGTTGCTTGTCATTCACCCGAACCCCGTTATTGATTTTGGAATCTCGATAACCTGTGCTGTGCTTTTGATTCGTTCTTTGATCCTTCCATTCCTCTTTATGGTGTTTATTTCCTCCTTGTCGTTTGTGTTTTTCCCGTTTTTCCTCACGGGATTTGACCAGGGCTATCATGTGTCAGGGACACTTAAAGAGCATGCCAGGGTGAACAGCGATATTGAATTGCAATGATGTCATAGATCCACTGGTTGATCTGCTGTGTGTGTGTTTGTGAATGGATTTCTGAGATTGGGCTGCAACTACTGAATATTATTATTCAATGTTGTTTTAATGATAAACCTCTGATTAAGTAGGGACGTGTGTTGGTTCTGATCCTTTGTTTGGGGTGCTGTTGTGGCCCAAACTCGACTTGAGGAATAAATATTGTGAAATACTTATTCAGTCACATGTCTAGTAAATGTATTTCCACTTCTGATGTAATTACTGATTTGAATAGAGAATTTTACAAAGCAACAATTGTAGTTTTACCTGAACCTACATCTACATCTAAACCTAACCTAAACATTTTACCGTGTCTGCCTGGATGTTTCCATTCATGAATTCCTTTTTTATAAGCTCCATAATTGTGAAAAAGAGCACAGATTTCTCAGGACATGGCAGACAGGTTTATGTGTATTTATCAAAACAGCACCCCCAGTGGACGGATCATTGTAAGTAGCATGCAGGTAACCGAGCGTATAAATATATACGTTGTGAGGAACGTGCAAAAACATGCCTGTACATGGACGATATGAGTGTTTTTAGATTACGAATTTTTAAATCAAGCCCCACATGCCCGTAAATGTCTTGGGAAAGGCTAACTGCAATGCAATGCCATGTTTGGAGTTTTAGAAAACTACCACAGACATACACTGTGATCATAAAGTATCAGGTTTGGAACATTTTGATTGACTTTCTGAAAATTATCACTGGATCCTCTGAATCATGAGGTTGTTGGAGTTGAAATATGAATATTATTGCATATAATATATTACACTTTTCTAGTGAAATGACATCATTAGACTAACCAGTGCTGTATTATCAAGTTCACTTTGGTTTATGTAGTTCAAAAATCATTGACCACACTGCTCCATTCATTTGACCAGCTTAGCCAAACTGGTCAACCACCTTGGTCAGGTTCATCATGCTGATAGACCAGCTAGTCCATCAAACTCAATGGTTACGAGCTTAGCTGCTTAACTTACCAGCAAGGTACGCTTTTACCTGGATGACTAGCTTTTCAGGCACCTTTAACATCAAAGACCAGCTTGGATCACCTGAAACCAGTTACCAGAAAAAGCTGGCATTGAGTTTCATTTTTTTGCAAGGTAGTAAAGTAGTAAAGTGCAGATATCTGTTCATCTAGCTGATACTGAAACACTGTAGAGCGTCCACGTCTGAGCTTGCTTTGATTGCCTCCAGCTGACCTGCACTTAGGCAGGACTGCTCCAAACGAAAGTGGTTTCATTCGCTCCAAAGGGTTCTATTCTAATGGCAGCACTTCTCTGCCGGGGCTCGACAATCTGTGTGTGTACATTTGCACATCTGTGTCAGCAATGGGTGCAACTACTTGTAACTGCAAGGAGTTAATGGCATGCATTGCAGGGGGTCCACAAACATCTGGTTTCATTTTTGATTGGACTTTTATTAAAAATAAATAAATTCCAGACATATCAGTGATAGTGTGACTTCTGAGTATTACATTAAGGTCACGTGGTCCTGACAATATATAGCCCCGTAATGAGCGTCATTAGAGATATAGGACAGTTTACAGATATGAATCCTGCAGATGTTTGAAAGGTTTAATTTCCTTTCTCGTACTCAGATAAAGAAAACAACAGGCTCAGTCTGATGGACATTAAGTTAAATAAACAGCAACGCTGGAGGCAGCATTATTTTCAATAAACAGGATGCAGCACAGTACAGGCTACAGGCAATACTGTATTACGTGGGCAAGCTGGACAGAACCACCAATCCCAGCACACCCACACATTTGCCATTACAGTGCAGGGCTATATATCAAATGCACTGTGCAATACAAGCAAATCTGTTTTTTTTTTTTCAGACATTATTTGAAAAAATGACCTTAATATTGTAAAAGACAAGCAAACAAACATGCATTTTTTTGTGCGGTTCGACTGTTTTGTCAACAATAAATGTCATCATTTGACCCAAACTCGTTACACATTATATTGCAGGTATTTTCATGTGTTTTTGAATATATAGATTGTCTGGTTCCAACAACTAGAACTGTATGAATTCAATTGTATCAGGTTATCAGAGTTTATTGACCCCTAGAGCCCCTCAGTCTGATGTCTAACCGCAACTGTAGGTTTATAGCGTTTGCATTTATAGAACTTAGACTTGATTTATGAGGTCAGATTTCTGGTTAAGTAATCAGAACTTGTTGCAAAAGACAGTTTCTAATATTACATAACAGAAAATTCAGTCTCAACCGTATAAGCTTTAATATACAACCAAAATAAACATCATTTGAAGAGTCGAGTTGTTCGCATCGAGTTCCTTTTACGTTAAACAGATTATTTTCCGTGACTGTGTGAAGTTTGTCAGACCTTGCAGCAGTTGCTGTGGGCAGAGAGCGAATAGGTCAGATCCAACGGGAGCTTTCCTATAACAGAGATCTTCTGAGCTCTCGGGTCTTCTCGAGTTGACCGTACATCCAGGTTTCTATTACTTGCTCTTGCTTGCTTGTCTTGTTTCCCAGAGCAACTGTCAAAACCACCCAATAATTCACACTCAGCAAGCCAACCTGACATTCCAAGTGGTTTGCTGTTGCCATGACAATACTGTCTTAAAACCAAGGACTGCGGGTACCCTTGCAAGTGGCAGACAAAGCATGTTATTGGTGATTTTTAATTTAGTTTTATTTATTCTATTTTGTAAAATGTCAGCTGAGAAAAATTGCACAAAGGTGCAAACATTCCGTTACAATTTCTGTAAAAGTCAATGAAATATCAGAGATAATTAACGTGACATATAAAGCTTAAGGAAAGTGTGAGGGTAATGTGAACTGAAAGCTCTGCCAGTCCTTCCTAACCACAGTGGTTCTAGTTTCATTAGAATTGCTTCCAGTTTAGATACTTTGGCTTGGGGCCAGTGGTGAGGAGCAGTATAGGAGCTGTGGAACACTACTACAGGTTAAGTCAGGTTACAGTACTGGTTATTAAACAAGACGAGTCCCAGCCAGAGGCAACAGAGGCGTAGATAAACTTCCTCAGAATGAGTGAAGTGAAGCCAAGACTTTAAAGAGAAGCCGTCCTTCACTGGTCGACACTGGATGGCAAAACAAATAACATATAAAAAGCATGAAATGCAGAAAAAACAAAGAAAAAAGTAATGAAAAATGAGTCACAAGTGCTCAGATTTAACCACTGAAAAACAGATATTGTGTTGTTTTCAGAAGGATTGAGAATTGGGTCTATAATTATAATGTTCATATGAACATAATTTATTATTTTAGTACTAGTGGAGTTTATGCATGTGTTGCATACTAACTAGTCTTTGAGTATGTAGTATGTACTCTATTACATAGTGAGTAGATACACATACACACACACACATATATATATATATATATATATATATATATATATATATATATATATATATATATATATATATATATGTGTTCATGTAGATATGTATGTGTGTGTGTGTGTGTGTGTATATATATATATATATATATATATATATATATATATATATATATATATATATATATATATATATATGCGCGCATATGTATATATGCATATGTATATACATATCTACACACACACACACACACACACACACACACACACACACATATATATGAGATGTGTGTGTGTGTGTGTGTGTGTTTTCTTGGGCTTACGTGGAGGCTAAATAGTTCTTGAGTGCAGGCAGCAGGGACACCCAATCAATGTTGATCTTCAGACCAGGCAGGAGGACAGTTCAACTCAGCAAAAAGAAAAACACAGATAATTAGCTTGTGTTTGTGGTGACTGAACACTATATGTAAGGTCACAGTTCAGACAGCGACTTTGACAGGCCTCATTATAACAGTCCAGCTACAGCAGAAGACCAAAAGGAAGCAAAGACGTGAGGGTTCCTCCAGACACGTGCACCGCTCTGACTGTCCGCAGACTTTAATGAGAGTGGTTAACCTTTAGGACCCTAATGGGGTGTTTTCGGAGTTTGATTTACTTTTATTCACCAAATATTGAGATGTTGTCGTCAGGAAATCCTAAGCTACTCGAACTGGTCATTTGAGATGCAGAAATTTGGCTAGATTTACAGTTGAGATGCACAAATTTACTAGTGCCTACAATTGTTTCTTTGTTTTTAGGATTGTTTGTTTTTGCTTATAACTCCAAAATGACTTCATATCTCAGAATTCCTGTTGGAAGTTGATCATCCAGAGTGTTTTTGAGCTAAATGCTAGAATTATTGAATGACTTTAGTACTAAGATTTGAACACTGTGAGCAAAAAGAGAGCAAACATCCTCTCCATCCCAATATGTGGATCAGTGACGTTATCAGTCTGAGTCTGTGTGCAGGTTGAGGATGTACATGTGGACAGAGCAGTAAACATGCACTGGAAGCTTCTTTGGCATTTAAACTGGGGGTTAATTCAGTTGGAAACGAGTGAATTTGAGCTGTTTTTCAAGGTGGATCACTCGCTGGTACTTCATCCGACAGTGAGGAAACCACCATGGGGTAAGGTGACTAGTTTGACTTGATGATCCTGAGATATTAAGCTTAGAATACTGGAATGTAACCAATTTATAAAAACAATTTACTAGACTTTCCATTTTGCAGCTGGCAGACAGTGAATTTAACCAGTGCTTATTTTATGATGTAGATTTGAGAAACACTGGACAGAAAGTGAAAGTGACCGTGTTTGAAACCTGGCCTCTGTTGTGATTGAAGTGTCAACTTTCAGTTTTCATCCAAAAACAAAGGTAATGGTTTAAGAATTACAATTTTCACAGATTTCTTAATTGTACAGTTGACTGATGAGCAGTTTAACTGTCTTAATTGTCTCAGTTCATCGCAAACTCTGGAGTCGATTCCAAGCGTCTAGTGTTTTGGCAGCTTTTCATTGGACGATAAATCCTAATGACAACCTTCTCAAATTCTGTTACTAAACATAGATGTGTGTTGGTGTCTGAAGTTTACTTTCACTTTCTGTTGGGTCTATAAAGCGAATGGGGACGTCTTCCCCACCAATTAACTTCCTGTTTGATTGCTGTATGAACAACAATGCACTGTACAGTACAGTGAATGTACACTGACTGAAGATAAAGTATATTGCTGCTGTACAGTTAAAAACAATATCTGCATTTTTAATTTTCTCGATGTTTTGGTCCCTGTAGCTGCTCTGTACGTTGTGTAAATAATTCTGAATGAACTGACCAATAGAAATGCTCTAAAATACCTCTTAATTGCTCTTGTTTTACATGAACTGCCATTCAAAGTTAATACTGTTATTGCTCTCTCTCTCTTTGGAGATTGTTTCATGTGTGTTTCATTGGACGGCGACTTGGCTTTAAGCTTCCAATACCTGTCTAGTCTATTTTTGATGGATTGATAAAATAGTGAACTTTGTTTTGTGTCACTCCATCCGTCCTTTAATGTGTGTATTTTCAGGCAGAGACTGGAAAGGAGTTTGAGAAACACTCCGTATTTCACAAACAGCCTACGTAACTATGCAGCTTGTGCTGCCTGTCCTGTGTGGACAAAATAGAGGAGGAAGTGTTTGAAAGAATAACATGATTGTAGGTGTTGAAAACCTGTTTCTCTTGTTGAATATGAAACCATAAGGAGTCCGTGCTCTACCCGTGGATTTGACTCCAGTCGGCCGTAAAGGATATTCATATCTGAAAGTAATTGCGTGCCAACCTTGTTAGGACTTTCATTTTGCTCAGCTGATACAAACTCATTCTTAAAATCTGTGCATCTCTTTAATCTGTTATGGGAAGCCTTTCTCGAGTAGTTACGTGAAGGTGAATTACAGAAGAAACATGGCTCTGAGAACAGTCACCACTGTGATCACGCCAGCGCATTAGGAAGGTAGCCGGATATCGATGCATTATCCCGATTTGAAGATGTTCTGAATCCCATCTGAATACGATGTGATTATTCATTTTGTCCGTTCAGTTTTTAATCTTTTAGGAAATAAACAGCATAAACACGACTTCCAGATTCATCATAAACTCACTTGTGTGCATCTTTGGAACGAGCCACTGGATGCTGTGACGTTCAGATGTTTTCCCGTAACGTTAGTTTATTAATGAGAGGCTTATGTTTGTAAGCAACACAATCAAGGATTATTTCATAAACAGAACAGTTTGTGTGTGTGTGTGTGTGTGTGTGTGTGGCTTAAAACACAGCTCACACAGTCAGCAGTTTGTTTGTGACCAGTGCTGATGCACGTCGCTGATGAGGAAGTGTCCGAATTCACCTGTTTCTACAGTACTTACTAAACGGAATAGTCTGTCCTTATTTAGTGCACTACTAATGAGGGAATAGGGCTCCAAAGTGCCACAGTGTATGTAAAAGTATTTGGTGATGGCTGTAGGAAATGATTCGGGGTCTTGGAGCATTTTTACAGTGGACATCAAGGTCATCAGGACGTCATTGTCCTAAATATTCCATTAAAAATGACTGCATTTGCTTCAGTGTTTTTAATAAAAATATCTGATGATGATAATAATATCTGATATCTGACCAGAGATCTGATGGAGCCTGAGAGGTTCTGCAAAGAAAAATGAGAGAACCTTCCAGGTGCATCGTCATACTCAAAAAGTGTTGAGGCTGTAATTGCTGCCAAAGGTGCTTCAACAGCGTATTGAGCAAAGGCTGTGAAAACTTGTGTACATTTTATTAATGTTTCATTTTTAATACATTTGCAAAGATTTCAAACAATCTTTTCTCACTTTTGTGTGTAGAATTTTGAAGGTAAATGAATTGAATCCCTTTTGGAATAAGGCTGTGAAATGCCATCTGAAATGGCACTAAATAACATAATGTTTGCAATGTGCAGTTATGATTCGGTCTCATTAGCTTGATATATTGGTCTCATATAAAACATATTAAGCAACTTTTAAAAACGCCAGTTAAGGAGTTTACATGCACATAGAAATGTGATTACTCAGTTAAAACTAGTTCTCTTTATCGAATTTCTAGAACTTCCTCTGTCATAAGAAATCAGAGCATCCTCCGATCTAGGAAATGAGTGCATCATGACCACTGGGATAATCAGATAACTGCTGAAATATGGTAAAGATCGGACAACCAAGTGGATGTAAATCGGTAGAATGTCGTGGGGTTGGACGGAAGCATTTCATGGACGTTCTGTGTTAACTGTTTTTTTTTAGACGTACGATAAACATCACTTTCGTGCCAGTTTAGGCATCTTAATAGCTTCCTGTTAAGTGGTGATGTGCTCCAAATACCTGTGCATATACATATATATGAACTTTCCTCTGACGACCATAAAATATTCCAAACACGACGACGAGAGTCTTCAAGCTTGGAATGCTCCCGAGCTTGCTGGCCTTATTTTGGCTGTTTCACTAAACCCTTGGGCTCCCATTGATGCATGGCATATTGCGGATCGGGTCAGAAAACACGGGAGCTTTGCCAAGTTATTATCAGTCACATTCCTTTTCCTCTCCTGTGATCATCCCCTTCTATCCCCTCTCATCTTTTCCTACACCTTTCTTTTTTTCCCTCCAGAGTCACTGTTATTATTTCCGTTCTTGGCTCATTTCAGGATGGCCCCCAGATAAACGGACGTGTTCGGAGTGGGACAGAGGAGGCACATAACCTTCGGCTGGTCTTGACTTTGACTTTCCACTCACCGCCTCTGGTCTCCAGCCCACATTAGCACTGTGTGTCTTTGCATCGTTCACCTCAGCTTTCCTTTGTCTCTGCCTGCAGGGGACAGCTAAGCCCCACCCTGATTCCCTGTCCTGGGCCTCCGAACACATACAGATCGCTGCGGAGACGGAGGGAAAACTGGAAACACGGATCACAAACGGACTGTCGTTGAGGTCTAGTCTTGTTGTCACTGTAACCTACAGTTTGATGACACTGTCCTTCTGCAGTGGGTTCGTCATTAAAGCCTGGCCTTAGTCAAAGTAAAACTCCAGTGCCGAAGGGCCCAGCGGTTGCAGCACGTCATAGATGTGTATCTCTGTATCCTGTTTTACTGTTATCCTCAGATGATTTGCAGAACATACGTCAGCTTTTAGTTTCATTATTCAAGCAAATAGGTCAGCCAGGTTTCTCGGTGCTGTAGCAGGTGGTGATGAGCACAGCCCTCTCTCCCGTTTTTATGGTCCCAAAACTGTATTTTAAAATCTAGCAAACTTTAAAGTGAATTTATTTTTTAAAATTTGACTAAACTCTTAAAAAATGTACAGTGTCTTGCAAAAATATTTCATACTCGAATCTCTTGTTGCTATATTGTTATAATAACACACCACACACACACACAGATCATTTAACCTATTTTACCTATTTATTCTCTAAAAAAATCATAGTTTTATTCTAAATGTAAGTCATATTTTCTAATAATTGACACTTTAAAGCTTTATTGTTTTGCTGTTGATCAGTATGTCTTATGGCTGATTTAAAATCTAAAATAAAAACAAAAGCTTCTAATTATCACAGTATTAAAGGCTATATTTCTTGTCAGATTTCGTCCAAGTTATTCAAGTGGGTTGGACTTTCAAATGGTGCCTTATAATGTTCCATCTCCCCAGTGATTCATGTGTCACTGGCTACCAAACATCTCCAAAGCGGTATAGATCCACCCACCATGTTTAACAGTTGGCAAGAGATACTTTGCATCCAAAACGGTTTACCTTGGAGAATTTATTCCACATCAGTCCTCAGACCATGTTTGTCAATCGCCTTTGGCTTATCTGGATGTTTTGCAGAGTTCAGACATTGTGATGTTGCAGGTGAGGTTTGTTTTGATGACTCTTCCATGCACATCACGCTTGCATAAACCGTGTTGCACAGTAGAACGATGCCCCACCACATGTGTGTGAACTCATCTTTACTGCATATTCTTTGCTGACATGGTGTTTGCTTTGACTTTGCCTCAGGAAGAATTGCATATGAGCAGTTCTGTTTGAGTTGTTTTGGTCCTTCAGGTCTTGACTTCTAGAGTTCCCGAATTCCATTCTGGCAATTGAATAGAAGGTGGAATTGTAAGCTTTAAGCTTTAATCTTTTATAGCTTCTCCCTACCTTTAAATTCGGGTCTCCAGCCAGCAGCAACCATGAGGCCATGGTTGCTGAGTTTGAAGAACTGGAGATATCAGCAATTTCTGATGGTCAATTAAGGCCTGAGAATACGACTATATTCTGAAACCAGAAGGTTGTTCAATCCTTTGAGTACCTTTTTCTTTTCACATGTTCAGTGATGCAGTGACCACTCCATTCTCCCTGTGCTGCTGGCGTGAATCAGAGCCACATTAGATTGAACCAGAAATAGGAGATGTTTTGTTTCTGAAAGGCCTTATGAAGATTTCCATATCAGCTTAGCTGAAAAAGAGGGAAATCTAGGCTCAGATCATGAAACGTTTGAATGTGCAGAGGCTGGAAGAGGACACGATGACCAGTGCGACTGAGATCTATGGCTCTATTAGTGGGAGAAAGGGTTTTAAGCGTGGCAGATGGCAGGATGCAGGTGTGTCTGAGCAGCAGGGACTGCAAGCTCATTTAATTAGCCTGGTTCGTAGAGGCAGTCTAGTGGTCTTTTCATCTCGCACTCAAAAGAGGAATAAAATGAGGAGGGAAAATACTTGAGACTGAAGGTGGTGGGCGTGTTTGTTTTCTCTCTGATAAAACGCCTCTGATATGCGGTACATTTTTTGTGCTCTTTGTATCATTAGGAAACATCGAAATCAACAAATCTCAACTTCCGTAACAATATGAGCGTGATGGTCTACTTTTAAATGTTTCAAAAGTTCAAAAGTGCCCCCAAATAAACTTGGGAAGCAAGATTTTTCACTAATGCCCCCTGTGGAACAGTTTATCTCAGTGTGTTAGAGACGTGAACTCTTATTATAGCTTCATAGTTTTTATTATGTACTTTTATGAGGTTTTTTTTATTGATTTGTTTATTAAATTATTTTAAAAAAATTATATTAAATTGTTTATTATTTTCTTAACTTTGTTCTGTGCAGCACATTGAGCTGCACTATTGCTGTATTAAAGATGCTGTATAAATAAAGTATTATTATTATTATTATTATTATTATTATTATTATTATTATTATTATTATATGTATTGTTCTTGGCCTAGTTGAATAATAGGATTTCAGTGCATGGATGTAAAATAGAGGGGAGCAGAGTAGAGGAGAAGCTGAGAGCAGATCCAGGAAAGATGAATTTTGTTATTAAAAGTAATTAAAATAAAATTATGACCTCTCTTAATGTCCCAATATCCATATAAATATTGATATATGTCCCAGTCCTAACTCTCACCGATATAAACAAGCAAATATCTTAAACACCAGCTTTAAAAAAACAGTCAAACGGTACAGTGACCAACATCTGGAGAGCATATCCTTTTGGATACTTGAGAGAAGCTCACCACCTCCATATTCTGCTAGTTTTGGGATCATGGGTTGCATTGAGACTGGTAGACAGTCGTCTTCTGTGACAAACTGAATGCCAGGGAAGCAAACAAAGAAACCAGGCTGGACACTGTGTCCAAATGACCACCAAACCGGAGCCAAATACATATAGGACAGCTTATGTTTTTACTAGTACGATTCCAGAAAGTCAAACCTTGGACAGCAAGTTGGGACAACTGGCTACATTCTCTTCACCTTACTAACAGTACAGGTTGCTGAGGGGACACTGAGAGGACAGCACTATTTGTGGGGATTTATCATTGTTTTTTCTCAGTGTATCTTATATTAAAACATAAATGTTGGGAAATCAGAAGTCAGATTACAGCAGAACAGCTGCTCAAATCACCTTGTCCTGTGCTGAAGTCTACTGGGCTTATGAGGTTGAAGTTGACTCCTTATCTGTTAACTTTTTGTTTGCTGATAAATATGAAGGCGGGCCTTTAGTTACAGTGTGTCCGCAGCAGGGGAAAGACTAGTGTCTTCTCTGATTAAAAGAAATAAAGCTGATATTTAGCAGGAATCAGAAATACTTTATTAATTGCATTTATTACAGTTGCACCCATTTATATAAAAAATAAACAGATAAACACTGTGGAATATATACGTCCAATTCTTTAAAATTGTTTAAAATATGTCACCTTGGAGTTATTGCACAAAAAGGTAAATATATTAAATTGCACACATGAACCGTAGTGGTTCACGATGGTCATCCATTAAGAGATGAGTTGTAGAGTTTGATGGTCACAGGTAGGACGTAAATTTATAAAAAAAAAAATAAGGATAAACTTCAAAATATATCTTGAATAAAATGAATAAATAAATAAACTGTTTAAATAAACATTGATGCGGGGGTTGTGGGGACTGGTTCCCCAGTCCTTGGTCTTTTGTACCTTGGCATGTTGTTTTCCTCCCACCTCACACACATGGTTTAGTGAACTGGCTTCACTAAATTTCCTCCTTAGTTACCCTGCAACAGGTTCAACTGGGACTGGTGGAACTGGAGATGCTGTGTGAAGGGTATTGCTGCCTTGTGCTAGAATAAATAAACGGCTGGATGTTAGTGTGAATTATAATTTAGCTGCTAAATAAATGACCAGTTCATATTGCGATGTAATTCCGTCTTGCTGGTCCTTTGTTTTGAGCTCTTGTCCAGTCGCTTTTCCCAACTGGACGAACCCCATGCAGTGCAGCCCTCTGGATGACCAAGTACACGCTCTTATGTTTTGTTCAGTATCTAATTATTTTGATTGCAATTAACAGAGATTGTAGATTTTAATACGCAGTCACGCTCTTTATGAGTGACATAATTCATCAGACAGCAGGCAGAACATCAGAGCCTGATCAGCATGCATATAGCACACTTATCAGCCATGGCTGTGATTGATTAGAGTGCTAATTTGATGAGTGGCTCGGTACTTAATATGGAATGTTTTGGATGCTGAATGCAAGCTCCTAAACCAAGTGCTGTAATTGTAATTAGGAAACAGCCTAATCTGTATCTGCTTTATCTGATTGGTTACTGCAGACAGTCATTTTAATGTTGTAAAAAGTTTTATGTAGACGACAGTCGTAAGAAAATGTTAGTACACTGTGATATTGCAATATTGTCTTTTTCACTACTGTATCGATTTTGGGGGGAAAAAAAATTGTGATCTGTTTTTTTAACTTTACTATTCAGCACTGTTGTCTTCAGACTCACTGTTCTGAATAATTTAGGAGTGTAGAATATTTAATTTCTGATAGTCATGCTGTATGTTCTAGTCATTCCTGGTGTTTCCTTGTGGCTCCACAAGAGCAGAATTCTGTACATCATTACGGTATTTTCCCAAAAGTCAAACAGGCGAAAGATTGGTGGAGGTGTGGAAAGCATTCAAAATGCATTTCGATTGGTTGATAATCTTAAAGAAAAACAGGACAAAATCTGTCCTCTGTCTAATTAGAGCTGTGCATCAGTATTCCGTACAGCCCATAGTCTTCCAATAACATTTGCATCGTAACACTCCCCACATTCCTTTTCCATGCTTCTCCAGAGGTTCCTCACTACTAGCATTTGAAGGAAAAGTACAAACAGTTTATAAAGAGGAATAAATGACAGTGACCCCAGATTATAGTTAGTGTCTGAGCTGAAGGATGTAGTTGTTTAAATTGAGGGAAATGGTACGGAATACTTAAGTGTACGGAATACCGTGCTCCGATGTTACATTAAAGAATCCTCCTTCGCTCAGGATTTATGTTATGTGTTTTATCTATTTTGTGAATCGTGTTTTAAACCGTAATTGCTGATTGGTTGCTGGTTTGAATCCCTGAACTGGCAGGACATGACTGAAGTGCCCTTGTGCAAGGCACTGAACTCCACAGCTGCTCGCCGGGCGCTGAGGATAGGGCTGCCCACCGCTCCGGACACGTGTGTTCACTGCCCTGGTGTGTGAATTCACTAGTGTGTATGTGTGTGTCACTGTGTGAGGATTAATCTTAATCTATATTGAATCGTAACCTGTGTTGTGATGCGTGTCCTATCACGTCATTCTGGTCTGTCCATAGCCCTGTCCACGTAGACTGTTATTTTTCAGTTTTGTCCTGTTGAAAGCACATTTGAGGTCATACTTCCGGTCTCTTCCTTCGTCACTCTTTAAATTACTCAGAATCCCATCTAATCAATTTGCCTCTTTGGTTCTTTCATTTCAAAATGTTTCTTGTATAATCCTTCTATTCTTTTCTCTGATCTTTATTTTTTTCCTGGGTTATGGTCTTGACCCTTGCTTGATTTGAACTTCCCTGTAGGCCTGGTCTGACATTCTGGTTGCTGCTTTGTATGGTTTTGACCTTGTCAGGCTTTTGTACTTTTCTGGATCTCAGCATCTGATTATTCAAGTGGTCACATAAAGATCAGAGTCCGCTTTCTTAGGTCGGATTGAGATTTAGGAACCTGAGGAAGAAATCCGGGAACTGTTTTTAGTTTGGTAGTCTGTGCATATATGTGACTTATTCTTTTGGCTTTGTCAGTATATGCATGGTCGCCTCTGCAGCTGTCCCTGATCACCTTATTCACATATAATTGCTGTGAAATTAATGCTTGGTTGCAAAGTTGAAATCTGATTACTGCTCGACGACCGCAAACCGGGAATTTTGAGATTACTGACGAAATCAAATTTTCTGCAGTTATTGGATGATTGAGGGCATGTAAACCAACTCATTTACTTCCATGTCTAACATTACAGTTTGAAGATTTGAGTTCTTGAAGATGGCAGCTTTCCCTGCATGTTTACGTTATCAACCACTCCCTTCTAGCTGGCCTTCTTATGTGGACCATCAGACCATCGCAACTAATCCAGAATACAGCGGCGTGACTCGTTTTCAATGTTCCCAAATTCCTCTGCTGCGTTCCCTTCATTGGCTTCCTATAGTACTGGAACCTTGATGCTGACCCACAAAGCCCAAAATGGACCAGCACCTCCAAACATGATGGCAATGGTCAAAACTCGAGCTGTACCAAGAGCCCTTCGAGCTTCAAATACAGCACGGCTTGACCCTCCATCCATCAGAATGCAAGGAAAACATGCTTTCAGACTCTGGTTCTGGGACCAAAATGGTGGGATGAACTTCCTCTGGGGGTCCGAACTGAGTTCCTCACTGTCTTCAAACGCAAACTGAAGACTCATCTGTTTCAGAAGTATTTAACTCCAGGATCTAAGCGTGAGCAATCTCTAGATTCTAGCCTCGTCTACTAGCTAAGGATATTTACAGAGTGAACAGCAAAGCACTTTTTGTAAGTCGCTCTGGATAAACACCGTAAATGTAAACGTAAACCATATGAAACATCTCCTGCATGATCACATTAAACCATATCTGTTAATGTTATGCTATAAACCTGTATGTTTGTCTGATTTGTTTTATATATACAGAACACTCTGCTCCTGTGTTACATACTTTTCCTCTTATATATCCATTTTGTGAAGTGTTTTATACTGTAATTATACGTTGTTATGAACCTGCTTGTTTGTTTGGCTTGAAAATCCAGGAATATTACTTTATTTTCAATAGAACTTCAGAACATCTAATGCGTTTCCCCATTTTAGGGACCATTTTCTCTGCCTGATATCTCTAATGTAACCCATCCAACAGTACTTCTATTCTATTCTCATCCTCCCAATGACGTGTGTAGAGAGTCTAATTGCCATGCAGGCAGAGGTGTGTAATTATGGTGGCACACACTGCTTTAATAGAAATGGGAGATGCCTCCCATCCCTCTTTCTCACATGGAGACAGGGAGAGAGATGGGGCTGTGTTGAAGAGGAAGGGGAGGGGGGTTACAAATAAAAATAAACAAGGGAAAGGGGTACAGTGTCACACAGCCTGTTATTTTTGTAATAGCATGTTGTTAAAAGCTCTGATATGTTGGTGTCGGGCATGTGGGAGGCTGGGGTTCAATTCCCATTCTGGGCAACTATGCTGTCCTACACCAATAAGAGTCCACTACTCTGGTCCACCTCTGAATATGAGTGACTGGCTGCTCTTACAGATCTGTTGTATGAAGGTTCTAAGTAAAATGCATGAAGCCATCTTTTGGCAGTAATTTAATATAGTTATAAGTATAAATTAAATTAAATAGAAATAATAAATATAAATATAGCAGTTCCTGTCATGGACTGGCAACCTGCACCGGGGGAATTTCTGCTCTGTGCCTTATGTATGAAGCTCCTGCTGCATGCAAGTAGGTTGGTTAACACCAGTGAACTGGGCAGCTCTCCAGGACCACAGCTAAGGACCAGTGTGTTATGGCATGTTACTGCCCCCTATTGTAAAAGCAGAGGTTGGTGAAGTGAAGGCTGGTGTGCAGCAGACGAGAAAATCCAGACAGAAATCAATGAGCTCATCAGGCAGGCGGGCAGGTGGACATCTGATCTCTCTGACCAACAGATGAGAACTTTCAGCTAAAACGAGACTTTATTGCTGATATTTATGTTTTTATTCTGTGTTGATTTTTGTTTTAAGTATTATGTTTCAAAACAAACAATTCTGATGATTTATTTATATTTATTGCTCAAAAGAGGAACCACATTGGAACTTTGTACTTCAGTTGTAAAAAATGTAAATGGCCATTTTTAACGTTTTAAAAGAAAACACAGAACGTTTAAAATAATTATTAATTAACGTTTAAAATAATTATTCGTTTATTAATCTGTCCTGTGCCCGTTTTCAAGTTTCAAACAATCAGTAGGAATCTATGAAGCACTGAAAATGAACAGACCTGTCTTTTAATGAATCTTTTAGCTGTAAATCATCAAAGTTGGACACATTTTAAGAAAAGTAAAATTAATTTACAGGTTATTTCTGTCAAAGTCATGATCAAATCTGACTGAATTGTAATCAACGTCATTTAAGAGATTTTTTTATATTCAAGTATAATTTTCATATTCATAATTACATTTACAGTAACATTTCCGATCATAACATTTTCTTAAAAAATCAGGTTGTTAAATTTTACTAAATTGTAAACAGAGAATTACAGTATATGATTTATCATTTAAAGGAGTAATTTTTTAGGGTGTACAAGATCTTTAAACGTTGGTTCCAGTCATCTGCATATCCTCTTTTGGGGATGTTAAAAATGCATTTAACTGGGATTTCTAATTTGTGTAAAAAGTACAGGATTTTGCGTCGACTTCAAATCAGGGTTTGCTTTTACAGATTCTTTGTGCAGATATTTGCAAATGTAAACGTGTGTCTGCTACCTTCTCACTGATGCTGTTGGTCTACATGTACCTGCTCCTTCCACAGCCTTAATATGCCACGAATATAAATAATCACAAACTTTTATTTTGGTTGGAAACTTTTTAAAAGCTGTGAAAGTAAAACTGATTTTGTTTTTTCTTTCAAATTGAAATGAAAGTGGTACATTTAGCAATGTGGGATTTTAAGGCTATTTATTTTATTATATGAGTAAATGTTTGTAAATGCATGATTTTAGTAAAGCAGCTTAACGGACAGGAAAAGACGAGGAAAAACCTCTTCAGCCCACCCTGTCAGTAGTCCCGCATCTTGAGACGTGGACATGACAGTTTGTAGGGTTTAAGAAGTTTAAGATCTTGTGGGGGTCCATCATTAAGCGACTTGTATGTTAGAAGCTGTTTTTTATAGTTTAGTTTTTATAATTTAACAGGTAGCCAGTGAATGCAGTGATGTTAATTTCAGTGTACTGAACACTAGAACTCCGGTACTGGAGTATTTTCTTTCCCTGTTGGTTGTCCAGGTTTGATGATCGTCTTGCTTTAATAAAGTTTTGATGTGAATTTTGCAGTTTGGAATGGAGGAACATGGTGTAATTTCAGATGCACTATGAGCCACAGCTCTTTTCTGATCCCCTTTTGATGTGGATGCTCCTGTTTAGAGTGGCAGACCATCCCCTGAAGAGCATTGCTTTTTGCACACAAAAGATTGGAACCACAATAGAAGTGGTGCCTAAAACATGCTGAGGCGCAGAGCCTGACTGGTTTTAACCAGTTTCTTATAGACACCCCTCTCTCTCTCCCTCTCTCTCTCTCTCTCTCTCTCTCTCTCTCTCTCTCTCTCTCTCTCTAACTCTCTCTCTCTAACGCTCTCTTTAACTCTCTCTCTCTCTCTCTCTTTAACTCTCTCTCTCTCTCTCTCTCTCTCTCTTTCTAACTCTCTCTCTCTAACGCTCTCTTTAACTCTCTCTCTCTCTCTCTCTCTCTTTAACTCTCTCTCTCTCTCTTTGCTCTCTCTCTCTCTCTCTCTTTCTAACTCTCTCTCTCCTAGCTCTCTTCTTCTCTCTCTCTCTCTCTCTCTCTTTAACTCTCTCTCTCTCTCTCTCTCTCTCTTTAACTCTCTCTCTCTCTCTTTAACTCTCTCTCTCTCTCTCTCTCTCTCTTTCTAACTCTCTCTCTCAGCTCTCTTTATCTCTCTCTCTCTCTCTCTCTCTCTCTCTTTGCTCTCTCTCTCTCTCTCTCTCTCTCTCTCTCTTTAACTCTCTACGCTCTCTCTCTCTCTCTTTCTATCTCTCTCTCTAACTCTCTCTTTGCTCAGATGTGTATAAGAGACAGCTCTCTCTCTCTCTCTCTCTCTCTCTCTCTCTCTCTCTCTCGCACAGGTTACACACTCAGACCCCGTGAGGGCCCTGTACTATATGCCCCCTTGGCTCGAGCCCCTTGTGGGCTGTGTGTGGATCAATACAGGCCCTGCATTGACCAGCCTACCTAAGGCCCAGACCAGCATTACAGAATGTGGTCCATTGAGCTGCGGACATAAACAGTCTGTGTAGGGCCATTGCTGAGCGGCCAGGAGGAGCCTTTTTGGCCATTAGTCATAAACAGACCTCTTAGTGGGGAGATGAACTGAAAATGGAAACCCGAGTTTTGGAATAAAGTGTGCAGATGTTTTTTTTCTGCGCTATTCTTTTTGAAATAAGTATAAAAACCCTGCCTTGTAACACTGTGTGGTGGAGAAGCAAGAAAGCAAGAGCCCAACAGCTCTCTGTTACCATGGTAACGCCTGTTGGCTTTCACACTTGTGGTTCCCCCAGATGCTTCCCCACTTGGATGATGTCAGAGTCTGCTGTCCCATTCTCCAAAAGCAGTTTCCATTGCACTGATTCTTTCTGTAGCTTAAGCTGTGATAATAGAGATGCAGGAAATGAGCTACATATAGATATAGAAGATGCCGAATATCATTTTATAAATGTTTTTGCTGTTGTATTACAGACAAAACAGACATGGTGTTGGCTGCACACAAGTGTTTGAGATCATGGTGCACCACTAAGTTCAGAGCTCAAAACAGCACGTCGACGTTCAGAGTTGATTTAAACAAAAATGTCACTACCCCTGCAATTGGGTGCAAATTTAGGGGTGGGGCTTGTGAAGGGAGGGGTGTGGTTTCATGTTGCTTAAGACATAAACAGTTGTTAAACATTTTTTTCCAGAATTTTTCCAGAATTTCCAGCATTTTTCATAATTTTCTGAATGTGATTCTGTTTAAACTTCTCCGTACTTTTCCCAGTGGACACTAATATGTTTGAGATGCATCTTTTTCCTTCAGGCTTATCGTTTCTTAAACATAGCAGAGCAAAAGCAGGGATCCCAACGGAGATACAGGCTGTCTGACACTGGAAGGAGCTCTCAGAGCTGCCTTGATGTCCAGGGTGTCTCTCAAGGCAGTTTCATGTTCTGTTCTGTTGTCCAGGTATCAATAATTCACTGCTAAATACAAGTGTATTCACACACTTACAGTCTTACCTAACTGTACTGCGTAAGTAGGCAGCTCTTTTTAGGTTTAGGACGCAGCCACAAAGGGAACGTTTCAGCTGTTGGTTTGCAGGGAGGTGCTGCCATCTGCTGGTTTCAGCCGCTGCTGCGTGTCTTTGCTGTTTGGCCGAAAAGTGAAAGTTGGTTGTAAAACAAGAGAATCAATAAAGAATGAGAGATTCAGGAGTCATATGTCATCACTTCATGTCACAATCAGCCAGTCAGTAAATACATGAATCAGTCAATCTATCGATAAGCACGTTACAAGGGTTTAAAGTAATCCCCCTACAATACTAACCGTCAATCCCTCCTTTTTTGATAATAAAAAGAGTTAAAAAATGTTGGAGAATGATTGACAGTATGTGATTGCAGTGTGTGTGTGTGTGTGTGTGTGTGTGTGTGTGTGTGTGTATGAATAAAATGTGACTGTTTTCCTTGTTGAATGAAATTGTGATCGCAAATGAGCTTTATAACGATCCTCATATATATTTTATAATATATAATAAAATATAGAATTATTTTTTATAACCTGGTAAGTAAAATAAATATTCTAGGGAAAGTAAAAAAGCCCAAATGGTCCTCGTAAGGTACTTTTCCCTCAAACAGAAACAAAAATTTCATCAAAAAGAGAAAAAAGGTTGTTTACATAGAAATTAAAAGAAAATAAAAGAGAAAAAGATCACAGAAAAATAAATGCAGGGATGTTACCTGATGAATCTGTCTGTGAAAGGACAAAATGTTTTTTAGGTTATTAGGATCCTTACAGTTCAGGTTCCAGATAGATAATAGTGGAACATAGTGTGTGAACCGTCCAGTCATTGTTCTTCAGAGAGCTATACGGAGATGTTTGGAAGATCTGAGTTTTGGTGCACAGTGTAAATCTCTCCACTGCAGGAGTAATAAAGATGAATTTCTCTCATCTTCAGAATTGAATTGGACAGTGTTTTCAGAGCAGTTGGGGAGAAGGTTGTGTATATAAGAGAAAACAAAATTGAAGATGATGGATTTCGTAAAGGTTTAGAGTCTGAAGGTTCTGAAACAGTGGGCAGTGGTTCTGAAGTGTGTAAACAGCTGATCTTACTGGATCAGAGAACACTGCAGTAAGAGACAGTCACTGTATAATACAGGCTGATTACTCGGCTTGTTGGCAGGAGAAATTTGATTTGTCTGATTAAACCAATATATTGTGCAGTTTTGTTAGTAAATACATCAACGTGCTCTTTCCAAGATCGTTTATCATCTGTCATATTTCCAAGAAATGAGCTGGGAACGATGATTTGTGAAAGGTCGCCTGCGGCTGAACTTTTGATAACACTCGCTGGTGGGTGAAGCTTCCAGTCCTGCGATGTCAGGTCCATGCTTCACGCTTTTCAGCATTTCAGGTCTTTACTTTGTAAGTAATTCAGAAAAGCCGTTCATCTTCCTCACAGGGTACCTAAATGGGCATGGTGTTGACTTGATGACTGGCATGACTAGATGACTTCAGGGGGTTTCTGTTTAGAGATGATTTTTTGAGGTTTTTCATTTACTTGATAGAAAAACAAAACAATTGGTGCTTAGAGATGATTGCTAAGGGCTCTGAGTGGCTCAGTGGTCTCACACACACACACACACACACACACACACACACACACACACACACACACACACACACATATGTATATTAGATATCTATATATGGGGCGCGAGAGAGAGAGCCAGTCAGTTTATGAAGTTTCATTAACAGGTCTTTGTGGTCTGTCGGACTAAAGCAGGACACACTGCTGGTTTAGATTTCCAGCTTGACTTTGTGAACTTTCCTACAATGGGAGGGGAGGGGAAGCGGGAAGGGGGTGGGTGGGAATTCTTGAGGATTTCCATTGTAAAAATCGCATTCTTTCCTATGAGTTGTCCACTTTCCCGTATCAGAAGGACAGGCCGCGTGCTGAGAGCTTCACTGGCTGCCTGATATAGAGTGGGCTTTTGCTCCACAAGGAAAGAAGATTAAGATCACTGAGATCTCTTCTCTTGTGTTGTGTGTTAGCTGAGGTGTGCAGAGGTAAGATGCTGCTTGCTGATGCTTTACCTCAAAAGAGCCCAGCGATGGTAGTGGAGCTGCTCAAAGATAGTGTTGCTGTGATCAGTTTGAGAACTGTTAGTGTGAGGGTATTTTCCATAATCAGCAGTAGGAGATGATGGGAAAAGTAATCAAAAATAACTGATACTTGGGAAGCTTTGGGTAAGCCTTGGGTAGTGCATCAGCAGTAGACTGGGTAGACTGGGTATCACTCACATCCCAGTTGATTTTTATGATGGTAAAAAGATATCCATCACATACTAATTGTTCAGGGATCACACACTACACAACTCAACCTGCTGCTGAACCAAACAAGCTGGAAAAACATTGGCTTAAAAAAACATTGACGTTAAATATTCTTCGAAAGCTTCACAAAAATGGTTCTTTATGGAACTAAAAGTGGTTCTTCTATGGGACTGTTATTTTGGCACTGTGTTTTCACTGCCCCGAACACCCAGAAGTAAGTGTTTTTGATCACCGTCACAGCCCACCTAAAAAGAGGTGAACATGAAGAGTCATTTTGAAGGATGTGATCTGGTGGTTCGGGAACCAGCCTTGTGACTGGAAGGTTGCTGGTTCGAGTCCCTGAACTGGCAGGACGTGACTGAAGAGCACTTAACTCCTCAGCAGGGCTGCTCCACCGCTCTTTGTCCCCTAATGTGTAAATTCACTAGTGTGTATGTGTGTGTTTCACTGAGTGGATGCAATAAATGCAGGGGACATTGTCCTGTGTGCACATTTACGGTAGTTGGTGTTAAATAATGAAATAATCCTGTCTCCTTTTCTTTTTAGGAATGGATGATTGTCTATGTGTGGGGTCTGGCTGAGGGCCACCGTTGCCCTGGCGTGTGCCCCTTATTGGCTCCTTCACCAGCATGTACCGCAGAAACGGCCTGTCGGATGGTACCAGTATCAGCTCCGCCTCCTCAGAGGTAGCTGTCCTCTTCATTAATGCAATGCAAATACACGGAAACGCATCACTTTTCAGCGCAGTTTACTTGTTTGAGTGATGGTATGGTCTTGGGGAGTTTATAATGATGTATAATTAGGATTAAAAGCTTTAATCTGCAGACGTTCAATCATTTTCACCGAGTTGACATATTTCAGTTTTGTGGGTCATTCAGAACAGATCATTTTTATCATGCAAAAAGCCAGATTTGATACATTTTACATTATAATATTTTTAAATTTCTTCCTCCTCAAAAAAAGATTCATTAGTGTGTCTAAATGATCTAAATGAGAGCTATAAGAGCTGAGCTGCTGTCTGCAAATTACACGGTCCAAGCACCGTGTCCTGTTATGGAGTCAGTCAATATAAATGATATGCAGTAGATTTGGTAGTAGATTTTTGGGTTTCACAAGGTGATGTCTGGAAAATTAAACGTAAATAATCGATTTTTGAAAACTTTTACTGTATATCTAAGTTTGAAAACTAAAAAAATGCCTTTGTCATATTGAACTGTTCGTCTACAAACAAAATTGAATGTTGTGCGAGAAACTTGAGTAAGGTTTTAAATGATGATTTTAGTAAATAGGTTAATCGACACAGACCTTTCTGTGTCATTATATATCACAATACAATGTAAATACAACCTTTCCACCAAAAAGATCAGCCAGCGTACTTTTACACAGGCATTTCTGAGACTCCAACAAACCACAGTCAGAGCCATTTTCTTGAAATGGAGAAAACTTCCAACCATGATAAATCTCCACAGAGCTGGTTTTATGTAATATTTGATATGTCACAGCACATGCAATTGATTTCAGTGATTTTGATGATCAGCCTCCCCAGTCCTTAAACCTCTCTCCATAACCGAGCACTAGGCCTAAACCATATGCACGTTTCATTTGTCCCTCATAAGTCAAAAACAAGTCAATGCAAACAGACTTGCTTTACAATGATTTCCATATTTTCATGCAGTGGCATCGTGTGTGTGACCACACCTGGCTGTTTTTGCTCACGTGCTGTGAGGCTGCTGTTCTGTATGATGGATAGTTTATAGTTTAGCAGTAGAGCGTTGAGTCTGTCTAACAAGGGCTTCAGCTTGAAAGACCTGCAGTGGTGGTGATGTAGCCACTCTGGCATCTAACCGACCTATCCAACCCATCTACTCAATTTACCTCTCGTTACACGACTCATAAAAACCATGCACGAGCAGCTGAAGGCATTATTGTGCCTTTTCGCCATAATTAACATTGGAAAGCATACTGGACCTCTTAACCACAGGCTTGTGGGTTCGATTATTTTATTCAGAAGTAAATGCCATCAGAGACCAAACCTGTTACAATTGACTTCCTTTCTACTGGCAGTGAGTTATAAGCTTTAAAATAGGGGCAGATCAGAGATCTTTGTAGAGATTGCCAGCTTGTCGAAATCAAACCCACCATTTTTACCATTTTTCCACTTGTTTATATAATTTGAATCTGGAAGTTTACATTTTGGACTTATGTTTTTGGAGATTCCAGTAACTTTAGCCTGACCTAATGTTAAACTGGAATCGAATTCGAACATGAATCTTGATGAATGAAAAATCAGATCCATGTCTTTTTCTATCATTCGATCAACCTATTGCCATATGAATAAAAACACAGATGGTCTGACCTGCTGAAGGGTATGTTACCTGCCATACCCATTTAGAAATGCGTCTAAGCTTTTTCTGGGGTCGGGTCACGGGGGCAGGAGCCTAAGCAGGGAGACCCAGACTTCCCTCTCTCCAGCCACTTGGTCCAGGGGAACCCCAAGGCGTTCCCAGGCCATCTGAGAAACATAGTCTCTAGCGTGTCCTTTTTCCAAGCGGTAGAAAATGGATGGATGGATGGATGGATCTAGGCTTTTTCCCTCTGGGTATTTATGTGTATGTAGCTAAATAGGAATTCCTGTTTAGAAACACGAAAGCAGTTGTTTTGAGCAGGGTTTCCGGTTCTAGCCGAAATCTCCAACCTAAAAGTGAGCATAAAACCCACCCACCAGAGGGTCAAACCAGCCACAAATTCGAAGTGTCCACTCTGAAAAAAATAAGACCAAACACACAGATCCCCTGATGCATTTAAACAATAAGATTTTTGAACGCTTGACTTTCCTCTCTTGATTTTTTGTAGGATAGTAGCAGTTTGCTGTCGCTGGATGGGCCGAGTGGTGAATGTGCCAAAAGCTATGATGCAGTTGTGTTTGACGTGCTGAAGGTGACCCCAGAGGAGTTTGCAGTGAGTAAGACATTACTTGATAAGTAAGAAAATAAAGTTGCTCTGAGACTGACCCTAACAGTCTTCCAGATTGTGCTTTCCCTCACACCCCAGTTCTCTGTCCCAGTTTTGGCTCTGGTAGGGAACACTATAAAGGGCGTATTCCAAAGTGTCATTGTAACTAATCTGGTCAGGGTTTCAAGACACATTAAGAAATCTCAGGCCCAAAATGTGCCTAAAACCCTCCCACCAGGAGGGGCTCCACATGTGGCACAACTGTCTAAGCACTGATCTTACGATTGAAAGATTTGACTCCTTCTGTCTGTGTACACTCTCCGTTCATCTGTGGCCAGAATTGCAAGAGATAATAATATAATTGACATAATAACATAACTGGCCTAGTTCCCTCCAAGTGGGTCATCGCTCAGCACGACGCTGGACAACGTGAGTGTACGACAGAACTGACAGTGTGTTCAGATGTCCTCATTACAGAGGAAAACCTATTAGAGGCTGCAAAAGACTTGAGACTGGGGTCGAGGTTCACCTAGCAGCAAGACAACGACCCTGAACGTACAGCCAGAGTTACAGTGGAATGTTTGGATCAAAGACCAGACCTATATCAGTGGCAAGATATGAAAATCGCTGTTTACATTTGCTCCATCCAACCTGACCTTGACCTATTCTACAAAAAAATGGGCAGATATTTCAGCCGCTGTTTGTGCAAAGCTGGTAGAGACCCAGATACCCCGAAAGCGAACGATGGTCCTACAATTTATTGACTCAGGGGGCTGAATATAAATGGACCCCACACTTTCCAGATTTTTCTTTCTAGAAATCCTCACAATAACTTAATACTTTGTGTTAATTTATCTCATAAAATCATAAACATTTTGGAAAAGTTAAAGGTACCGTTAATATATTTATCTTTCTAATAATTGGTTGCCTTTTAGATCATCATATTTTTTTATTTTCACCAAAATAAAAATATAAAATTATAAGTATAACATGTCCTCTACTCTCCTCTATGCTGAGCTTGACTTGGAAATTAGACTTGTTTTGAAATTTCAGAAAGAATGTCTAGAAAAACAAGATTAAATAACCAGAGACTTTTGGAGAACATGTAGAAGAACCGTGTTATACATCTGGAACCCTTAAATCAGAACCTCGTATATAAACTCATTGTCATAGATATGATGAAATTAACTTCCTCCCTTTGCTTCACAGAGTCAAATTACACTGATGGATGCACCTGTATTTAAGGCCATTCAGCCAGAGGTAAGTGATCTTTGATGGAGAAATCTTTAAATAACAGCACAGAGACACACCAACGAAACTTCATATTTAAAACTCAAGCATTAACAAAGGGGTTCTTTGAGCGATACAACAGAAGAACCGTTTCTGTTTCCAGACAGAACCGCAGAGACGTATGAGAGGTACCTTTTGAACGCTTCAAGTTGGAAGAAGTTTTCTATGAACATTGTTAACAATTTCGAGGGAAAAAGCCTTTTACAAATTGCCTCCATTAATCGTTTTATCACTCCGCAGACATTCATGAACATTCCCTTCAGCACCTATAAACTGTACAAGTATGATTTGCTGGGAAAGCCGGATGCTTTATCCACTAATGTGTTTGCCAGTACCTCCACGGTAAGATATGGGATGTGGAAAGGATTATGGAAAGATGAACAGCTTTTTGATCATTTTTGGGATTCTCCGCCTTTTTTTGGGCTCGAGAAACATCATGAAACTCTGCAAGCAAGACCCTTCCAGTCCAGGAAATATCTACCTCATCCATATCTTGTCTTCTCCTTCTCGCAGTGCTATCAAGGAAATATGGTTGTGTTATCATGGTCGTGTGTTCTGTTTCATCTTTTGTAAAGTGAATTATTTAAAGCTCATTATTTAACCATTTGATGCCTGAATTTAATTAAAATGGTGTAAAAAAATGATGATTAGTGTTAAATTAAATATCCTTCCATCGGATGTAGGTCTACTCTAACAGTTTAGAGCAGAAACTAGTGCATGAAACAGTTTACGGAATACAGACGTTTATTTCCGCAGCAAAGGAAACGGTACGATTCGAATTCACAGCAACTGATATTAAGGGGTTAAAACTATTTATCTCTGCAGTAAAAGTGTTTGTAAAAGGTTCAGTTCACACCGGAACTGTTTTTAGTTGCATGCACTATATGGACAAAAGTATTAGGACATTAATCTTTAGGCGATTCAGTCCCAGACACAGGTGTATAACACCAAACACCCAGCCATCCAATCTGTCTTTGCAATCATGTGTGAAAGAGTGGGTTGTTGTACAGAGATCCCTGAATTAGAGCTTGGTGATAATGGGATCCCACCTTTGCAACAAGATGGGGGGTTAGAATGGAGTTAGAATGGAATGTCATAGAAGAATGCATCGGTGTCCCAATACTTTTATTGCCGTCCTTTTGTACAAGAAGTGTATGTAAAGCATCTGTGCGATGCTCTGTGTTAGTGTTATCTTATACGAGACTTATAACAAATATTCACATCATTAATGTCGACAGTAAACCTTTCTTGGGGAAAAAAAAACGAAGCAATAATTTACTAAAAGCTGTTTCCAACAACTACGCTTCACGCCTGTGCCGTACACCATCTGTTGGCACAGGGTAGAGCTGTTTTGATAGCCCTCTGTTAAATGCACATGTAACCCAGGAGAGATGCCAGGTAGCGCATGAAAATATGTCAGGCTGAGTGTGATTTTCATTTAAGGTATGTTATCACTTATTTAATTAATAAACTCACGACTAGATTTTTGCTAAAACACTAAGCATTTCATATTTTAGAATTGTATAAATTCTTGGATTTCATGCATAGTTTGCAAAATTCATTTAAAAAGGTCAATGGAAAACCCATACAGTGTCCAGCCACTGAAGTGGGAGAATGAAGTGTCTAAATAATGATGTTTGAGAGAGTTGGCTGCATTCTTCAACCTGGAACCTCTTCACTTTCGATGTTGGCAGATTTAGAGAAGATCATTTCAAATCCGTTGTCTTTTTGTGGAAACCCAGCCTTTTCTGTTTTGCTACCAGTCCAAGAACATCCCTGATCTCGCTTATGGTCTTACAAACTGCAAACCATGACCTCACAACTAAGCAGCTGCAGAATAACAAGTTCCTTAATTTATGTTCAGTTATTTTATTCATTTATGAAGATAAATGTTATGTTCAAGGTGTTAGTTTGGATGTTCCGCAGATGTTTCTCTTCTCCTTCAAGGGCTTTCAGAAAAGAATTGAGAGCTTATTCGCTGACAGAGCGTGTTTAGGTTAAGCTACACATATTGCTTCGGATTAATCATTTTGCCTTTAATGTTTATCTTATGTTTACAAATAAGAATGAACTCTAAGACTTTGGCTTAGAATCCATACAATAACATTTAAGATGGAAACAGTGATCAGTTTTTGTGAAAACTAAACTGCAGGCTCATCCAAAATAAAGCAGAGCAAGCAAGAAAAAGCTAACTTTACATTTAATGGGCTCTGGAAGCGATTTGGGTTGGATGATGTAAGTGCTCGGGGAAATGCTATGTGTGAATCACTTCTTTTGAAGTGGATTGTGGAATTGGCTTAATATTTGCTGGTGCTGCGCGCGTGTGTGTGTGTGTGTGTGTGTGTGTGTGTGTGTGTGTGTGTGTGTGTGTGTGTGTCACCTTTTTCAAAGTGTGTGTTGTGTCTCTCTGCAGTAGACCTCTCTGTAATCTGTAGTCAATGTCGTGCCCGTATTAGGAAATCTAAATTCAAACCTGAATTGTCGCTGGGATTCTACGAACTGTCTGCTTTTGCAAAAATGGTGCACAAATGTTCCAAACCTGACGTTTTACGCTCTGTGGGAAAATTTTCAAATGATGAATAATGTGTGTAACGGTGGGTCCAAAGATTTAAGAGTCAAAGATACTCTAAATCCTAAATTTTGCTGCCTTGACACTAAACAACCTGCCACCCATAAAGAAAAGCCGAGCGTATGGTGTCAAATGGCGTTCCCGAATGGGTGATGACATCACCTTATATAAAGGTTCACTTACATAGTAGTAATTGAGTAAATGAGACTTTGAACTCTTCTGGGAGTCTCCAAAGTCAGACGTCAGACAGAAGAGGGTAGCAGTTAAGCTCAGCTTGAGTTGGTAAAATTGACCTCTTTGCTATAGGAGGAACGGGCCAAATGGAGACCAACCTGCTGATGGTGAGGAAAAGTGGTGTAGTCTAACCACCTCCAGCTGCAGATTTATGCGCCTCTCTCCCCATTTTTTCCTTAAAAAAATAGAGGTTGTACAAAATAATGGAAAAGGCTATAAATATTAATCCTCATACCTAAATCAAGTCTAAGTGGTGATGAGAATGAGAGTAGAAAGCTCTGGAAATTCATGGAAAATGGTGGTTCTGACCGTCCTCTAACTTCAGGAAAAGAACAGCAGTCGATTGTGTATATGTACAGATCTGTCTTCTGCTTCTTGTACACATGTATTTTGACGGTATATGATGTATTTTGATGAAACAGCATATTTTGAACAGTGTACAATAACAATCAGAATGTCATGAGACTCAATCTAAACAGATGTTATACACCAGTGAGCCTTAGGGGTCCCAAAAATGGGATGGTCTTACCGGCATACTGCGGGCCACACCAGTCATATGTATATTACCATAGCATGCTGTTGGAGGTAGTAGATAGAAGAAGGCATGTACAGGTGACCTGAAGAATCTGGGAGACCTACATGAACCACAGAGAGGCATAACTGGAAGCCACGATTGCAAATATTCAGTATGTAGTAAATGTGGTGGTGAACTGTCCCACTGTGCAGCAACATCTGCACAAATATGTTTCAAAATCTTCGGAAAAGAAATCTTTACTGCATTTTCACCAAGTTCAGTGAATATGTAAACATGCCTGAAGCATTTTGGAAACGAGCCCTCTGAACTGTGGAATTTAAAATATAACTTTCTGGCCATGAAGAGCAAAGGTATGTTCTGAATAAAGGGTGGAGAATTTCATGAAAAGCATGCATGTCCAACTGTTCAGCACAGGGGTGGATCATGGTTTGGGCTTGTATGGCAGCCAGTGATATGGGAACTGTTGCATGATTGGAATCGATTGTGATCTGCTGTCCCTGCTGTTCAGGCAAGGGTTTCTGCTACATTGTGCTGTGATGTATTTGTACTGTGGGTATTGCTGTGATGATTTGATTGAATTCAGTGACCAGCATTAGTGAGGTCAGAATGTTGGATGATCACCACCACACCTCATTCCCAACTCTTCCCAGATGTTTTGTATGGAAAACCATCATTTCACTGCTCCACCGCTCAATGCTGAGGGGCTTTATACCCCACTATCCCACACCTGGCATTAGTACTGTACATGTCTCTGTAACACAGGTCAACTAGTGGAGCCTAAATCCTGAGCAAGGTCTGTAATGATGCTTTTCCACCAATAGAACTCTGGTTCTTCAACTGCTTCCATTTAGGCCTATAAGAACCTTGGTGTTTTTTAGTGAACCATCCCGCATTTACAGCAGTTGAAGTGGAACCGAGGTTACATCACAGAGTATGTAATCAACAGAGGGCATTGCCCAGCATTTCTCTGTAAAGCAAAGATGGATCAAACATGGGACATCTTTTTGCTACAAGAAGACCTAGACGACTAAATTATGCGAGTTAAATGGTATATTATTGGTCCTTGCTCCTGTACAACTAGACCCGCCCACAATGGTTTGCTCCGAGAAACCTACTAATGTTTAGTTCCCACTGCAAACAAACACTTTAGGTTCCAGAACCAATTTTTGTTCAAACTATTCAAGGAACTGGGAAGGAACCTGTTCCAGGTTGGTGGAAAAGCACCCTGTGATTACACAGGATACTTCAGTTTTAGCCCAGAAGGAAAGACCAGTAAATCATTTATTGCCTGAATGAATTACCCGTCATTATTCTCCATAAGTGTCTCATTAGGAAGATAAACTAAACTGTCTGAGCAGAAGTGAGTCTGGCCCAGCGGTAGCTGGATATCATTCTGAGAAAGTGACCAGAGAAATCCCACAAACTGCAAATGGAAAACATGAGTCTATTGTCACAGTGATCTGAAGTGCAGGTGCTGGCCAAGGAGGTGTGTTTGTGTGTGAGTGTATTTGTGGAGTAGGCATTAAAACCTAAAGCTCTGTGGGTGACCTGTAGCACTGTGTGGTCACTTTACTACCATCACCCATAAAATCCTAACCTGCAAGACCTCGATGTTCTCGTATAATTAGCTGAATGTGCTCCAGCTGTAGTTTCTGGGTTGTGAAGAGCCTGTAGAGCCCAAAGCCCCTGATGGGTTTTCATTTTTTAGTAATTTGCTTATTGGAACTGCAGACGTTTAAGTTTTGGTCCTGAAAGAAGATTGATTTGAGCTTCTATTTGCAGATAAAATTGAACAAATCATGATTATTGAGTTTAAGCAGATTATTTGGCCAAATAATGGACCAGTATTGCTATAAAGTAGGAAGGTCGGGGCAGCTGTGGTCTGGTGGTTCGGGAACCAGCCTTGTGACTGGAAGGTTGCTGGTTTGAGTCCCTGAACTGGCAGGTCATGACTGAAGTTCCCTTGAGCAAGATATGTGTTTACATTATAGACAAACTGAGGTTTTATGCTTGTGAATAAAATTATTTTTAGACCTATTTGTAGAACATTAGTGTTATACATTATACATCACCTTATAAAGTTAAGTCGGCACTGTGTTGGTGACTTTTATACACTGCGCCTCAGCACTGGATGACCCTGCTCTGTACGTGGTCTTCATCTTAATTTAGATGAATTAAGATAAAATTTTAATTAATTAATTAATTTCAACCTTTATATTAGAATTGTTTTTAAGCTCATCTGGGGCAGTCACTGACCAGTTCAATGACACCAAACTCAATTATACTAATTTGATTCAACTCAAGTCATTTGAATGTAGAATGTTATCAAATGTTCACTTAACTCTGTATTATATACAGTTTTATTTACACCAAAATAAATTAATTTGGGTAAAATTAAATGTAATGTCTGTGTTATGATCAGCAACCAGTTTCCACAAATTCCAGTTTCCCAGACTGGGTTATTATATCACTTACAGATGTTCTGGGAGTATGTTGCTGGAGTACAATTTGGAGACTAAATTCTTAACTATATAGACCATGAACTTCATGTACTTCGCTCTCGAGATCATGTCACTTTCTGTTTTACAGGAGGGAAATGGAAAAACATGGACCTCTTATGTAGTTAACCATGGTTTTCATCGTCTTGAGTTCCCATAGCAACGTCATCTCACGATTCACACTGAAGACTGAGGTCTACGAATGCAACCTTTTACATATTGTTTCCAAGCTTCTGAATTGTTTATATAAGTTACTAAAGACTAAAATTGGGTTAGTTTTAATACATTGTTAAATCTAATCCCACTAAAGCAATAAGAGAAGTTCATATTTCACAGAATAAATACAAGGCAGTTAAAATTCTTGAAGTTATGTGAACATAAGATATTAAAATATTACTTTTACCAAACTAGAAATGAATGCAGTTTAGATGTTTTTGGGAAGCTTAAAGCTCTGTTGCACTTTCAAATTTTTGAGTGTCAGTTATTTGTCTCAATAATAATTCAGTACTGAGTTTGAAAATACACTTTAAAAAACCTGAATAGAAAAATAAATTAGAGTGAATTGAGTAAAATAGATTGGATAAAAATAAATATCACAAACAGGTTTTAATTCTAGGATGAGGTGGAAAAACCAGACCATCACTGCAGCCAAAATGTGAAAAGTGATGGAAAAGGGTTTGTTCAATAAACGATTACGGGTCAAGTTTTGTGTCTAATGATTCTCTTATTGGTTCGCACGGGTGGCCAGTAACTGGACCAATGACTGGTCCAATCATGACGCACAGATTTTCAAATCTGGATGCTGTTGGGGTGGTCTTTATTCGGTGGGCCCTTGCTCGTCCTACTCATTGTCTCTGAGCTGCAAACAGCACAGCCATGAAAAGATCTCAAATGACTGTTAAATCTTGGTGCTGCTCATAATGACGGTAGTCTGTGACCTCATCAGATTCTTTGCGTTGATAAAATTCTAGAATTTTTCAGAAATTATGTTTTATTGTACATAACAGTTTGACTCCAACTTAAGCACTCTTTTTCTTTGAGTTTGCCTACTTTAGTGAATGAAGTGTGCAAATTTTGTTCGTTCGACGACAATATCTGTCTAACTTTACCCTGATGTGTCTGATGTGCTTTTCCTGGCCTCTAAATCAAAGGTCATTAACGTAGGTCTTTGTGCAGTGTCCTAAAAAAAGAGTACACTGTTAAAAGTAAAGGATCCTTCAGGAACTTTTTGAGGTTCTTCAGTATTAAACTGTGAAGGAAGGGACCTTCAATTAAAGGGCAAGGGTTTCTTGAAGGCTCCTTGAAGCACCCTAAGAGGTTCCTGCACGGTTTCAAACTGAAGAACCTCCAAAAGTTCCTCAAGAATTTTTTTTTTAAATGGAGATTTGCACAAATAACCTTTCTAAGCACCCTTTCTAAAGATTGTATTTAAACTCTCCATTTAAACACTTTAGAATCTCTTTAGAGACACAGGTTTAGTGGATGTAGCACCTGGTCTCCTTTTCCTCGACTTTATTATCGCCAGCGAGACAAAACTGGACCCTGAACCTCCCTCACAGTACGAGACTAAAGGCCCTGGATTAATAGACAGTAGATGTTTATCATGAAAATGTCTGTGCTGATCCGTTTCACAGAAGATTAATAGTAGCTTATAACAAGGAGCTTCACAGAGGGCCGTCTGTCTGGGCCTCTGCGAGAACAGTGTTGCCAGTTGGAGAGAACTATTTTATATTCCTTTTCTCCTCTTTTCGACCACTGAGGCACAGAATCGTAAAGCTTTTCACAGAAGGGTTTTCAGTATATTGACATTTAAGTGGCATTAAGTAATTTGTTTGTTTCCTGTGAAGATGGATGGGTGAGGAGACACCTTCTGCCCCCCAAAGAATGATACACCAATGGTTTATGGTTGTGTCGTTGCTTTGTTCAGAGAAGTGCAAATGAAATAAACCTGCACAATGCAATGTCTGAAATTTCCAGCTGCCTTCAAAAGCTTCTCTTAAGAGTAAGTGAAAATAATCAGCTCGGGTTCCTGTTGAGGGACAGAGACATTTGAATTGTATGCGTTCAGAAGCCGTAATGAAATCCACCTGCATGCAATCTAAGTGTCCCACGATTTTCTGAAAGGTCTCAGAGGCTGCGACACATCTCATCATCCCAAGAACACCACTCCCACAGTGAAACATGGTGGTGGCAGCATCATGTTGTGGGGATGTTTTTCAGCAGCTGGGGAAACTGGTGTGGTCAAGAGGAAGATGGATGGTGTGAAATACAGGCATATTGTTTTAGTTTTGGTCTCTCAGTGATTTGAGTTTGGAATATAGGTTCAGCTTCCAGCAGGACAAGGACACAGAGCATACTGCTAAAGCAACACTCGAGTGGTTTAAGGGGAAACGTGTAAATGGATTGAAATGACCTCGTCAAAGTCCACACCTTAATCCAATTGAGAATCTGTGGTCAGACTTGAAGATTGCTTTTCACCAGTGGAAACCATTTCACTTGAGGAATGAGCAATAATAATCCCAGTGGCAAGATGTGACCACATCACTGAGACTTATTAAAAGTGACTTGCAGCTGTAATTGCAAGGGGAGGTGAATACTTCAGCAAGGCACTGTATATGTATGTGTGTGTATGTATCTCTCTGTGCGTGTGTGTGTGTGTGTGTGTGTGGCTGCATTTACATGAATGCATGTGGATTCTAAATTCAGACCTGGCTGTGTTTACATACGCACTGCAAGTAATCCAATCCAAAATGATGAACGCTTCACATGTTTTGTCTAGATGACCAACTTTTCAGCCACTTTGACCAGGTTTGTTAACCAGCTTAAACCATCAGAAACCAGCGTCCAGTTAAAGCTGGCATGTTCATCAGCAACTCTAACATCCAATCTGTTTTCATCTGTCTTATCACAGGGTCAGTTTCCAATGAATTTGTCCGTAATGTCGTAAAATGGAAATGTAGACAGATCAGAGCTGCTTTTCTGGGTATAATTTTAATGCACTGACTTTAGAAATGTCCATCTGTCCTTAATTTGCTTTTCAGATGGTGTAAAAACCCACTGTCCTTTATTTTCTCTTTATTTGTCCAAGTATTTACTCAAATGCCTGTGAAAACAGCTTGTTATTGCTCACTTTATGGCCGTCCAACAATTTTTAGGACTTTTGAAGTGCACACAAATCCACAACTTGGAAATCCAATAACATGGCTGTTATTCCTCAATTTAACTGATTATTTGAAGATTAACCACCTCGTTCACTTGGATAGAAATTGAAATCCGACTATTCCGATTGAACATGGAAGTATTCTATTCTAACTGAGCAATTAGTCGGGTTATTAACAGGTTATTAGGATGCATGTAAATGCAGTCTGTGTCTCTGTATCTGTATGTATGTATCTACACTATGTACAGAATTATTGTGTTATCTTTTTAATTGACGCCTCTGAATTTAGGGGAATTAAATAAAGACTCGATCCTGCTCTTTTTGGAATAGCCGTCTTAACTGTCCAGAGAAAGCTTTCTTCTAGATTTTAATGCACTGTTGAGTGAAGATTTGATTGATGATTCAGGCAAAAGAGCATTAGTGAGTCAGGATGTTGGACAATCACCATCCCACCTCTTCCCCAACTCATCCAAAAAGTATTGGATGAAGCACCACTGTTCCATAGCTCAACAGCTCAATGCTGCAGGGCTTTATTCTATGACATTAGGAACGTTACCAAGAGGTTCATGTTTATCTGCCCCAGAATGTCCTTTTAGGGCTGCACGATATGTTTATTCAGCATCATTGCAATGTGCCCAATATTCACATTGCAAGACATGCAGGTATGCAATGAACTGTAACAGTTCTTTGCAGTTTGACACAAAAGACTGTCAAATTCAAAGTACTCAATATTTCTATTTCTATTTCTATAATACATCCATAAACATTTCCTGAATCTCTAGATTTTGCCCTTTTGATTGCCCTTTGATCTTATTGTGAGATTGTATATCATTCACATGCAGAAGCTCTGAAAAAGGGTTGAAAGACTATGCAAGAACCTTTTATTAATAATAATAACAATGACATCATCTGATCAAATGTGTTCCGTAATGTTTCTTGTTTGTGTTTGTCTCTCAAAGGAGCTGTCTGGCTGTGGCTGGAACAGGAAAGAGAAGCACATTCTAGCACCGAATGTAGTGGCCTTCACACGCCGGTTTAACCAGGTAGGCAAGATCTCTTCACAGGTGACCCAGTTCAGTGTTCCCGTACAATATGTGTCTCCAGGAGCCTCATGCACACATTTCCACAGACCAGCTCTTAAATTCAGCTATTTAATGTTTTTTTTTTTTCTGTCGGTCAATAATCAAGATGCAATGTGACCTGCATTTCCTTACCTTCAGAACTTCTCCTGTCTCCACTGTAGTCATGCACATTAAAATACCCAGCAAATTGAAAACAGTAATTAATTGCCCTCGATTTCATATTCAGGAGAACTGATGAAGAGCTCTTCAGTAATGGAACCCTTGTTCCCTGACCCATTGTTGTTTACACTTCATTTGGCATAATCTGAACCCCTATTTGCCTGACCTCTCTCAAAGAAACTGAGAAGCTGAAAATGAGCCCTCATTATCAGCCTCTGCTGAAGTTCTGGATACTGAAATGCATCATTTTCCAACGGGGACCCACTGAGAATAACACCTCTTTTTACGCATGCATGACATTCTCTATCCATTATGAATGATTTAGTATCTTCACTATGTTCACTATGTTATGAATTGTTCAGTACCTACTATAAAATATTCACTATTCATTATTAATTATTCAGTACCTACTATAAAATATTCACTGTTCATTATTAATTATTCAGTACCTACTATAAAATATTCACTGTTCATTATGAATTATTCAGTACCTACTATAAAATATTCACTATTCATATGAATTATTCAGTACCTACTATAAAATATTCACTATTCATATGAATTATTCAGTACCTGCTATAAAATATTCACTATTCATATGAATTATTCAGTACCTACTATAAAATATTCACTATTCATATGAATTATTCAGTGTTTACTATGAAATATTAAGTATTGATTATGAATTATTCAGTGTCAGTTATAAAATATTTGGTCTCTCTGTTAATTATTCAGTATCTATTGATATATTCAGTATTCATTATGAATTGTTTAGTATCTAGTCTGACTATAAGGCCTTCAGTGCTCACTGCTCAGGTGTGAATACAGATCTCTGTGTGATTTTCATTTTAGGATGAGGACTTTTATTTGGAATGAAGCTGTTTCTCATTCAGATGCAGGTGACATTGGTGGTCTACATGGCTGAGGGCGAATTAATTAACACTGTAAAATAATGGTTTGGTTTAATAGGGATTTAATTCTACACAGATGAGTTTTAACCAGAACACAGTTACTCAACTTCAGCTTTGTATATGCAGTGTTTAAAACACTTCACAACTGTATTAATTAATCTCTCTGCACATGTCTCACCTCAGCGCTGGTGAAAACCAGGACTTGTTAGTATTTTCATCAAATGCGTTCTCAAATTGCCTTTTTCCTTCTTCACTGATGTTGAAATTCTGCTTGCTAAGATGATTTTCATGTTATGCGTGCAGAATTCCCTTCCATTTGGCCGCCGCCGTCTCTGTTTTTATGACATTATTAGGCTGAACATGATGAGCTGGCGTCTGGGCGTCAGAAAGATGGCCCCCAATTCTTAAAGAGGTGCTTTATACTTTCAGACTCCGCCCACACCAGAGCCTGTTTGTGTGTGTTAATGTCTCATGCTGTAAGAGACTTAAATGCGAGGTGAACCTCACTGCACTCACAGAAGTTCTCTGAAATAATTGTGACCTTTTAAACTTGATCACACCCTATTTCTGTTGCGTTCCCTTGCAGCACTGCCTCACGCCTTTTTAAGGTGGTCGGCATCCATCACCAGTCTAACCAGGTCATGCTCTTGAGCTGACCCATTCAGTGACCAGTGCAGTAAACAGATTTAAACAGATGCAGCACACTTCCACAGCTGTTTCGTTACCAGTACAAATGTGAGTGAGTGTGCAAGTCATTGAGCCCATGAGTGTGCATGCCAACGAGTCTGTGAGTGTTTGTGAGTGAGTGTGAGTAGGTGTTTGTGTGTGTGAGTGAACTACCAGGGTGCCAGAGAGTGAGTGTGCCAATGAGTGAGTGAGTGAGTCTGCAAGTGAATGAGGGAGTGAATGTGTGGGTCTATAAAGGAGTGAGTGTGAGTAGGTGAGTGCAAGAGAGTGAATCTTGCAAGAGAGTGAATCATGCGTGAGTTGGTGAGTAGGTGTGTGTGAGTGAGTGAGTGGCTGGTCCGTCAAATTCTGCATGATGTCTTCTCTGGACACACAAGTCTGTCTTGAGATTAAGTGTTCGGGGACGCCCCTTCTACTGAATGCATACTTTACATTGCTGACACAGCAGTGCAAATGCACACACACAGCTTGTCTAGTCCGTGTAGAAAAGTATTGGCAGTAGAGTAGGACGCTCTGGAGCAGATTAAAGCCCCCCAGCACTGAGCTTTGGAGCAGTGGAACTGTGTTCTCTGGAATGATGGTGCTTCATTCAGTATCTTTGGGATACTGGGAGTTGGGGAGATGGGAATGAAGTAGGGTGATGATCACCCAACATCCTTAATACCCTTGACATCAGAAGAAACAGTGAATGAGTAAGTGTCCAAGTACTTTTGTCTGTAAGGGGTGTATAAGTCACCATAAGAAATGAAGGGCTCATATGTGGAGAGTTCTGGCCCCAAACACCAATAAAGAAGAGCATATAGACTGTGTAATGGAAAATCTGTGACATGCACTCCACATGCACCTGAAACGTTATGAAGGAGCTTCCAGGGGAACTGCTTTGGCCTCTGCTGGGGTCATAGGAAGTTTAGAAAATTAGATTTCACAGCATCTGCGATGGATGGTTGCAGGACCTTTATGCACAAGTTGCCTGTTTTTTGTGGGCTGTTTTTGTTGCCAGATTTCTGTTGTCATGACAAAGGTCAGACTTACATTTAGCCCTGGGTCTTCAGACGCTGACTAATGTGCAGCACCTTCCAAAGAAATGACCTCATGCTTTGTTGGAATACGAAGACTAACATTTCTCGAAGTCTGCCTTTGGAGGTTTATTTGAACGTCACAAAGCACGTAAATATTTCCAGCGAAGGTTTGCTTCTTCTCTGTCATGCGTTTCCATGATTTAAATCCCATGACCTAACTGAGAACCGAGTCTGATATCATGTCTCGGGTCTCCAGTGCAACTCCATGTTATCTGTGTTTATCTTTTCCACAGACCTTCCTTCATTTTTTGGTCAGTTTGCGTTATCCATGGGAGGTCCACTGAGAAATCTTCCCTCAAAGAAAACATCCTTATTGAGGTTGTTTCTGGAAGTTGTCCTCAGACTCCTCTTTCAAAGACAACTTGAAGGTTTTATGGCTTTCCGAATCATAAACCCGGCGTGTCTGTCTGGATGTGAGCGCAATGCCAACGTACTATATCTGCACTGTCGTGTAAACCAGGATGGGATGTGATCATTAGGTGTGATTAATGGGACACTAATAAAGAACAGACGTGGTCTACAAGGAGAGGACAACTGGAGCTCCATGTTGTAGATTGTGATCGTCAGTGAGATCATCACTTACATCCTCTCATTTCTGCTTCCTAAGCAGTTGTTTAGTCTAGTATTAGACAACTTTGATTTGGAGCGTTTTCTCTATGCTGGGATCACCGCTGATCTACGACTGTGTGAAGCACAGTTTCGGTAAAGCAAAACCAAATGTTTCTTGCTATTTTAGATGCGGCGCATGATTTCATTTCCCACACCTTTTCCTCTTATTTTCTTTCAGCCCGACCAAAATGTTTTTTTTTCTTGCTTGTGTCCAGTCAGAAATGAGTTTTCCTCCAGACAGTCATGGTTCACCTCCAGCTGAAAATCCCTTCGGTGGAAAAGTCTCTGTTGATTCCAGGAGTAGATGGAAAAACGTGAGGCTTGCTTGAATTCTCTCAGTGATGTTCTTTGATACTTGCATCACCTCCACTGACCTTTCCTGTTTTTCCTCTTCTGCCAGTTCCTTATGCAAAGACTTCATCTGGAACTCTTAAAAGTTTTATCTTATAAGGCACAAGATATTATAATTGATTTAACATCGACTATTATCTAATGGACACCATGCGACTTTGAAGATCTCGCTCTAATTTTCTTATTCTGACTTTATAGCCTGGGAGCTGTGGTCATGGATGTAGTGGAGAAAACGTTACACTAGAAATCGTTGTACAGAACCTTTATCCAGAAGTGTGTGTACTTTTATTTTACTGAAGTTCATTGTAGTTGTCATCTCGGCACTAATTAGCAGAGGGGGTTTCAGGTCCATTCAATTGGGTTCCAGATTGGGTTCTGACTGCCTGGGTGGCTCTGCTGCAGTGTAGCAGCAAAAAGCTGGGTGGGTTATGACTTGATGGACCTGAAACCCCCACTTCTGCTAATTAGTGATGTCCCATCATCTGGAATTGCTTCTAATATCTACTCAGAGGCTCCAAACCCAATCAAAACTCCAGCATGATTTGGGCAGAAACCACCTTTGTCTCGTTGTTCTGTAGGCCCCTTAAGTATTAAGATCATCTTAACCAGATGAGAAATGGTCCAGTGCTCTCTCTACCATTTATTATCTGGGAATTCCAGCCTTCATTTTTCTAACCTGGCTTCCTGCATGGAACCGTGTCATTTATTATGTGCCAACATTAGCTCCACTAGTAAACTCCAACAGGTATCAAGCCATTTCCTACTTTCTGAAGTCACATTTAAGAGGTGACCTGTTTTGCCTGGTTACATATTCAGTAATCATCCATCAGTTCAGAAGGTTTACAGCTAGAGTATGTTGTATGTCCTCATGTCTGACCTAAAATCTGCTATTTGTGTCTCTTTAGGTGAGCTTTTGGCTTGTGAGGGAAATCCTCACAGCTCAGACTTTGAAGATCCGTGCTGAGATCCTGAGCCACTTTGTGAAAATCGCAAAGGTATTGTCAGCGACTTTGTTACTCGTCATGTATATGAGTGTCATGGCAATATAAGGATTTCAGTGTTGTGTTTGAACTGAAATCAGCACAGGGCCAAATTATACAGGGGTTGGACAATGAAACTGAAACACCTGTCATTTTATTGTGGGAGGTTTCATGGCTAAATTGGAGCAGCCTGGTGGTCAATCTTCATTAATTGCTCATTGCACCAGTAAGAGCAGAGTGTGAAGGTCCAATTAGCAGGTAAGACCACAGTTTTGCTCAAAATATTGCAATGAACACAACATTATGGGGGACACACCAGAGTTCAAAAGAGGACAAATTGTTGGTGCACGTCTTGCTGGCGCATCTTTGACCAAGACAGCAAGTCTTTGTGATGTATCAAGAGCCACGGTATCCAGGGTAACGTCAGCACCACCAAGAAGGACCAGCCACATCCAACAGGATTAACTGTGGACGCAAGAGGAAGCTGTCTGAAAGGGATGTTGGGGTGCTAACCCGGATTATATCCAAAAAATGTCATTCCCAAGATGAATAGATGCTGTATTGGCCATAAAAGGAGGCCCTAGTTCACCATAATAATACATTATTGTGGTCTAAAACCAGGTGTTTCAGTTTCATTGTCCGACCCCTGTACCTACAACACACCTAATGTTTGGTTAAAGGTTGCTTAGCAAGGTGCCTTGTGGCCAGACTACTGCCAGAATTCTGATTGGATATTTGACCACCCTTCCAGAATTAATACAGTTCAGTTAAATTGGTTGGTTTTTCTGGCGCAGACCTGGCTTTTAAGCACAGTCCACAGACCAAAAATCTTCCAGAAGCCTTTTTCTTGGTCTCTGCACTCATCTGCCAACTTTAACTGAAATTGAACGTGTAAGTTTTGGAGCAGGAGCTTCTTCCAGCTTCCAGTTCATGGCAGGTCTGGGTTTCGGTGGTTCTTTGTTTGCTGAAACCAATTTCCTCTCAGCTGTGGATGACCGTTTGGCAAAGAGGCTACATCTCCCAATAACTTATTTACAGTTGTTTGACCTGATGATCATGGAATCTGCAGTTAGAAATGCTTCCGAATGGAATTGCTGAGAAGGCGACATGTTCTTGGCCAGTAAGAAGATATGTCCGAACATTTAGTACCACTGATTTAATCAAAGTGGTTGTATTTGTATTTGTGACTCTTCAGGACACTTAAATGACTGAAAGCCCAATATTACCACGACATCCTGAAAACATGCTGATTTGCACATGTTATTGAGTCATATTATTGCTGGAGTTGAACTACAGATCTCTTGATGATGGGGTCAAACCGGTTGTCCTCCTCTAACACCTAAAGCAAGCATAATCCAGTGCCCTTTCACTGTGTGAGGTAAAACTGTTAAATTTGATAAGACCTGTCTGTCTGCCAGTTCTGTTCTGGCTTTATGTCACCTAATGAAAGCTGCCCTGCAGTCAAACATTTGTTTTTTTTTTTTCTTTTAAATGGTATAAAATTAAATTGCACTCCAGTGTCCAGTAGTCCAGTTACCAGTTAACCAGTAGTTTTAGATTCATGTATTTAAACGGTTTGTCCTTGTGTTAGTTTGTCAGGGCATTATTTCCCTCTGCCAGTGCTGGATGCCCTCGTTTCTGATACTGTATAATCATTGGCTTTCATTTTCTGCATTAATATTTTATCTGCAGAAACTGTTGGAGCTGAATAACCTCCACTCCCTGGTGTCCGTAGTCTCGGCTCTTCAGAGCGCTCCTATCTTCAGACTGAGCAAGACCTGGGCGGTACGACACACACACACACACACACACACACACACACACACACACACACACACACACACACACACACACACACACACACACACAGTCATAGAACATTTAACTTCTGTAGTGTATCTATTTAGAGTCTGTCGTCCCTCCTATCCACCCTTCTTAAAGGTTCTGTCTGATGGTTTTTACTCTGCACTTCTGGGAGGTGAAGAGATTCCTGCTTTAGGTCTTTGATTTGCCTTCTAATGTGTGTAATTATCACTGTTTCAACCCAGCAGTCCGTACAGAAAACGCACTGGTTTCTATGGCATAACAGCTTAGTTATGGTAAAGTCTGTAATACTGCTCTAGTTTAAATTTAGATTGGCTTTAGAGAGAGACCTTTTACAGATCATGCTGAATAGTGTTCATGGGAAACGAGGAACAAATGAACAAAATCAAGACTTATCAGACAAGCCGGTAGTGGCGGTAAAAGCTGCTGGCGATATGAACCCTGTCTAGATTTTTCTTCTACATTTTGTTGATTTTTATTTAAACAGCTTAAATCATGCAGAGCCTGTTGTCGGCCTGTTACTGTAGTGGCTGTCCTACCAAAACACTGCATATCTCGACTGTCAGCCACTTGGCTTTGTCACATTGGTTTTGTAATATTCCTAAACAGTGCATATCACAGATTTCAGCCTGTTAGCTCACATCATGGACATCCTACCCAAACTACATGACTGCAACTCACTGTTATGGCCATTTTTGGGTGCTCTTAAGATATTTAGAGAACTGCTGCATGTGAGTGGTGTCAGAAACTTGCTCTAGTGCCATTTATACTACTTGTTATTTGCACTTGAAAGACCAGAGAAGTTTAGAAATAAGGACTCTCAGGATTTTAGATGATCTACGAGTTTACAAGGTGTGACGTATATACCACATTTTGCTTTTCTGTGTTTTTAAAACTTATTTTTTTTAATCATATTTAATTATTTTTCTAATTATAACCAAGTACATATAAACTGAGAGAAAGAAAAGGAACAATATGACAAAACAAACGAAGTGAACACTAGGGGGGATTCTCCATTACATGGTATAAGTCTTAAGTTAATCCATTGTAGCCTTGTTCAGTCTTGTATCGTTGATGTGAAGATTGTCCGTTTTTCCCTTTTATCCTGGCATTGTTCTTCCTGTGTCCTTAGTCTGTGTGACAAAAGCTCAGACTCACATTCTGACTTTACAGTCTGGGTCCATTCCTTAATTGTAGGGGGTAGCGACTGGCACCTTCTCCTGGTGATTACTTTCTTTGCGGCTACCAACTAATTTATTAATTTCGTGTGATTTTCTGCAGTGTTTGTGGGTCACTGTCTTTTTTTTTGGACGGATATTCCGACAAGCTCTCAAACAGACTGAAGTTGTGTTTGCAAGCGAACCATCTGGTACATATAACCTTCTTATGAGCACTCGAATGCATTAAACAGTGCCATACCCAGAGTAGCTCATACCGAAAAGCCCACCTGGAAGCGATGTTTTATAGAATACAGAAATGATTTTCATTTAACCCCTACAGCACTTGAACTACCATCAGCATAACCTGTGTTGTAAACATGTTACACAGTCAGCAGAATACCCTGGTAGGAGTAAAGCTTTTCCAAACCACTCTCTTTCTAAGAAGCAAGCAAAGTGGCTGAGTTTTGGAATTTGAAGTCCAGCCGTTGGCATCATCTACTACGTGTTTAAAACACAGGATATAAGATTGAGAGTATTGACCCACAATAGCACTAATGCTATGGCAACAGTTAAGGTCAGAAACAGGCTTCTGTCCCATATTGAATCATTCAGCCGTTACTTTTAAGTGTCTGTAGGAGCGTTTGGATGGACAGAAAATTTAAAGCAGGCAAATAATGAGGTGACTTCAGCCACGACAGGTTCTATTGCCTGTGTCTCACCTCAGTGGATTTGCAGTAATGCACTGGAGACGTGAGTGAAGTGTAGGTATTAATTTGATTTAATGTAAAGGTTTATAATATACAGGTCTTATTTATGATACTTGGATGCATATGCTTGGACCCAATGTCTTCCCTTGAGATGCTTTGCCAGGCCTTTTCTGCAGCTGCCTTCATTTGCTCCTTGCGTGCCTTTCTGCCTCCAGTTTTAATTTTACTGAATGAAAATTGGGTGTGGGGTCCCATGACTTATCACATTAGAATTCATCTTGCTCCTTCTGTTTGCAGTCAGGTCAACGATGTGACAATTGGTGATCTAACCCCACTGGCACAGAGACGTGCCCATGACTTTACAGTGACTTCACCATGTTTCACAGATGATGTGGTTTGCTTTGGATAATGAACCCATTTTCCTAATCTTGGTTTCAGCTCTCTATAGAGTTTTGTTTTCTGTTCTTCAGAGTTAACAGCGGTTTGGATCTTGGAAGTAAACCCTCTGCTTTTACTGTAGAGTTTCATTCTAATAAGCTTACCTACTTGTGACTTGACTAGATGTTGTGAAGGGGCATTTCTTCACCAATGAGAGACGTCTGTGATCATCTACTACAGTAGATTTTCTGTTATACAACTATAACAACATTTTTAAATCGGACAAATTCATTTCAGCCTCAAATTGAAGACAAAAAAAATCACACCTTCGGTAAAACTGTTGAATGTAGCTCTGCGTGATTCTCAAAACCTGTAAACACACAGAAATCAATACATTAAAAGAAACACAAATAAAAACTTTAGAAGGTGAGACATGTCTGTATATGTCCCAGAAGTCCGGGTCTGTATTCCTTTATTAAAATTACTATAGTGCTGTGCTTTTGCACAAAGGGATGTTTTTGCTGGCTCGGTTGAATTGGAAAATTTAGGAAGGCCTGTTATATGTTTCAACACTGGAAACACAAAACTGGGAATTTGCGTGCTGACGTGGCTCTTGCATGTGAAGAAACTGCTTATATGTCATAGCACATTGCATTTATAGAGACGATTCGTTCTGCATTTTTTTTTTTTTCTTTTTCATCTTGAATCCAAACCGTTTGCAATCAAACTCGAGACACAATTTTCCTCAGTCTTTCTATATTTTACATGAGAGGTTAACTGGAATTACAACCTTCAGTCCAAAATCCTCAGTAAACCTGATCCAGCTTTCCTTTAAGTATAACTTACAGGAAGCACTAATCATAAGCATTGTTACACACACGCAGTTCAGGTTCCACCTTCACCTTATTCATCTTTAAAATTAGATGATAAAGATTCAGTATTAATGCAAATGGAATAATATTTTATATATAATATAGAAATAATTTATAAAAAATATCTTTAATTTTACTTTACAGACTTTAATAAAGGGTTAAACATTTTAAATGACCTATTTTCAGCCTAATCAAGCCTCACTGATTTTCTGTTTACCTGTAAAACGTTCTGAATGCAGGGAGATGTGTTATGATCTGTTAGGCAGTTTGGAGGTTTGCCTGATGTGGAACCTGAAAAAGGAGCAGATTTATGCCCACATGCTTGAGAAAAATAGTCCTAGTTCATTTTTCACATAATTAGTTAAAAAAATTCAATCAAAATTATGCCACTAACAAAAATGAAGCATTTTCACAAAACAACCTGTGATCAGGTTCACAGACGTGATCAGAGAAGTCAGTTTAATTGTATTCCCTTCATTCCTACATCCTCTCTCACTCCCTCTCTCTCTCTCTCTCTCTCTCTCTCTCTCTCACTCTCTCTTTTTCTCTCTCACTCTCTCTCTCTTTCTCACCCTCTCGCCCTCTCTGTCTCTCTTTCTCTCTCTCGCTCTCTTTCTCTCTCTCTCTTTCTTTCTCTCTTGCTCTCTCTCCCTCTCTCTCGCTCTCTCTCTCTCTCTCGCTCTCTCTCGCTCGCTCTCTGTCTCTCTCTGTCTCGCTCTCTCTCGCTCTCTCTCCATGTATGCACATACACATTTCCAGCTGCTTTATATCTTTTTTTTTATTATTTATTTATTTAAGAATACATAAACATCATCCGTTATGTGTATTCTTAAATTAAAAAAAAAGATATAAAGCAGCTGGAAATGTGTAATGGATCGAGTTACCCTACAAGACGTAAAATTCATAGATGCAATTATCCCCGATCTTCTCTTTGCATGAAGAGGTTTATTATCACTTGCTGCTTTCAGTTTTATACTTTCTGTCTCTGGTGCCATAAAGCCACAGAGGTATTAAATAACAGTAGCATAACCGCTGAAGAGTTCAGCGGAATCCCTGGATGCACAGACACAAATGATAAAAAAAAAAAACATGTTCAGAGCTTCAATCCACAGACAAAACCTGTGCTGTCCAGTGTTTCACCTTTGGCAGAACACAAAGCCCATGAAGTGTTTTAAAGGCCGAATCCCATACGTGCTGTCACAGTGGGGTCATGTTTGATATGTGTCTTTGCTTTTTAACCACAGCTTCTGGCCTCTTTTTCCGTGCATGTCCCCAGATGACCATTTCCTCTACCGGTTACTACACAGACGCGGTGAAAGCTGATAAGGTTTCAGGCTCTTTCGAGCCAGAGTTGCTACACTTACAGTTGCTTATGAATTCAGTAGTCAGACCCAGCAAATTTCAATGGGGTTGAATAATCTGCACTGTCCATAAATAACTAAACAATAATAATAAAGTTATTAAGCCACAATTGATTTGAAATGACATGTTACTTGAGCTCAAATTCCATTGTGAGTGAAATTACTTCAAACATTGCTTAAATAATGAACATCATCACAGTTTCCAGCATAAATCCTAACCAGGATTGACATTTTATACTAAATATAATTAAAGTCACTTACAGTGATCAGTTAAAGTGATTATCTAGAGATTTTCCTCCACGGCTCGGCTAAACTTGACTCAAAGTTAGCTTTCTGTCTTGATTATACATGCATTTCTACAACGGAACAGTCCAGCAGAATGTAAAATAAGGGAGAAAATACGTGAATAACTGAGAATTCAGATTTTCTAGGCATGCTTTAATGGATACAGTCTGTAAATTTGGCTTTTATTGAGTGAACTGCAACCATTTCTGGATGACCATAAGTATTTAGACGCTTGGGTATAGGAGTATGGAGTAGGAGTACATACATCCCATTTTGTTCTATATCCCCCTCTAATATCAGGGGACCATAATGAATTATTTAATTTTTCAATTCCTTGTTTTTGCTACTTGATGGCAAATCATTTACAGTTGATGATGGTCTCATGTATGCAAACCACAGAGAGCAGATGTTAAGAATGTTCCTTGGTGATGCACGCTCATGCAGCCGTTCTCAGTTCTTGCTTGTGTCGAGGTCTTTTTGGCTGTAATTCTGCCTTCAGTAAGGGATTCTTTCTTGGATTAAAACCTTGATACTCGTAGTATCAACATTGATCTGATCATCAGAATGGAATTCAGATGAGTTAAAACTGCTGAATGTCACCCGCCTAGTGTAACTCACCAGTGCATTTAGTATATTGGGTAGTGTATCTTCTACCTGCCAGAATACCTTGTACCTACATTGACCAGTCAATTTACCAGAAAGACCCACCATATATACAGTTTGACCACCTGCCTTCTATGTTTTTGTCTTTAATTTCCTGCAAAACTCTCCAAAGCCATTGAAAGTTTGGTATCTACCACCAACAAGGGGGCACCTACAAGCATAACGTATGAGGTTGAGCCACGCCGATGGATCAGTCTTTTGCTGTTCCATGGAACTCTACCAGTCTGTGTCAGTCAGTAAAACACTGCAGACTGGCTCGTCCTAAATGCATACGGACAGACACCAGCCTAAGCTGTCGAGTTCTGAGAGAAGTGAAGTGTGTGGCAGTCTATTCCCGTGCTCTTCATTCAACCTCTCTTCAAGCCATTATCACTTATACCTAGGACCTGGCAACCCAGTAAATCTTACTGGAGATTTCCCACTGGTAACTATGACGTGCATATTAAAGGAGGAACTCTGAAACTCGGAAGAGCTTGCCCTTTGGCTTCATGCTTTAACCGTACAGCTTGACGTGACCACTTCTTGACAAGGTAATGGCAAACCCAGAACAGGGTCTCCACCGTGTTGTGACGGAGGATTATTTGCTAGTCTGAAAGCTTTTCAACAGAATTCCGCAGCTGGCAAAGACTGTTGTAATCTGAATCACAGATGGCAAACCTGGGTGAGATTTTATTTCAGGCCCAAAATGTGATGTACATAAGAAGTAAAATTGAAATTCTTGGTTAATTCCAGGTTTAGGGATTGAATATCATTGAGTATCAGTTATACTGTAAAACGTTCTGAGTGAGAAATAACTTGAGTTGGATCAATTTTGCAACCCAGCGCTGAATACATTTTGAATGAACCCAGTATCATTTCTTTAAAGGCATCAAAATGGGGTTTGAGCCAGTGTGGTTGGTTATGGTTCGGTACCCAACCATGGTTGGAAACGGCTGCCAAGCTGAACCAATTTTTTCTTTAAAAAAAGTACTTGAGTATGTATTACTTTTACAGGATATTAAAAAAAGTTCTCCATTTTACCAGCAAGAATAGTGACCTTAATTCAAGGGCGAAGCTCCCCCTAAAAAATTTTTGAACTGAAAATATTTGAACATACTACTTCTTTATACAGACCAAGACGTCTTCATGCCAGAGCTCCATCTACTGCTCCCTCCATGGTATATGTGAGAACATGAGTAGGTGGAGGGGAGTAAGGGACTAGAAAATAGGTGTTTTGCAAGATTGAAAGAACATAATTTAAAACCTTTAAAAAATATAAACGATATCACTGATATCTTGCTCTGTTTATATCCCAATTACGATATTGATGTCTGTATATTGCCCAGCTCTGCAGTATAGTGTGATCTAATGTCCAAGTTATCAAGGACAAAATGTGTCACTGATATGGGACTGATATCCAAAAGCTGTTTTGGAACTAATAAGGGTCCCTCTGTGGAGTCTGCTAACAGTGAGTGAATGAGTTTCAAACATACGTTGGATATGAACCTTTTCCAGTTTGACGCCAGTGACATTCGAGATGATTTTCATTACACTTACCCTCCTTATGTTATTATTTAGAGAAGTAATTACTCCATTATTTTCCTGCACACTGTGATTATTTGTCCAGCATCCATTTATGGTATGTCAGACTGTTTTGTAGTTAACAGATGACCAGTACCTTCAGGTTGTAGAATGAATCGAGCATAAGTTAATGACTGCTCATTTAGATTATGGAAAGTAAATGAAATGGGGGGTTCATTACTTATAAGGGGTTCTTGTAAGGGGTGTCACAAAGGGATATTTGAGTATTATTATAGAAGAACCACTTCTGGTTCCCTAAAGAACCACATTTGCAAAGGGATATGTAAGTGAACAGAACAGTTTACAGGTTTGAAGATCCGATTTTCATTTTTACCTTATTTATTAAGATATTTTGATTTTGTTTTCTATGGAAAACGTATGGCTTTAGCTGCTTGAAATTACCGTATATTCCGGACTATAAGTCGCTACTTTTTTCCCACACTTTAAACCACGCGGCTTATAATGATGTGCAAACTTTTTCTTCTTATATATGTTATTTTCCAGGTTTTTTTTTTTACTTTGTGGGTAAAAAAAAAAATTCCAGTGCGGCTTATAGTCCAGAAATTACAGTAGTAGAAAAATCCTGTTTTAACTCGTGACTTCATTAAGAGCCAATCAGAATTCACCTTAAATGACCTGGGAAAAATAGTGATTGGTTCAGCACGGTGACAGTTGGGCTGTTTGTTATAGTTGTCAGTCTAATGTTAAATATGCTGCTTAATCAAAGAAGGAATAACTAAATTAGTTTTATCAGCTTACCAGGATATTAACCCCTACACTCTTCTGTTCTGCAGGTTTTTCATGCCACGGTGTCGTTTATGAATAACTCATCAGTCTTTATTTCATGGAATCCTGAATGTGATTGGTCGAACGTGTTATTAATATGATCTTTTCTTTAAACACTACATCAAATCTAGCGGTGCATTTTCTTAATCTGGCCCCTTGTTTTGAAAGAAAGAAAATGATTTACAGTTTTGCTTTATTATGATCGTTTCCTTTCATTACAGCAAATAAAGAAACACAGGTTCGGACTCGAACCTGCTGATACAGAATGTAATTCGATGCGCTTTATTTAAAACACAAATGGCTCTGTATTCAAACTTATAATTGTGTCGTTAGATATGAAAATACTTGCTAGACTAAAGTAAAAGCCTTTGACAAACAGTCCCAAACATTTAACTGAGCCCTTGTTCCATTTTTAGGACCTCTGATAGAGGCACACCCATCATATTCGTTTACAAGAGGATTAGTGAAATATTGCATTATTACCAAACTCATTTATCTTAATCACTGCTTTAGTTAGAAAGGCCCTGAGCCTGCTAATGAGAACCATGTAGACTGAACAGCTAAATCTCCGAGGTTCAAGGTTAACCGCTCCCAGCTGTGCTAAGGTTTGGCTCTGTGTGCTCGACAGCAATACTTTCCACTAATCCTGCTGCTGTGTCTGCTTTTGCTGGTAATGATTCCTAGCACATTTCTTCATGTCAGTCTTTCCCCATTGCTGGTAAGTTCAAACCGTTTTGAAGGTGATTCTCTGTGGACCAAGGCGGAATGAGTGTATACCAATCATCTAACGGCGTACAACATTTGCTCCAGGACAGTCAAACGTTTGCAACACATCAACAAATTTCAAGCTTTTTTCATTTTTAGTGTTTATTTTCTGAACTGAAGAAGTGTCGAGCATTACCTGGATACGTCAACAGACCTCTAAAGCTGTGCATCGTTTTGTAATCTGCGGAAATCCAGGCTTAAACCAATTTGGCCTGTGGGGAAAATTTACACACTGTGGTAAACAGAAGTGTTGCCATTCTCCATAAACCCACACACGCTTAGGAGGCATAAACTGTAAATAATGAGCAGAAACGAACAGCAGGCCTCTTTTAAAGCAGCCTCTTGACCTGTCATCTGAGTGTGGCTATATAAAGAAAGAAATGGCTGCATTAAATGAGTTTTAGTCCAGTCCTAACTCAGTTTAACCAAAAGATTCTGAAATCTGAGGGGAAAAGGAAATGATGAGAAATGACATTGACAAGTGTTGCAGAAATGTTTGAATTAAGTTGAATTTGATGGATAGAATTGTGTGCAACTGCAGCTCTATGATGTACGTCTTCCATTTTATTTGTTTATTTATCTGCCTGTTTATTTTATTTATGTCTCCGCAGAGCTACACCCTTCTGTATAGAAGAATTTATAGAATTGAATTATATAAAATAATAAAGATACACTTTTAAATATTTATGAAATTGCAGTGGCTTTGATAATAAATATCACCCTCAGCCTGCTGCCCCACAATGCAACAGCATAGAGGATAGTGCTCACTGTCACAGACTCATAGAATATCCTAAGCGTCAGATGTTGCAGGACCTCAGGTGCTTCAGAATATATAGGTGACTTTGGCCCTTCCTGTAAAGGGCATCATTCTTTGCCAGGTGCAGTTTATTATCAATATGTATTTCCAGATATTTGTAGTCCTCCACAGTATCCATACGGACCCCCCCGAAGGACACAGGTGTTACCAGTGGAAACACTGGAGAAGTCACAAAACATGACCCTCACAGTACTGGCTGCCTTGTCCAGGTGAGCCTAGACTGTAAATGATGGCATCCTCAACTCCAAACTGGAGGGGGTTCAGACTGATGGGTCAGAGCTGATTCTGGATGAGCCTCTCCATGATCATTATGTGGGACATCAGTGCCACTAGTCTGTAGTCCTTGATGTCACTAGGTCGCTAGCGTCTTCGGGACAGGAACAATGCAGGACATCTTCCACAATACAGTTACCCTCTGGAGACTCATTCTCATGTTGAAGATGTGATGCAGTACTTTAAGCACCCTGGGAGAGACAGAGACCAAGTCTCTTCAGTTGTCTTCTCACTTGGTTAGCAGTGAGACAAACCTTTGAGTGAGTGGTGGGAGGTGGGCTGTCTTAGGAGGAACAGCAGGCTATTAGGAGGGGGAGGGCGGGTGAGTGGAGTGGACTGCAGAGGAGACAGGACGGGGGAGGACAGAGCCTGCAGTGTTAAATCTGTTAAAGAACAGATTAAGTTCATCAGCCCCGTCAACACTGTCCTCTACGTCTCTTTTGTTGTTGGACTTGAGACTGGTGATGATTCTTATTCCTCTCCAAACATCCCTAATGTTGCTCTGTTGGAGTTTCCACTCCATCTTCCTCCTATATTTGTCCTTAGCCTCCCTGATGGATGTCTTCAGCTTTCTCTGGATCGTTCTCACCACCTCCCTTTCTCCAGATCTGAAGGACCTCTTTTTTGTGTGTGTGTGTTAAGGAGAGCTTCAATGTCCAGACACAAACGTATGTGGTCCTACAGCACCACGATCTGTCATGTCCGCATCCACACTGGTGCATCTCAGTGATGACAATCCGCATAAGACACTCTTTTCCACAGGATATGACGGAATATTTACACACAATGAATCCAGACTGTTTTCACTGTCACGTTATGAAGAACCGTGATGCCTTTCTGGAATGTGAAGTATATGCTCATTCATGTGTTGTCAGTACAGTATCGAAGGACATTTCATGTATCTTGCTGTTGGAAAGACTTGTGCTGCACGCAAAATAACATACAATTTAGTGGGACTGACCATGTATTTGCTTTTCCAGTGGCTCCCTGTCTTTTGTGGTTGTGTGTGTTTGAATCATTTTCTTCTCTTCTGCCCTCCCTCTGTGTTCTCGGTTTACATAAGCATGTTGGAGAAGGTCTGTGAAAGAGCTTCGTGTCTGTGTATGTATTTGTGTTTCCTGTAGGGCTTGACCACTTCCTCAGTCATCAGCATCCATTGGGCAGTGCTTTACAAACCAGACTGTCCAGACTGTCTTCATCACACTTTCCAGCTTAATGAACACTCTCACCATGTTGATCATACGCATCGCCCACAATTCCTGATTTCGCAGCCATCAATCAGACCTTTGCTGACTGCCAGTTTGCATGTTTTTATCCATTATTCCATTTAGACCTCAGCATTTTCTGTAATGATGAATAAATGATCCCCATTTTTTTTTAAAGTTACTGAAGTTTTGGCTCTAAAATACGGAAAGCCCTGTTTTTGCTTCATTACAGTTGTTTGCCTAGTTTGAAATTCCACTATAAAAATGTTCTTCTGTTCCCACATTTACCCATTTACACACTTGGAAAATGCCCTGTTAGTGCAAGTGATCTATGACAAGCCTGTCAGCACTGCCTGTTTGGAAAATCAAGGAAATTACTGTCTCATGCTTTTGGATTTTTGTTCCAAACCAAACTCTGCTTTGATCAGAGTTCACTTATCCAATGTTAACTGTCTTAAGAATAAAGATTATTTATCTTCGTGACACAGTGTCTTATGTCATATACAGACATTCGCACCCCATGACTAAACATATGGACATTTGATCTTCATTTGAACTATATTGAGAAATGGAGGCGATCTAGCCAATCGTATCGTAATCAATAGAAATCGATTTTCTTGACATTGACCAGAAGAAAGATTTTCCCACTCCTCCATGCTGAATTCTTTCAGCTCTGTGATGTCTCTGCATCAGTGTTTGTACAGACACTCCTGCATTTTCCTCAAGCCCCCTCTGATACAATAAAGATTTCATAGTGGTTTCTATGAGGGAGAGATCTCCTCCATACACTATTCAGCCCTGAGGCAAGAGCTACCTGTAGGTCCTGTGATGATGTTTTAGGATCTTGGAGACTTCTTTACACATGTTGTCTGCTCTTGGGCTGATGGCATGATCTGGCCATGTTGGTAAAATGTTCTCCACCTAATTTCTCACACTCTTATTACACTCAAATTATTTTTTGAGAGAGGAAAGGCTAATTATTGAATGTTTTGAGATCTTTTAAATCCATTCCAAGGCTTATGCATCTGCATGTCTTTCTAGCGTCTCTTTTTTTGTTTAAATATGTAAAAACGTGGGCTGTTCTCACACGACTACGTATGTAGCTGTTGATTATTGTCCATAAATGTAAGACTTACATTGGAAGAGCTGCTTAGGTAGTCATACGGACTCTTTTGAGTTTTTGAGACTTTGTCCTCTAAACATAAGCTTTGACCCTTGAGCAGCCGTGGCCTGGTGGTTAGGGAACCAGCCTTGTGACCGGAAGGTTGCAGGTTTGAATCCTTGACTGAAGTGCCTGCATTTTGAGCAAAGCACTTCCTAACTGCTCCCAGGGCTAGTTAAAATTCCCACCTCTTCGGGCATACGTGCTCCCGTGTGTAGGGGTGTGTATCACTGTGTGTGGAGGGCAAATTCCCCCATGTGCACCTTACCTAACCTTCCACCGCTGTGAGGTAGACGAGGCTCAGTATGGCCACAGTGAGCAGCTATGTGCTGTCATGAAGGCTTCATACACAGCATGGCTTGATGCACTGTGGGGTGGTGATGTGATACATTCCTACTTTCACCATGAAGTCTTAGAAATTTGTGCCACAATAATCATTCAGACACTCACACTGTTCTGGTTTATGGTCTGTCTTTCCTTCATTTGCCTTGATTGTCCATATTCTGGTCATTGTTACAATGGCTTAGTTCTTGCTGCCCATTTCTCTCACATCCAACACATTGACACACACATCTCAGATCTCCACAAGTGCAGATGTTGTGCTGATGAAGTAATCAGTGTAATTTCTTTCTTCTGTGACTGGCAGTTATGGTTCTACATCACTGTATTTCAAGAACCTTTGTATTTTCAGATGTATTTAAGAGGTGTTTACACAGAACTTCCATCTGTTTGGTGAAGGCCACATTGTTGGAGTTTAGTTAAAATGTGCAGATTTCCAGATTTGTCCAGTTGTGTTCCTGCCCCAGAACATTCAATATTGTCAGAAATGAGCCTGAATACAGATGGACCATAGTACATTTACTGTTAATGAGCTGAGCTGTTCAAAGTTGTCTTAAGAGAGTAAGAACATGGAGTGTTTCTATTGGATGACGTCTTTAGCTAGACAGGACACAGGTGCCCTGGAGCAGCGTTTGAAGGTTTTGAATTCTCATGGACCACCACTTTCCTGGATTCTGTCTTTTCCACTGAATCTCGTTCAATGTAGTTTTGACGGATGAAGTTTTGATGTGACAGATTCAAGGCTGGAAACCAAATGAGTTGGCCTTGCACCTGTTGTCCAAATTGTTGGCCTAATTGCCGAGCAAGGGAAGCTTATTTAAGTGTTCAACGTTGAAACAGGAGCATATCGTGGACATTTTCTCATATTTTGTTTTAAATACATGACGTTTATGATGTAGATACACATTATTAAGTTTCAAAATGGACCATTTAAACAGCTCTGGAGCAGCAAACCTGTGTTTTCTGGAATTATGGTGCTCCATTACTTTTGGGATGAGTTGGGCATAGGGTGGGGGTGGTGATTATCAAGCATCCTGACTGCATTTTGCTGTTGTTGCTGAATACAATCAAATCCACAGTGTTCTAGTAGAAAGTCTTCCCTGGACAATAGAGACAAAATCTTGATTTCAGAAGAAACTGAATGAGCAGGTGTCCTAGGTTTGTGGATCTGCACATTTAGCCTGCAGCTGATTATCCCACCTATTCCTGTTCCTGAAATTATAAGGAGCGTTTCAGCCTGGACTGTCTTGTAAATGAAGCTCAAAGCGCAATTTGAGGCATCCAATCGGTGCTCACACGTCATTGTGGCAATTTCCAGTGCTACTCAACTTTCCCGAAAATAGCAGAATAAGGAAAACACTGTTTCTGCCACTGACACATGGAGTCCGGAATGCCAGTTACTGCACAGTGTAACTCTTGTAGAATGTTCTCAAGATCTCCGGAACTCACAGCTTGTCAGCAAATGCAAAAGTACAGCTGTCCATGAAAGGGCGCTTAAGGCATGATTTGTATTTACAACAGCGATGAAAAAGTGAATTACACTCTCTACCTGTAGGAGGAATCCAGCAGCAAAAAAAAACGACCAATTGAAGCATTGTATCGCTTTAATTTATCCCAGAGTGGAGCTCTCATAGTAGATGAGATTGTCTCACATTCAGGCTTAGAAAGACAGTGAGTCTTAAATGTTTAAGATTAACAGATAATGGTCACCTGTTACCTTAGTCACCGTGGCTTCAGTTCAGCTTAACCTGGGGAGAAAGATGGGTGGTTGTTCCAAAGTGTTCCATGTACTGGTATTGAGATATTATAAGCTGTATATCTGCTAACGACTTAAGTACCTTAGAAGACCAAAAATATTAATTATGGTGTCTGGACAACATTGAAACCTGTGTGTGTGTGTGTGTGTGTGTGTGTGTGTGTGTGTGTGTGTGTGTGTGTGTGTGTGTGGTGTGTGTGTGTGTGTGTGTGTGTGTGTGTGTGTGTGTGTGTGTGTGGTTGCAGTTCAGCTTATAATAAGGCATTATAAGTAGGAAAGTGAGACTTTCTAGTCAGGCAGTAGACTTTTAATGTGTGTTCGAATGCTGAATTTACCATTGTTAATGTGTGCAAGCTGTAGTCATTGGCCCCAAAGTTTTATAAACCAGTGAGTTTTCAGCTTCCATGAGCTCATGCCATGACCAGCGAGACTTATTTTTAATGGGACAGCAGGGAGAGAAGAGCTGATGAGGTGATGCATTTGAGTTGGCTGGTTTGTTGTGCTGCAGAAAGAACTGGGGAGGCAAAGGTGCACCGTGTACTTCGGCGAAAGCTACGGACATTTATGAATCGTTTTGCTGCGATTTCCTTCAGTTGAGGTGTTGAGGTCTCGTTCATGTCGTTACACGTCTCATATAAACGACATCAGTCTTTTCTGAAGTGGTTAATTAAGTCTGTATTGAAGGAGGGAAATGGATGAATTGAATGTCGTGAGGGAGGACAGCCATGAAGCCATGCAGGTTGTGCTCTTTGTAATGGCTGGTGACTGTGGCATAACCTGTGATCTCCTGATTATATCACCAGCATATAGACAACTGTGCCACCCGTAACAAGACTTGTGTAACAAGTCTGTCAAAAAGAACCAATAACTCTTCAAGGAAGAAGCCCCGTCAGTCATGCCTACGACTAAAGGGCAGTGGTAGTAGTAGTAGTGGGCACTTCCTCTCAATATCACTGTTGTCCAATGAAAACCAAGTATCTCCATTTTGTCCATTCATAGTTTTCTCCATGGTTTGAACCAAGGAGGAATAGACCAATAGAAATGATCAGAAATGAGTAAAATAAGCTCCTTGTTCTTCCTGCTCAACATTTTTTATACTGTATTTCCATCTGCAGGTTAGAACTGTGGTGTTGATGGAATTTTATCTGCAGTTGGCTGGTAACACCTCTGTGAAACCACGTGCATAACTGCTTCCAAGAAAGAATCATCTAGTACATTCGGTCAGTTTTAAGATTTAATTTTACAGCTATAGAGTGACACAACAGTTTCACCGTTGCTCGTTCAGTGTGAGGAAATCATGAGTGGTCAGCAGCTTTCTTTGTCAAAGCCTCCCAATCTGGGGACATTGTGTGACGGGGAGGACACAGGCTTTCCAGGATCGTATGAAAATGTCAAATTAGAAATTTAATATGAAATTTCATCTGCAGCACGTTTACTAGTGGTTTAAAGTTGCCTCAACTTGAGCATTTAGTGTATTGATACTAAAATGGAATGCAGAACTAAAATATGAATGAGGGGAATTAATAAATTATGTTGAGTTTGCAAAAAAAAGCCCTTCATAATCAGTTGCAGTTATAGTTTTGTCCAAATGCTTCTGAACACGTCTCGAAATGAATGCACTCATAGCTCGATCTTGTCAATAGAGCTTCCTGAAGCCTGTAGACATCAGCAAACGTCCATCAGCAGTAAATATTTTCCTTGTTAAAGGTTCTTGTGTAAGTGATGTGTTCTAGTTTAATAGGTTCTATGCCTGCATTGTCTCTGAAAGTCTATGAACGAATAATGCATCTAATAATTAATGAAGCTGTGGAATATTCCGGCGTACTGGGAATATTCCATGCTGTACCGGGAGATAAAAACATGGGTGTGCTGATCTGCCTCCCACCAGTGCCAGTGTTTCACGGCCTTGCACATCCTCTTGTGCGTTATTGTGTGATCAGGTTTAACTGAGGTTTATGACCTCCATCAGCATAACCGTCATGAACTGTACGTCAAAGTAATGAACATGGACAGACATCTGGAACTGGCTCCGGAGTCCTGGCATGATTCCATGTACAATACACCTGGATGTACACATTCATCCTGGCTCCGCAGCCGTACGGTATAGTGCACTTCACTATGCCTTATTTGCTCTTTCAACCAGTAGTTCTTGGTCAATTAGCCTGTCGCTTCAGCCTGTGGACAAATTAGTGTTTCAGGCACGTGTGTATATTTTTGAAAACACTCTTGAGTTCCTCAGCGGGTCAGGACTGGTGCATATGTGGCAAGAGCAGGAGTGAGGACGAATCACTGTCTCATCTCAAATCACATGGAGTTAGATTGAGCCTTGTTTGTTTTGGACTGAAACGTCCTGCATGAGATTGAATCCTGCCTCCTCAGTAACATCAGCCATTTTTGTTCAAATCAAGATCAATTTTCAAAATATATGACATTTTTTGTTGTGTTTGTATTAGTACAGTTTAGGGACTAGTCTTTAGCACAGAGTAGCATCAAGCATATGAGATCACCCTCCAGTTATTAAATAACAATTAACATTTAGGAAATATGAGCAGATCAGAGGGACAGTGAAGGTGGAGCAGTTTGGCCAGAGAGGACAGGTTGAGATGGTTTGGACAGGTGTTGAGGAGGAATAGTGGATATATCAGACAAAGAGTGTTCTGCCGGGTAGACGGAGAAGAGGAAGACCTCAGAGAAGGTTTATGGATGTAGTGAAGGTGGACATGGAGATGGTTGGTGCAACAGTAGAGGAGGCAGGGGATAGGGTAAGATGGAGGCAGATGATCCGCTGTGGTGACCCCTAAAGGAAGAAGAAGAAGAAAGAATTCATTTAGGAAATATATAGTTTAATATTGTGCAAAGGTTTTATGCACATGTGAAAATTAACATTCAAAGGTGCATTTGAGTTGATTTTGTCAGTAAATCTCCATTTTTTAACATTTATTCATTGTTAATCTTAATTTATTATTTATAATAATAATCCAACACCTGGTCTGATAAAGCAGTGCTTAATGATATTAAATCAGGTCCACTGCTGATGGAATTGAACACATCCTTATGCTGACTGGGGGCATCCAGGAGAAATTTGGAACCAAGCTTTGTTCTTCAAACCAGCTCTACTTTCTTCAAAATCAGACATTCTTGATAGTTTTTACTGTATTTTTTATGTTTATGTGTAAGTGTTCTAATGTGATCGGGTGTTTATAAGTGAGATTTCTCTCATGAAGGACTGGCTTTTAAGTGGTTGTAGTGAAATGTAAAATTCCAAGTTCCAGTTTTTGTTTGCAATATATATATATATATATTATAATTATTAATTATATATATATATATATATATATATATATATATATATATATATATATATATATATATATATATATATATATATATATTATACTAATCTTGTTCTAGTGCTGAACCAAAATGAAGGATTGTAAATATGAATTCAAATGTTTCCACATTAAGATCAGATCAGTGTAAGTTCAAGAGCAGTTCTTTCCTTCTTGAATAACTGCTTCAGCATGAATCTGATACTTTAATCACCTCTATTTCTCATCAGTTTGATGGGTGATTTTGATCTTTGAATGCGTTTCTCTCCAACAGCATCTAGATTAATTGTTGTTTAGTGTTTTGATTCTCCTTTTTCTCAAAATGGAAACCTTTAAGTGGTGTTTTCCTGATGTGGCCAGGTTTGGCACTCTGCCAAGCTATGCACAGTTGTAAGAAGTAGCGTTTTTCGATGAATTTTACAAAATATATTGTCCAGCACTGTTATTGCTATTGTAGTGCTGTTTCAAACCCATCTCTTCCTGTCCTGCTGCAGTGTTTTGGGTTTAACGTCATTCCCAGCACTTCAGCAGCTGTGCTTATTTGCCGAATGGAAGTGGAAATGTATTTTTAAAACTGTGTTTGCGTATTAGCTGATTGATCCCCACGCGCTACCGTGTTCAAACATTCAGAGGAGAACGTCCCGAGCTGGACTGATGCAGATATTGGGCTGGCTGCGCACAAAAGCATGTTCACACCGCATGCGTCTAATGCAGGAGCAATAGGAGAATACACAGAGGAGAGAGCAGTAAAGAGGGAGAAATTCGGGAATGGAAAGCGCTTGTTCAGCACTTAGAGTTTAAGAGGGAAACGTGCACTTTTCCTGAAAAATCAGGAATCTGCTTCAGCCACAGGTTTGGTTTCAGCTCCATTAAAAGTGGTGCTGTCTCCCTCTTTCCCTTTCTCCCCTTTATTGTTCTGAACACCGCAGGGCTAACCCCTCCTGAGGTTCATGGAAACCCTTGGAAGTCATTTTTACTCTTTACTTTTTGCTTTATTTTGTTAAATGTGTTTTTTTTTTTGGTTTTTTTTTCACAGAGTCCTGTTAAAGTGGTCTTGGTCTTGACTTTGAGTTGATGTGTCCACTTATGGTCTTTCCTCTAGTGGTCTCAGTTGCCTGCCATCTAATCAGGCTGCATGAGACTACGTTTGAATGCCAACATTGGGAGACGAGGAAAGACAATAAAATTACCAGTAGCCACTTTGTGTGTTTTATTGAAATATCCCAGTACAGGTGTGAACAAAATGTAAAATATGCATTTACATATTTATATTCCACACATTTAGTGATTGTATCTGAGGCTTCCTGACCTTTTTTTGTGTGACTGTGGTTGTGGCCAAAATAGATCCCTGTTCCCTCATTAGTGTTGCATTACATAGGGATACGCTATTTAGTTTACTAAACAGCAGCAGAGCGTTGATGAATTCGGGCATAAACTACCATGTGAGTGTGTGAGCCGTGTTGTGAGCTCCACACACACATGGAATAAATCTCTGATTTTTGTTGATTTACAAACATAAGCCTCCCATTAATGAACTAATGTTGCGGAAAACATTCACAGCGTCCAGTGGCTTGTAACCATCGCTGGCTTACTGGCAAACGTCGTCGGCTCCATTCATTCCACTGTGTTGCTTAGTAGCGTGACTCGTGTAGTGAGCTATGATGTTTACTATAAATTTCCAGAGAACTGTTGGAGATTAAAGTGTAGAATTGGATGACCAGTGTGTTCAACATATTACAAACAGTCCCACTGATTCTCAATTGGTTTGGCGTCGATTGTTGTCCAGCTGTTCTTTGTTTCGGTTTAGCAGGCAGCAGGTTCTTTTGTAGGTTCTCCTTTTTTGTGCTTATCTGTTCTTCAGTGTTAATGAGATGCCTAGTCCCTACTGAGACAAAGAATCCCAAAACCTGATGCTACCTCCCCCATGCTTCCCTGTTGGGTGGTTGAAGTTAGCAATTGAATCAAATTCATTGAAATTTAGAACCGTTTGCTTTTGAACTACCACATGACTGATGGTGTTGCTCTTCTGCAGCTGATCAACCCGTGGAGACAAGAGCATTTAGCTTGACTTTCTGACTTCGAAGGAGCAGAACTACAACCGAATGCGAGAGTACATCAGCTCCCTCAAGATGGTGCCCTGCATACCTTATCTGGGTGAGTCCCCCGCTGTTGTGTGGATTCTTACATGATTATGTTTGGATGGATCAACATTTCTGATCTAGTATTGTCGTTCTGTTGACCTCCATTAAAGTGACAAAAAGGTCACCCACTGTAAAATAATGAAATAGCTATTTTGACAGAAAATTGCTAGTATTGAAATGTTAGAAATATTAAAAGAGTTTAGAAATTAAACATTTTCTTTGATTTACAAACTGTTTTGTACGATATAGGAGAGAAATACAGTGGAACATTCAGGAGGAATGTCCTCACGAATAGTTATATGCTTAAAGTCCTTTTCAGATATCTTTAGATCCTGATAAAGAGGTACTAGTGTGTAAATTTGAAGATCTTTAAAGATCATAATCATGAATTATCACAGTTTCATTCAAAATGATAACATTTCATAACAAGTAAAGTGACATTTCAGGCCTTTTTCTGTTTTTACTGTTGATCAGTTTGGCTTATAACACATGAAAACCAGAAACTCAAATTTCTAATTATTAGAAGATGCCATTCACAGTGTCAACTGTAAAACCAACACTGTCACTGTTACAGAAAAAAACTTGTTTCTCCAACATGGCCCTTTTACAAGAAATGGAAAAAATCCTTCATACCTTTCCATGGAAATCGATGTCAAAGATGTATTATTTTATATGGCTTTTCTTGGGGATCCATTCATCATGAAATGTTCATCTGATTAATAGAAAAAGCAACAACACCATATTCAAATGATTACATATTCTGCGTGGCAATACACATATATAAGGGTGGAAAATATGCCAGTGCAGTGTAACACTGTTCCATGATATGAATTTTCCCCTACAGTTTCACGGACACTGTGGTGTGATCTTGAACAGCTTAAAAATTCTAGAAATACTTTGTTGTATTTAATGTAGAGAGCAAAAATATTGTTCCTGGAGGAGTTGCACTCTGATCTCTGCGGACAGTGTCGTACTCTATCCTGAGACGCTCCCGCACATGCTCTCTCACTCTCTGGTGGAGTATTCATCGTTTCTTTGTATCTACGTTGTAAAACCCCATGCAGGGTCTAAGTTTCCTCCCCAGACATGAGAACAAGCTGAGCTGTGAAAGGAGGAATTTTCATAAAGTCTTTCTTAATTGATTCTCTTTCTGCAGACATGCAGATGTTCAGGCCGTAGCACCGTCTGTTTTCTAAGCTTCGTTGTTCTCACCATCCGTCTCTAGATCTCATTCTATCACCGCTCTTTGTTTTGTTTTGCATCTTGGCACATTAATGAAACGATTCATTAAAATGAGATGGAGGTTCTAAATGATGCACAATTCATTTTGAGCCCCCGATCAAGGTCTCGGGACCAGTTTATACTGGTTTTGTTCATTTGTCACACAGTGCCATCTGGACAGCAAACACATGCTTACGCTGATTGGTCTCCCAGCAAGAAACTGTTTAGGTGTCAGCATCGTTTTCCATTTGCTTACATTCTTATTGGGAAAATGCACTGACGGTTTAGAACTGCTTATAATGAAGATGTCAGTAAGTCTTTCAATGTGATTTGAGTGCTCTGCACCATTTTGGAAGAAACATAGTCTGACCTCCAGACACATTCTACCACCAGCACTGTGAAGATCCAGATACAACATTACCATTCTTTTACCATAAACTCACTTGGGTTTGCACTGGTCATTTAGTCCCTTTCGTGTGCTTTCGGCATCACTGTGGAATGTCGAGCGTTTACATTGCACAATTCCACACCAAACCCATAATTCCATTGTTTGCATCTCAATAACTGGATTATAAAGACATTTAAATTCTCATTTACATGCAATAAATGTAAATTAGGACCGTAATCAACTGTGGGTTTACATGCAGACTTTAAAAGATTATAGGGTTGACCTTCATCTCCTTTGATAAGTTGATGCCCCCATAATGCAGAATGTCCCCTAAACACATACAGTAGTTGCATACCACACGACAGAACAGTCCAACTTTTGTCCTTTTCTTTGTGTCTGCTCTGTCCCCCCCTCATCACTGGCAATCAGTGGAGACTGCTGCCTGTTTACTGTCAGCAGAGGTTAAAATGACCATCCAACAGCGTCTGGTGAGACCTTCAACTCTTAAAGCTAAGCGGTGGTACTTATTAATATATTAAAATGACACATGAGATGGAATAATAAGCTGAAGTATTTATCGTAAAAGCTGTCTTTCAGTGCCCCCCCACCCCCCCTTCTCCAACCCCCTCACTGTTTTCCATCCCTTTAATGTCTTTTCCAGCCATTTATGGTGTGAGTAGTTTTCTATGCTTTTGAAGCTGTGTTCATATCTGCAAAAGATGGGTGGGAACAAAGGACTGGTCCGAGCTCTGCTTCGAGGGGAAGATGGGTAGGTCTGCTTTAATCACACCTAACGTTGGCTCCCCTTGGACCCTTAGGATCTCCAGGTCCTGTTTTACTCGACCTGTTTAGAGGATGTTTTTTCGAAATAGTATTAATTTTGAGGGCGTTTCTTTTGAGACTTTTGACCTCCTTATGAATGTGAAATAAATGTGACTCAAGTGTGATTTGAGGTCCCGTGAGGTCTGGTAATATCCGGCGTAACCAAGCGTTCATGACTTGAGTGGGACAGTGGGGTTCATTATTATAAGGAGCACAGCTGTGGGGCAGTTCTGTGAGCTAAAACCACATCATGAATCTGTTTGTGGGACTTCACCTCAAGAACAAATGCAAGAAATTTCTCAAGGATATTGGTGAGAATTGAGGCTCCTTGGTTCTTTATGGAACCAAAAGTGTTTTTTTCTTTGGTATTGTTCAAAGAACCCTTTGTAACGCTTCTTTTTTAAGTGTATGATGAATTACCACTGAAAGCTATTTTGTCATTTCCCTGTGTTTAGTAAAGGACTGAAAGCCTGTTCATTGGCTACTCATAATAGAAAACAAGGACATTTCTTTGTTATCTAAGATGAAACAATGCTGAGCACACAGTCATACCATCATGAGGTCAGCTTAAACCACAAACCTCCCACTAAGAAGCCATATCTTGTATGCAGTCTTGTATTATTGCTCTTCATTCACTGAATTCCACTTTTAGAGGTTTTGATAAAATAATCAATGATTAAAAAAAAAAGATCCCGTAGAAATAATTTTACAGTAGCTTTAAGACTGACCAGTGTAAATGAGCTCGGTCCTAATGTTCTCCTTGTATTGGGCTTCATTAAAGCAGGTTGGGCTGAGTATTCATTACTTCAGTGTGGAAAGAGCTAAAATATATCCTGAATATGTAAATATTGTTCTTTTGGCATCAATAAACAGTGAGTTTGTGTTGGATTTTAACAGTTTTAGATACTTTTTGCATTTCTAAGAGGCAAGAAAGTGTTTTTATGATGTAGACTCATTAATATTGAGCTGTGGCAGTTTCTTTTTCGGTTTCAAGCCTCAAAACACACACAAAATGCTTATGGCGTCGTAATTTCACAAGATAATAAAGTTTACGACCTAATATAATGTTGCAGAATATAATAGACTATTAATAGTATATAATTGTTAATAAAAACTGCACAAATGCACAAGATATTTTTCTATACATCTGTAAAATGTCATACATCTATACATCTGTTAGTGGGAACCTTTTTAAAGTTTTTTTTTTTTTAAGGAACTTTCACTTTATGTAAAGTTCCTTTACTCATTAAAGGTTCTGCACACTCACACATCTCTATTATGTTTTGATTAAGAACTAACATAGCATGGTTTCAGCTGCTGATTTCAGCTGCAGATCCCTCTACCGTCTTGGTCAGGAGGGTCAAAACAGTCTGTAAAAGCTACACATGAGCCTCTTTCATCATATGGTTACTGGAAGCCACTTTTGGAACTCATCTCTCTGAAGATATCACCGGACATTATTTTGAATTCATCTTTCTTCTGGCGTTAAAGTAATGAGGCCGTACAGTATACTGTACAAACTGGCGATGGACATTCTCATTATATTGCGATTTATAGTCCCAAGAAGCATAAGCAAAATTACAGTCTTTATAACCCTGTAAATGAAACAATAACACTCTTAAAGACTACAGTCGTTCATTACCATCATAAAGATTGCAGCCTGTCAGAGACTCTGTTTCTAATCGAGATATGATCATTTTAATTCTGCACAACAGCGGTACGAATACGGTTTGACCTTTTCCATCTGATTGAAAAGACAAAAGACATCTTTGTCATTATTGGACAGAATATTATTTGTCATTATTTGACAGCATTTCCTTCATCCTTCAGTTGGGATTGAGATACTGGGACAAATGTAAAAATGTAATCAGATTTATGGTGTTAAAGGAGTAGTTTGATATAAAATCAAGTTAAAAAACTTAATGTAATGTATGTCTCACCTCAGACGCAAGCCAAAACACTGCTAACAAATTCTCAATACTGTGCATCAAAACGACTGAATCTCAGAAATAAATGTAAATCATAAGAAGTTTTTAAAAAATTCTATGGAAAATGAAAGAATTTAAGCAGTTTAAATATAATATTACTATTATATTAATAACTTATTTAGTGTCTGATTCCATGAAAATATAGTTTAAGCATACATACATGCTGACATGTATGTATGTGTGTGTGTGTGTGTGTGTATATATATATATATATATATATATATATATATATATATATATATATAGAGTGTGATTTAAATGCCTTAAAATAAATAAAGATAAAATTGAAATGTAATTTTTTATTACTTCCTTCATTTCAAAATGAGAAATATTTGATATTTAGACTATAATTAATGATATGATTTAATTATGCCGCTTAGATGGATGTTATCTAAACATTGTAGCTAAAACTGGAGCTACATTTTCATCTGCATAATGTCCTGCTTTATAGTGCTATTCAGTCTTCAATCTGGCCTAGAAACCTCTGAATGATTCCACATGCTGTGCTGAGGTCAGTGTGGTTCAGGTTACTGACACGGTGCCATTCAGTTCTGTGTTTGTTTTTGTGTTTATAGACAAAGTAAGTTGCACCATGTTCTAAACTAGATAATTGAATCTGCGCTAAGTAAACGTGTGTGTGTGTGTGTGTGTTTTGGGAGATATTTTAGGTGTATGTTTACAGAGATTGCCCTTTTCTCCTAGCATCTCCAGTCCTGGACTGAGGAAGGAAACTTTAGACGCCAAATTTTCCCGGCTGACTGATGTTACTGGAATGTTTTGACGTTTGTAGGAAAGGGAAATTACTGCTCTTTACCAAAAATTGTATGTGTTGTTAGCAATTAATAAACCAAACCTTCTCATAACCACATTCCACCTGTATGACGTAATGGTGAATGTTCTGATACAAATACACTGATACTGATCTACATACTGATATATTTAAATATCAGTGCTGTCATTTTTGTCAATTTCTATTTGTACTTTTGAACCCTGTAGCTGCTCTTTACATGGTGTAAATAATTCTACATGATCTGACAAATAGAAATGCATTTTTGCCTTCTACTCTAAAGTTGCTGTTTTATGTGTTTTTCGTTGGACAGCAATGATATATTTTTTCAATGCTTTCAAACTTATTTGGTCGTAATCAATTCATCACCGCAGTTGAGATGAAGTTTACTTAAAAGGAATTTGATGCAGAATTTTTCCAAAACTTGACTCATCCAGGTAGATAAAAACTCAGTGAATCAATTAATTCAATATGCCAAAGCTCGCTTTTCTTCCATGTTGGATGGGTGAGTGGAGAGAAGACGTCCTCGTTCTTGATGGTCACTCTGTCGTTGGTGCTCAACAAAAGCTTGTTCAGCTTAAACGCCTGTGGATGAGGATGATTTGGTGAGACTGTGTGCATTATACCTCGCGCTGTGCTTTGGAACAGAGTGATTTTCCTTTAATGTCCCATTTATTTCCATAGAGAAAGTGGTCCATTGGTGACAGTTGTACATGGAGGAAGCAGCAGCGCAGCAGAAGCGCGCGAGAAGTTAAGCTTTTCTCGACTTTATGCAAACAAGGAGCAGCTTTTGACAGGCAGCGGCCAATCAGATTACTTACGTGTGCCACATTGCTTTTGCTCATGCATCATGTCCACATTCACACTGTGCTAATATACCATCGCTGTCCAATCTTGTCCATCTTCACCAATATCTTGTCCATGTAGCTGCTCTGTGTAAATAATGTTTTTCATCTCTTGTAAAGTGACGATGTCAGAGGTACATGTTTTTAATTGGACAGCGATGATTTTCTGGGAATTTTAGGGGGAATTTTGGGGGTCATTTGTACACCAATTCACAGATTTTTTTGAATGAAGTGGGTTTAATCGGAGCACTTAGCTTGCTTTTGCTTTAGCAGTGGTGCTGAAATGACCTGAGAGCTGTGTACAAACTGAGTTTCCTGTTCGAGACTTGTGTCCAGTTATCATCAACAGTAGAGATCAGTACAGTTTCCAGTCCTGGATTGTGTTCTTGCTGAAAGTTAATGGAACAGTTATGTGCCTGACTACTCATGTAGTGTCGCACAAACCAAAGCTTACATACTCAACTCTAAAACTGGAAAGTAGATTCAAGGTCCAGATCTGAAGACTTAAACTCTACAGCAGGGGTGGGGAACTCCAGTCCTGGAGGGCCGGATTCCCGACACAGTTTTGTGCTAACCCGAGCACACCTGATTCGTCTCACCTGTTAATTACCGTATTTTCCGGACTATAAGCCTCACCCTGCAAAATAACATATATAAGAAGAAAAAACTGCACCTCGTTATAAGACGTGGTTTAAAGCGTGGACAAAAAGTAGCGGCTTATAGTCTGGAAAATACGATACCAGGTTCACTTGGTCTGCTGGAGCAGGCAGGTCAGCAGTTTGTGCTGCACTCTGTCCCTTGGTTGCCCAGCCCCTGCTCTACAGCATAATGAGAAAAAGGTAACATCACAAGCCTGATGCATAAGAAAATTAAATCACACTTATACTTCTGCTCGGTTCTTGATTACTTTCTGACTTCCTTTGGTGTGTTTCAGTGAAATTCAACTTTTACAACCTAAAAAAAAACATGAATATAGTTATGGCTTCCTATATGTTACTGTTACTGTATCCTATTATTATTATTATGCTTGGCCTGAGCAAAAATCTGTTTTGGTTTGTGTGTCTCAAAGCCGATGATGGTATGCTTTCAGACTAGATAGCCTCCCAATAGATGCTGTCCTGTGATTCCCGCTGCTGTCAACAAAGGGCTAGTCTAGACAGCGAAGGAACCAACTACACTCGAGAGAGTCTGAGAAGGTGTCCTCTGAACACCCCTACCAGGCCCCGCGTTTCACCCAGATAACATCAAGGTTAGCACATCATATCACGGCTGCATAAATGTTCGCAACAACAGTGTTGTACAACGTGTCCTTCTGATGCCATTTGTTGAAGTCATAATTGCACAAGGAGTGGAATTTCACACACAAGGCAATGCTCAGCCCTTTTGGCACCTCAGCAAAAACATCTTTGGGGTTGCAAAATGAGGAGGACACTTTATACTCCGAATGCCTGCATTCTAAACAAGACCCACTAATAATGGAGAGCCTTTCACTTTGAGGCTGAGCATGATCTGGCTGTATATTAAAACCAGTAAACAAAGTAACAAATAAAAACATATGCACAAAATGTATGAATAGAAAATAAAAAAATTGCACTTTTCTAAGTCACCCAGAATTGGATTGTTTTTGTCACAGCACTAGAGTTTCTGTGTTTTGTTTCTTCTTGGCTTTAAGCCACTAGTGAAACGTGTTGGGGTTGGGTCGTATCATCATGGTGACTCTCTTTAAGGAGTACGACCCGCCCCGGAATTCTGCCCAGTAGACTCCGTCCTGGTAGCGACTGCGATAGTGACCTCCCCGGTACCACACGCCATTTAGGTTGGAGTGGGCACAGGCATTATACCACCATCCGCCCTTCTGGTAGTGGGCACAGTTTCCTGGATGAGAGAGAGAAGATGTCACTTTTGACGTCAAGTAAATTTTTGTAGACTAGAGTCAGTGTCTTCAACAATCATTTTATCCACTTAACTGCCTCGTGGTGAGGACAGTGTTTGTTCCCTGTCCTTCTTAATCCTGTCCTGATCAAATAGCTTGCCAGCACATATCAGGACCCCTGTGTAGATAACCCCTGTACAACTGCTGGGCTTCTGGCCAGTGCAATGTTTCAAGCCAAGCTTTGGGGTTATTGTGCTTTTTGTACTTTTTGGAAAAGACCACCCAGGGATAGTCTTTCAGTTTTTTTTGGGGAGTTCTTGTTTTGGAATTTTTTTTTTATTGTTTTTGCAGTGCTATGGTAACCAGTAGTGTGGTCATTGTTCTTCCAGTTTGTACTCATCATTGCCCCCGGCATGGGCAGGGAGCGGTTTCTGAACTAGTTTTTAATCAATTTGCTGCCATTTTGAGTGGAATATTACTTTTTCATTTTTCAGGTTGACGCACATTCTGGCTTCCTGCTGAATGAATTGAACTAGAACAGTGGTGGGCAATTCCAGCCTTGGAGGTCTGGATTTAGTCTGCTGGACCTCTGTTCCTCATCCCTCAATAAAATCTAGCTTTGGCAGATTTGATGGCAACTGATTTTGTAATATGGGGATGATAACCACACGTTTATCTCCTGAATAACTGAAAGCACTCTGATCTTATTTTACTCAAGTACCTGTGTAGACATCATGGTCTCTGTCCAAGGTGGTAAACTGCTTTCCGTTGTGCCAGGTTAAGGAATCCCCAGCATTTCCATGGTACCGTCCCACCCTCAGCTTGTAGAAATCTGCCTCCGGCTCCAAGCGGAAACTGGCATATTCTGCAAAGGTCTTCCTGCCGGACCAGTCTTCAAGAGTCACCAGAAGCTTGTAGTTGCCCTGGTTGGTCAACCAATAGATGTTCTCCAGACCAAGCCAATATTCACCGTCAATGTTTCCAAACCCTTGCTGAGAGAGAAAGACAGAGAATTAAGGTTTAAAAATCGGAGAGTTCTTTATAATCAAGCCAATGTAACTCAAACACTTCTGTTGTCAAAAACAGACCCAGGTTACCAGATTTACAGTCAGCTTTGAAAGACTGCAGTCAAAAAGACGTGATCTGATCATCTGCGTGTATTTAGGTTTTTCCCCATCCCTTGGAAACAAGTGTTCCACGACTGAGATGGATGATGTTAATGGTGTGCAATGAATTCAAGATGGGTTTCAGTCTTTTAAACACCCAGCATTACATCAGGATGTCATTTAAAGGTGCAAATGTGTTAAATTACATTAAGCAAAGTTGGGATTAAAAATAATGTAAGTATAAAATCCATGAGTGTTTCTCACTCTTAACGTAATTTGGTCACTTTTTTGCCACTAAGTATTACATCTGGGCTTAAATCATATCCACAACTGTCGGAAAGCCACATTTTATGGACATTAGGTCATTATAACTTTCACCCCAGAGATAGAGTTAAGATCATCATTTGTAGCTGGTTTTAATCACTGGCTCTAACATGACCGTGGATAGCTGTTGGCCCACATTGACAGTAAGGTTGGAGAGCAAATATCATGTTTGGAAGGCTCCGTGGACCATGTTTTGAAACATACCCCAGTTACATAAGCAAGACATGGGAAAGAATCCCGATTTACTCATTCAGTGTTCCAAGTGCCTCATATGGGAAGGCTCATGGAACAGTAGTTTTGCATGAAGGAAGTCCTGGCCACTGATTTGCTGTATTTGAAAAGGCTGAAGCAAGGTTGAAAGTTGTTTTACAACAGGATAAAGTTCATTTAGCCCTGTTACTGATTTAAATAAAACATTAAAATTCAGTCAGCTATCACAGCCAGTGGTGGTTATCCCACATAACTATACCTTGATGTTGATGTTCATGTGTTTTATGTGTTTATGAGGCCATTTCTGGCCTAAAACATACATTATATTATATAATAATATATAATAGTAATTGATCATGTTCTGTAATACTTTGTTGTGCAGCATTGCATCCCTTATCTTCATCAGTTTGACAGAATTTATGATTCTCTTCTTTTTGGGTTATTGTCCATTGATGTACTAATGAACTGGACATCAATGGTCAGCTACTCTTCTGTCAAAGATTTGTTCTCAGGATGTCTTTCCTGATGTTTTACTAAAGGTTGTTCCAGGTATTTCCACCAGTTCAGATGTATAAAATTTGCATCATGACTTCTGAACAGGAAAATTGTCTTCTTGGAACACAGGGATCGGAATGTTATGTCCCTTGTGAAGACGAGTAAAAGTCCAGCACCTCAGTGTAGGCGTTGTGGATCAAATTTACTGTCACCTCAAACAAAGGACCCAATTCTGTCTAATTACATCTCCCAGAACATCACAGAGCCTCCTCCAGCTTGAACCACACCTTGCACACAGTCCTTTTTGAGGGCTTCCTGAGGACTATGATGATGATGCCTAGCGTCATTCACATACAGGAGATGTTATGAGAATTCATGTGAGATTGGATTCATCTGACCATATCACACGTTTGCAGTCTTGAACAGTCTGTTTTTTGGGTCTCTTTGCTTTCTGTAACTGGCAGCTTTGTGAGCAGAGGTGAAGGAAAGCTTCTTGCATGTCACTCTGCTCTGAATGTTCATGGTCTGCAGTTCCCTGTGGAGTATTCTTTCAGAAATTGGTTGTAAACCACCTGCATTGACTAATTTGAAGAAATTCCTGTCTGGAAGTGAAACAAGCCATTGCGCCCTGTCCTTCAGTTTCATCTTTCAGCCCCATTTCTGAAAGATTATTCCGTGATTTTTGCCACTGCTGGTAGACCCGTATGATTGTACACTTTGACACGTTGATACATTATCCTCATGCAACACCATCTGAAGGAGTCACTAACATGGATGTGACTAACTTTTTGTCTGACGGTTTTATCAAAAGCATATGTGATATTTATTTTTGTAGCAATACCTTTAACTCTTTGTCTTCCACTTGCAATAGCCAGCAAAAGCATCCATCTCAACGCGCTTGTACGCTTTCCAAAGTGTCTTTGAGCATGCATCATTCCAAAGGGGTTTTCCAAGGCTATAAATCTCACTCCAGAGAATACCATGGCATCACGGTAGGAAGTGATTAGGAACATTTACAGCAGATGTAGCAATATTTCATTGTTTCATTTCAGCCAGAGTGCCCCTCTACACTTCACTGTACATAGAATGAACTGTTGACTCACCTTATACGTATCCCAGTTCCTGAAGAAGTTGACCGATCCGTCCTGCCGTCTCTGAATGACTGTCCAGCCACCTGGGTCGTGTCTCTGGTCACACCAGACCTGCATTAGTTTGTTCCCATTATCTGGCTTCACCAGATACATACCACTGTTGACATGCCCCTCCTCCAAGGCCTCCAGGCAGTCTCTGAAGGGACCTGTGTAAGTGAAAGCACTGATGAGGTCAATGGATAGGAAATAGGTTTGTTGTGAAAGAAACTACATTCAGATATCTTATATTGATCACCAACGATTGGAGTGACTGTGGCAGTGGGAATCCCTTCTCCATCATCTACTTGGCCTACAGTTATTGGGGCTCTCAATCTCACTGTGCGGTGTTTGCCCAGCATGTTTCAGGGGCTCCAGCTTATTTTTCCTTGCTTAAGAACCTCTCAGTGAAGGCTTTGGCTGCTGTTCTGTGAGGAGAATTCCCTCTTGTTGAATTTCAGCTGTCCAAGAGCAACACAGGCACATGGCCTTCCATGACTGTGGTCTTTAATTTTAGCAGTGGTGGAGCTAACACTGGGTACTTCAGTAGCTAGTTTGAAGCTGTCAATCATTCTGAATGCTGTTAAGGAAAGAAAAGAGAAGCATCAGTTGCTAGTCTGGGGTGAGTTTTCCAAAAGTATGAGTGAATGGTAGGTACTGTGTTAGACATCCCATCCCTAACTGTGAAAAAAACACCTTTATGATGGTTTACTGCGTTTAGTTTTTGTATGAACCAAACTGTCCTTAGTGCAACTGTTTGTGTTAAATATTAAAATTGAATTGAGAGCAATATCTGGTAAATCATTTTCTACCAAACAAGCAGATGGTGTAGCATAGTGGATAACACCACCTTTCCCGGGGCAAGCTAGGGTTCAGTCGACTGACATCAAAATTGACGTTTTGACTATATATCGTGATGCTCCAGAACTCCAGTAGTTGTTAATGAAATCTAGAATTCACTAGTTGGCTTTCGTGAGTAAACAAATGCTGTAACATCTGCCTTTTTAGCCCATCAGCATGACAACACTGTATTCTTGGCCCTTTAAGACATCACTCAGAGGATTATTGCTTTCACATTGAGAGCCTGCCGGCAGTGTGGCTGCCAGGAGTCATAATGTTAAAGACTCTGAGCTTTCTCCCCCCTTGGTGGATTTTCTCCGGGGTGGTAAAAGACATCCAAGTCAGAGCTCCTGTTGTAAGGCCCACCCACTACATTACCTGTTGTACATCTGGTTCACTCCCTTTGTCTGTTGCCCCCCTTAAAAACACCGTGCAAGGGTGCCAAGTACTAATTTAAGGGAGACATGCGGTGCATGTAATGTATCCTGGGGTAGGAGAAGCAAGACTTGCCAACATTTTTCTCCTTCCCTGCATGTCTCTGCTTTCTCTACGAACATTTAATCTCTTTCTCCAAGAGTGTATTTCATAGCCTTACCTTATCTGCCTCTTGCCTCTCCTCGCCCAGGATACATCACACACCAGCCATTACAGAATCACTAATATGTACTCTCTTCTGAAGGCATCGAACCGTGTTTGACCTACTAGTTTCTGTGTCCTGAACTTCCACACAAAGTGGATAAAGACTCAGTTGGATGTTATTATTATCAGATTGCAAAAACTGTCTCTGTCCCATTTGGCTGCACTATAATGGTTCCACTCATTTTTGAAAACCTGTAACTGAGAATACTGTTAAACTGTAGCAGGGTACAGCTTACTTCTTCTCATCACATGTTCTAGCTTAATGTCAGCCCCTGGAGCTATTGTTAACGGACATGGAATGCCACATTCACACAGCAAGAGTTGGCAGTCGGCTTTGTTTTTAGAATGACTTGTGGTATGTGGTGGTAATTTTGCCCTAGGGAGAGCGAGAGCCCCAGAGTGATTCTTTAATGCTGCCTTGTTCTAACTGCCTTAGTTCCTACTGTTGAACAGTGTCAATGTTGGTTCAATTGCTTTATAAAAAACAATACAAATGCTAACCCCAGCTAAATAATTTAATACCTACTGTTGAGAAATTCCCCTTCCAGAAAATGCAACCTTAGACCATTTCAGTCGCAGCAGTTGACAAATGTCACCATAATGTAGCTTTGCTTGAACAGTTTAATGTTAACCAGTTGTCTGGCAAGAAGAGTCTGCAAGGGAAGTACCAGCTCTTTTTGAAGAAACAGATTTTCAGTTTTCAGCAAGCAGTAATTAGGACTGTGCAATATACAGGGGTTGGACAATAAAACTTAAAGACCTGGTTTTAGACCACAATAATGTATTAGTACGGTGTACTAGGGCCTCCTTTTGCGGCCAATACAGCATCAGTTCCTCTTGGGAATGACATTTTTTGGATACCATCCGGGTTAGCACCCGAACATCCCTTTCAGACAGCTTCCTCTTGCGTCCACAGTTAATCCTGTTGGATGTGGTTGGTCCTTCTTGGTGGTGCTGACATTACCCTGGATACCGTGGCTCTTGATGCATCACAAAGACTTGCTGTCTTGGTCACAGATGCGCCAGCAAGTCGTGCATTGCAATATTTTGAGCAAAACTCTGCTCTTACCTGCAAATTGAACCTTCACACTCTGTTCTTACTGGTGTAATAAATGAAGATTGGCCACCAGGCTGCTCCAATTTAGCCATGAAACCCCCCACACTAAAATGACAGGTGTTTCAGTTTCATTGTCCAACCCCTGTATATCAATTTTAAAATTTATTTATGTTTATAAATAATGTTCTGTTTCAGTTGCTCACTGTGCTCTGCCCCCTGCTCTCAGCCTCTCCTCTACTCTGCTCCCCTCAACCCCCATTCACACTCTCATGTTCATACTATGGAGGGGGCAAAAGACGGCTTCCAGTGTTTATAGAGAAGAAATAAAAAATAAATTTCATTTTGTTTAATATGTAAAAAAGATGGATTTCAAGGGGTGTCCTAATTTTTTTCACATTGTATTTTTCACGTCATCTCATATCACACATCATTTATCACCATTCAGCTAAAATATGTATCAGGACAAGATTTTTTTTGTCCAGATAACCCAGTCCTGGCTTTAACAGGGGCTGGAGTCTTCCTGTGCATTGCAAAGATAATTTCTTTTCTTAAAAATCATATAAATTCTGAATTGAAATCAATGTACCCTACATGGATTTGAGGGATTGTGATAACTATGGTCAGCTTAACACAGCTGGATATCGGACACACTGTTTACATACGGGTGGAATGTCTGAGACTTAAGCCCTGTTTGGACAGGATTAGGTTTACTTGTGGAAGGGCAGTAATGTAATTTCACTGCAGGACATCCTTCACACAGGGTAACAATCTCGTCATAACACATTCAGATAGAACTTAGAAACACTGAGTACCTCGAGTAAAAATGACGTTACAATGTCTATTTGTTCAAAGACAAAACACACGTTAACCCCAGCTGACTGCTTTATGAGCTACAATTGACTAAAATAATGTTTTGTTAAAGGAAATGTGCACAATTTCAATTCATTACACTTACTGTAAAATTCAGGGCACTGACATTTTCTTGGCAGTGTAAATGGGGGAAAAAACGTTGAAGAAAACATGTTGTACAAACAAAGAGAGATGGCAGAGAAACAGCCAAAGACGCTGGAAGTCTTTTGGTCTGGAAGCCAGTGTTGTTACCTTGCCAAAGCATGTGCGTGAATTTGAGGCTGGAGCTTCTCAAGGAGCACTGATGAGAGGGGTGTGGTTGTGGTGTTGTTTTCTAGAATTGTGCACTTTTCAAATAAAGTGGCATTAAGGAAAAGTTTGCATAAGCTTGATTGCTTACTGAACCACTGTTGATTATCTGTGCCAACCATAGCTGTGGATTTTGGAGAAATCATGTTCTTATCTTTGAAAATTGATCTCAATGAGATAAATATGCTGCAGGGGTGTTATCTGTGGTGCTGGCGAGTTTTCATCAATCTGCTTTTTAAGCTGTCATTCATTGTTCCGGCATCTTTCCCTGTTTTTAATCTGTGTAGTTGGAAACATGTGAAGACTGTCTTATTACATAGTAGTAAGTCTGCTTCAATGTGTTATATAGCCTGCAAATTAGAAGCTTTATCCATTATGGAATGTCACCGTGCCAAGGAAAGAAGTGCTTTTAATAATTCCCAGAGAGCCCATATTGTTTTCCATTCATTTTCCATTCCATATTGTAATGGAAAAGGATCAGTAGTACTCCCTCAGTTCAGTCACTTTAGATTCTGACCTTCCTTGTGTGATATCTCCATACCTTTTAGGTCAATCTGGCAATGTTTTTGGCAATATGTGAATACTTTCAATGTCATTTGGGACAAACGCCATGGCCAATTTCTTTTAAGCTCAATTGCATTAAAATAAGATTTTTGCTGCTCTCCCACCTGTTGTACAGCCATATCTCAGTTAGTACACAGAATGCTGGCTACACAACAACAGGAAAGTTGTTACACATGTTCTTACATGTGTAAGTCTTCTAAATAAATTATGAACATATGTATTTACTCCTGTCTTCCAGCTGACTGTAAGTAAAGCAGCTACTAAAGCAAGACCGGTTTGTCAATATGTCTCCAAAATGCACGTCACTGTAATAAACTGAATTGGTAAAACATACTGTCATGGAAAATCAAGATCCTTGTAGATTTAGAGGTGAACGTATGCACTATATGCACAAGATCGTAAGATATTGGACCATACAGTAGAGTTAGTCTTGGGTAACTGAGACTCGGCCCTATCAGACTGGTTGGTTTAATGGAGTCTGCAGTTAAACTCTGTAGGTAGGATTTGAGGTGTGTCTGAAAAAGCAGGTTTAATACTAAGCGAAGGCAAATAAACACAAGAGCTGAACAAAATCTCTGTCTAAACGTTATTCCAAAAGCATTCATCTGACAAAGTAATCCCCCTTTTAGCTCTTCTAGAACTTGCCACATGTTTTCTTTGGTGGTCTGTATGTATGTAGAGCTTTGCTTCCTGCCTGGAACGGATTTTTGCGTCAGCGATTAGCTTGCTGACCTTAAATTGAGGGAGATCCACATGTGTCCCTGATGGGTGTTTTCTGTGAACATTTGTTGCTTTTTTTGGAGGCTGTGAGGACTATGATCTAAGCTCATCACTTGGTCAAATACGTGGATTTTACTACCACACAACATCTGAAAATGAAATTCATAAATTTTGGTTGGGAAAGTACTTGTGGAGAATGTCCTCTGGCAGTGTGACTCTCATTTATTCTGCGTTAGCTGTGGTTTCTAGTGTTTCCTGCACGCTGTGTAGTCCTACATCTCAATTTGCTCCTTGTTCTTTACTTACAAAGGAGGTTAGGGTCTCGTTTGTGCTGAGGTTGCCCTCATAAACATGCCAAAAGGTGATTTTTTTTTTTGTGAATCTATGAATTTGCAAAGAAATGTGTTACTGATGACATGCAGAACTAACTGAGCGAGGCTAAGAACAAAGCCGCTGCTCTTTCACATTAAGTGGAAACTCTGAGGTCGTTCACGCATCTCATAAGGATGCCCCCAGTTGCTTCCCATTGGCACAAGAAACAGGTTGGAGACCCAGGAGAAGATCCAGGACCCACTCATGTAATTGTATCTCCCAGTAGGCCTGAGGATCCCTTAGCAGGAGGACTTGCTGGGGACAGGGACACCTGGGCTTCTGTGCTTGCCCTATTTTCACTGCAACCCTGAACTGGACCATGCTGAAAAGATGATGATGATGATGATGATGATATGATGAAGTGTTACTGTAAAGAACCTCCAACTAATTTTAACCTCTAAACCTTTCAAATTGATTAATGACCCGTTTCTTAGTGTGCAAAGCACTAACTCACCTGAAGGCTTGTTGGTTGTGGATGGGCTGTGCGTTCCAGTGGGCATGGTGGGCAAAGGTTGTGGCATTGCCTTGGAGTTTTGATCACTCTGGATTTCATTAGTGATCTGGTTGGTGTGGCGTGGGAAGGTAGGTGGGTGGAAAGGCTTAGCCGGAGGTTGATGGGGTAAGCGATGTTGGGGCTGCTGTGGATGAACGACAGGAGGCTGGTACGGTCTGGCAGGCCGGACTACCCCACCTCCAGCAGCTCCTCTGAAGCCACCTCTTATACATTGTTCTTCCAGCTGTGCAATAAGCACACTCTGGTTGCTGGCAAGAGAGGACAGGTGCTGGTACTTGTGCTCAAGGTCTCGGTAGCGAGAAGCTAGCCTCTGCATCTCGGCCGTATGGTTGAGCACACGGTTCTCCAGCTGCGACACCTCCAGCGCATTGTCCCGTTTGCGAATGATCTCATGCAGCAGCTGCATGTACAGCTGGGTCACCCGAGCGTTCATATTACGCGACTCTTTGCGCAGGAGCTTCACTTCGTTTACCACACCTCCATCCACCTCCACCAGCTGCTGAAGAGATTCGATTTGGCGCCGCTGCTTGTGGAGCTCGCCATTCAGCAGCTCCAGTTCCTGCTTGTTAACCCTGTTCTCCAGCAGGGCCTCTGGCTCTTTGTTGTTCACACAAATGGCACCTGTGGTCTTCTGCTGAGGAACAATAAAGGTATAGGAGCACTTGTCCTGTGATGGGACGGCTGCAGGGTCGGGGGAACGCTTGCTTCGTCCAGCGTAAAGGAACTCTCGTTCCAGCACCTCATCTCTGCTGTCGAATTCCTGAACATCTCCAGACACAGTCCAGTCTGGTCTTGTCAAGGTCAAGGTCAGCAGCACTGGCAGTGAAAACTTCATTGTAAGACCAGGCATGTCTGCTTCGTATCTTTTTGGAGGATGATTCCTATGCAAAAAAAGAGATGTCAGTGAATAGCTGTCAATCATTAGCCAGATACATCTACATATGCATGAAGTTTGTGGATCACCACGACTGTAGACCACCTTTACTACGACTGGGCGATAGGACCTCAAATTATTATAACAGTTAATTGAACATTTTGCCTTGATTTTCAATTTTAGTGAAAGATAATAAGATGAAAGATGCTACGACCTCTTTTCATGCTGCAATAAAAGTGACCATGGTTGAGTTGATCTGGACTGAGACCACCTCTTTAGGTCAAACAAATTTTAGTCCTTTGGTCTGGACCATGGTCTGCAGAACCTTTTGCACCTGCTATTTTGGTTCGGACCAAACTGGAAGGTCCGGATGTCTGGACCAAACAAGGAAGGTATGCAAGCACCATAATAAAATCCATGCATAGCTGTGTCCAGTGGTGTCCCAAACTGGATACACACAAATAAAATGAAGCAAAGATTTGTAATTAAAATAGTACAGACCTGTGAGTGGGGCTGTTCTCTATTGAGATACCAGTTTTTTATACTGGTTAAGGTACAACTCCATGCCAAAAGTCCAATACTGTACCTTTGAGGGTATTATACGTTTATGAAATATTTACCTCTGAGAACTAAACGACACTTAAATCACACATTTGTTTTCAGTGTGATATATGTGTGAGTGTGCAGATACACAGTTACATGGTGACTTTATTAGCACTCAAGTCTCAAACATGTCTTGTCTACCAACAAAGTGAGTGACATTATACTGGTTCATGCCAAACCTCCTATTTACCCTGATTAAAAATAAAGAGGAACGTGGGTAAAGCTGGGGAATTTGAAGGGTGGGTTTTTACAACGTTTGTTTCTGCCATTTCTTGTGAAACGAAGCTCAACATTACATTCGTTAAATCCACTTTGTTTGTTGCAGGAAAGTCATTATAGATAAATGATCCCTTTGACTTAAATGAGTTTTCCTTGCCTCGTCCCCCGAGTGCATTATTTCACTATAGAGTGACGTGGGGGGAGAGTAATGGACATCCATCAGCATGATGTCATCTGTTTATGCAATCACACGTCTCGTTAGGTCATTTGCATGGGTCTGAAGCTGGCCACTATTTTGTGATTTCGAAGTCAGCATATCCTGTTTGAGTTTTGCTTTGCCCCCGCTGTTTTGAGAGGAGCTTATCGCGAGGCAGCAGTGGGTAATGCAAGGCCTAGCGTTATCAGTGGAGAGCATCTAACTGTTCTTTCCACTGCCACCAACACGTTTCCACATTAGCACCAACTGAGAATATGAACCGAGTGTTTGAGTAGTGCCCTCCGGTAGCCGAGGTTATGAGAAAGGTTATTTACACTTACATTATAAAAGCACAGTGCAAAGCATAGCCACCATTTGGCAAACCTATGGCAATCACCTAGCAGCACCATAGCAACCACATACCAATACCATAGCCTTTTTTACCCTATTGATGATGCAGCAACAGGCCAGCAAGGGCGAAGGAGGAACCACTTCAGCTTCCTTATTAAATAATCTTATCTAGTTCACACTCGCAGCCCATTAAAGGCGTGTTGTGACTCTCTGTGTGATGTCCATCATCCCCTAATCTGAATTGTACAAAATACACGTCTATTGTTATTACTTAGTTGTTCACAGATATCAGTTATTAATATATGAAACCGTAAATATTTTCATTTACAATTAAAACTGAATTAATCTCACAACAGCCATGATTGTTTGACCCTGATGAAGAGGAGTAATGACAGGGAGCTGCTGGGTTTACCTCCTGGGACTGGTATGCGCTACCCTTCACATTACACATGGGGTTTCCTCTTCTAACAGACCAGGTCTAACAGTTCTGGCACTGTTCTCTCCCTCTGCTGGCATTGATTTGCAGAACACATTAACCAGGCCCTGAATAGTTGAGCAGTATCTGTTAAATACCTGCCAGTCAGTCAGCAGACCTGATATGTAGTATCTAGTGTAATGGTCTAATGAAGACCCCACTGATTCTAATAATGATCATTCTTATTTATATTAGTAGTGTTTTTATGTGTGGTTGTTGTTGTTGTTAATAATAATAATAATAATAATAATAATAATAATAATAATAATAATATGTAATAATGAAAGTTTGTTTTTTCTTCTGCATTCATTGACTTTAATATAAACCCTTGCAGACATGACCCCTGCCCACATAAACACACACGCACACACACACACACACACACATATGCACGCACGCACACACACACACACACACACAGTTCAAGTCAGCCAAAATATCTGGTGATTGGGTTGCACAGATCTCAAAGGCCATAGATCAAGTGGGCATGTCTGTTGAGTTAACAGCAAGACAGTGTTGGGGATAAACAGGAATAGAGCATTAAGTCAGCAGAGTGTCCCCGACTGTGACCCATCAGACCGTGTAGGAGGGAACATCCTTTGAAATCCTAATCTCTGCATTGTATTCATGTATCTGTGCTTTAGTGTTTTATCTTAACTTGAATGATCCTAATTATAGCGGGTCGGACAAGATCTGAGAGGACAAATAGACACCGAAACCACAAGCCCACAAATCATTCCGTGGAATATAACAGTTGTTCTTTTCATGTAATGTGTTATTGTTGGCCATTGTTCAGTACTTCGTCTCCCTAAAGTCTGTTTGCCGTTAAACTTTCCTCCAGTTGCACGGGAGAGGGTTTTGCGTGTTTTTTGTGTTTACAGCTCTCTTTCTCTCAATCCCTCCCTCTATTATTGTTATTATTTATGCATTGTGCCCCAACTTGAACCAATGGACTAATAGAAATCCACAAAAATGTAAGAATGAAATCTTCACATTGCATTGACACTCATTGAGAGATGAGGTTTTTTGCTTATGTAGGTGTGTGTGTGTAATATAAATATATATAATATACAAACACACACCTTGGCATAGGTTTGTGTGTAATAACTAAGTGTGTGTATATATATATATATATACACACACACCTGTTTAAATGACTGTTTAATAGCTTAATGGAAGATATGAAAACATCTCGAAAAATAGCAAAAACTGTGGCACATTCATGTACATACGGCATCAAATGTTAATGAATCATCGTTTAGCACTGAAATATGTTCTTGGCTCAAAAAAAGAAGACTTCTTCTCCCACATTTCAGCGGAAGTGATGAAGTGATGGCTTTGATTTCATTGATTAGCTGTTTCCACTGATTTTAAAGGAAAATCATTATATTTTAGTTCAATCCCAGTGAGTTAAATTTGACCACACTATGTAAAAGGTTACGTTGTAGTAAACTCTGGTATTATTATTGTTAATCACCTCGGAATTCAGATATGTGAATATTTGAGTAGCTGATTCAGATAAAATCTCCTTACCAGGCTGAGGCTATTTCTTCCTTTTTCTATTTTATACTGTTAGACCTTCTGCCTCCCCAGTAGGTCCTGCAGAGAAGGTCATCACCAGTCCTGGAGTCTCTCTGGTGCTTTGTCCTCCTCTCTCTGGTTGATTTATGAAGGCTGAGAGAGGGACAGTCTCCTCTTGGTAGCTGCTGTTAGTCAGTGGGTGTCCTTTTACCGGCTTCATTTACAGGCTCCAAGCACATGACAAATCTCAGCTGTTCTGCATGGTCTTCATGGGCTTCTTCCTCTAACATCCTATTAGACCTGGTGGGAAACCTACACCTCTGTGTGTCTCTCTCTCTCACACTATCTACCACCTCCTCTGCCTCATGGCTGTTAACATGCTTGTTATCCTGTTCTGTTAACCTCCTCCTCAGTCTCTTTCTGTGTTTTGACATTAGCTATGCAGCTCGTGCTTTTCCTTTCCTAGTCGGACCCTCCTCTTTGCCCTCCTCCTTTTAGCATGGGTGGAGCCAAGCTCAGTATTTTACCACCACAACACCCCCACCCCACACACAAACACAAAGAGGTTTGTTTTTATTCAGTGTCAGGGCTTTGGGTCATTCATGTGTCCCATATATATTAAATTGATGTGCATAATATTACATGGACAAATAAATTATGTAATTTCTAGTTTAATGTAAAAGTTTAGCCTCACCAAATCAAATTCAGTTTTACTGTGAAAATACACAAAGAATTGCTTCACACATAACACACATTTTCACACACTTATATAAGAAATACATTATTAATAATGTGAGTGTAAATAATCTAACATCAAACCTTAAGCTCAATAACCAATAAAAGCAAATAGTTTTGCCCTGACAGTTCAAAAATGAATCTCATTATTTTACAGGTTAGTATATTAGTGCATCTAAAAATTGAATATCATTAAAAACCTCATTCATGATCACAATTACATTCAAAAAAACTATTGTTTTATATTCATTATAATTACATTGCAATCTAAGTGTCACATGATCGGTCGGTATATAGACTCACTTATTCTGAAAGGCCCCAGAGGCTGCAACACCATTAAGCATTAAGGCCCCACTAATCAAACACCATGAAGACCAGTAGATCTCCAGACAGAGGCAAAGTTGTCAGGGTTCAGTTATATATATATATATATATATATATATATATATATATATATATATTCTCTGATGATCCCCTGAAGCACCATCATATCCATTATCATCAAATAGAAAGAACATGGTACCACAAGAGACCAGATCTCTCACATCAGGCAAAGAGGACATTAATCAGAGAGGAGTATCTGTCCATATGACCACAATAAGCCATAAACATCTTAGAGCTTGGCTTTATGGAAGAGTGGCCAGAAAAAAGACAATAGTCGGACAGCTTGTTTTGAGTTTAAAGGCATGTGGGAGACTCCCCAAATGTATGGTGGTCCTCTGTTGAACTTTTTGGTCACCAAGACCAACCAACACATCTCATGGCCCTTTCAGCAGCAGGGACCTGTTTAGGTCTTTCAGTGATTTGAGCCTGGCATGGACGCTCACTTTCCAACCGGACAATGACCCAGCAATCGCGCGGTTTAAGGGGAAGCGTGTAAATGTAATGGAATACCCTAGTCAAAGCCCAGACCTTAATCCAATTAAGAATCTGTGGTCAGACTTGAAGATTGCTGTTCACCAGCCCGAAACAATCTAACCTAACAGTTTTGATGAATGGGTAAATATCTCAGTGGCAAGATGTGGCAGCTCATAGAGGCTGATCCAAAGCAGCCACAAAAGGGGTTTACTGAGTTTAGGGGGGTGAATTATGCACACTGCAGTTTTCTGTTTTGTCCTATTTGATGTTTACTTCCATATAAAAATCAAATGTTGAAAGTTGTAACACAAAACACAAAAAATGGGGGTTGAATTCTTTGACAAGGCACTTTATAGCTTATGAAAAACAAATCCACAGTCTCTAAATATTAGAACTTAATAAATCAGAATTACTTGGTTAGTATAGTTGTGATGTTTTAGGTTGTCTTTGTTATTCTGTTTTCTCGTTTTCTCTGAAAATGTTTGGAAACACAGTCCCCTGCTTACTCTCTTCATCCACGTCAGCCCCTACTTTTATTCTCTGTGGTGTGACAACATCGCGGAACCTTGCAGAGAACTCTAATGTGGTCTGCTGTGCTCTGTTACTTGCCCGAGCAAGAGCCATGGATAATAAAATGCACAGCAATGAGGGACTCAGTCATTGTCCACTGTGAAAAACAGCACCTCCAGCTGTGTTCTCTGGGAGCCCTCTGGAAGAACGTGGTCAGGAGTGTTACAGGATCCATCTTTTATTCAATTACATTTTTCAAAAAAATAAAAAGCACATTTTCAATTTCTATAAATCTAATCATATATAATGTAATCCATATACTGTCCTTGATGCTGAACTTTTATCTAGCTATGACGGTCACTAGCCTAGCGAGATTATGGTGGTCAGTATATAGAGTAGAGTTGATGGACAGTTATAATAATTTAAAAAATGATTTTTTTTCCTTTGCACCCTAATAAGGGACAGACAGTATGGACTGTTAGTGTCCTGCTCTGTTTGTACACCAGCCTGAGGAGTGAAATAGCAGTATATCACTTACACCATCTTGCCTTTATGCCAGTAGAGAAGCAGCTGTCTGATTATGTAACAGCGATTGACCTTTTTGCAGAATCAAAATAAAGGTGCTGCTGTTCGCAACTATCTACATGAACTAATAAGGTACAGTTGTGGTCCAAAGTGTAGATACACTCATCATGGAATGTCATGACCGTTTGTCTGGGGAATAATGAGGGTACAACTGACATACTTAATCCCAAAAAGTGCCCAAGTTTAAAATTGTCTGGAGATTTCTGAAGTGGACATAGGATCACATTTTTATACGCAAGACCAAAAATAGATCAAGATCTTATCTTGACCGGTGGTTTACTTAACAGGACTTCTTGAGGTGATCAACACACAGTCAAAGGAGCTCCGTGCAGATCTAAGAAAGATGATTATAGGCTTCCACGTCAGGAATGTCTGCAGATACCCAAACCAATCAAACTTAATGTGATAATTACAAGTGATTGGGAGGTGGAGCAATGTTTCCCAGTTCTGACAGAAGACCCAAACTGATTGGTCAGGTTGAACCAGGCATCAATGCAAACCACAGATGTGTTGTAGAGATGCATGAAGCTGGCAAAGCAGATAAAAGTATTGTTGAAAACCTATTTGTACATCAATCCATAGTTACACAGTTTGTATGTGTCCTTTTAAGAGGACAACAAACAGTCCCATAAGTGAGATAGAACCTAATGGCAATGGCTAAGTGTCTACAGAAGACTCTAGAAACTTTGTGTCCACTACTCAGTAAACACTCACCGGTAGTGGCAGTTGTTGATGGACACTTCAAAGACGTCGTCCCAAAACTACATTGCAGCCCATCTAAGATTTGTCCACTTCTCGGGAACTGTTCTATGGAAGTCCACGACCTTAAGCTGAAGAGACAGTGGGTGATGTAAGAAGACAATGTCCCAAAGCACAGAAATATCATTGTATACATTGGAGTTTGTATCACCCACCGTCCTATTCTAGGAGACAGCTGCTGTACGTCAAATCAACAGTTACGGCTGGTAACAACTGAAATTCCTTTGTGACACAAAACCTGTGCCTGTGAGAAGTGGCTTCTGTGTCTACATCAGCACAATGTTCACTGTGCTGCTGAGGAATCCTCAGGGGTTGAGCAGAGGGGGAAGTCTCCCTGTGTGTGGAATGTTCCTATACTTTCTACAGTGGTCAAGGCACTGCGGGTGGCAGAACATTCGAGTTGTTGGGATTTTTATTTTTAAACAGGCTGAAGGTTTTTCATTAAAAACAAAACCATTCATCTATAACGATGTTGCTCAGCAAACACTGCCTACTGTTAGAAAGCCACATTGCTTGTTATAAGGTTAGTTTGAGGTGTCCTCCGCATAGACAGCCAACAACTCTTTAATATCTGAGGTTTAAAAATAGCCTTTTCAAGATTTCATCCTGCTCCAACACCACCGAATGACGGGTCTATAGCAGATTGCATTGATTGCATGTAGTTAGACATAGAAGGCCCCCTTTAAACCATCAGTTTCTTACTCCCAATTGACTGGCATGCAGTCAATAAAAGAAAACGTTAGTTTGTGCAACATTTGCATTAATAATCAAGCTGATTTCTCAGTTGGAATAGAATACATCCATGTATACAGTTTAGTTTGGTTGAGGTCTTTTGGAAAATAACTTACCGTATTTTCCGGACTATAAGCCGTACCGGAATTTAAGCCTCACCCTCAAAGTTAAAAAAAAAACCCCAAGAAACCTGGAAATGAACGTATATAAGAAGAAAAAGCCGCACCTCATTATAAGCCACATGGTTTAAAAAAAAGTAGCGGCTTATAGTCCAGAAAATACGGTATTTCTGATTGAATGAAGTGAATAATCCACACACAATCTGTTAAATAGAGGAATAATGTCCATACAAAGGTGTGTATCCGATTAAATTCCCAGTCAGTAAGTTTAAGTACAGTCTGCTTGGATGACGAGGTCCCAGGCAACATGCATTATTACTGGAATACCAAAATGGCGAGTGGAACTGGAATGCAGCTTGTGTGCCTTGTAATGTTGCAGGACGTGACGTCTCTTCGCTCCTTCTTTAATAAGTGGTTGTGAAATTTGCTTTCCTGAGTCATATTTTTAAACCAATTAAAAAAAGCACACCAAGGTAAAACTCTGGTAACACACTGCAGCTTCTATTTCTCCTGGTCACGTGTACAATCAGTGGTATCCTACACGTTTCAACATCAACACCTCAGACTTTCTTTGATCAGAAAGAATTCAGTAGGACATGAGAGGATCTTTGCATATAAGCCACTGTTTTCTAGAGCAAGATTGTTCTCTGAGAGTCTACAAACCTGGTTCAAGAACATGTCTTTGCTCATGTCTAAACTAAAGGGGTCTTGTTTGACAGACAGGGATGAAGCCTAGTTGTGGACCAAACGTTCCTGGAAGCCGTAGCCTGGCTAGAGCTCAGTACCAGTTATTTCCATACAGTTTCTGGAGGACCACTGCCCTTCTTGTTTTCGAGATTCCCCTAATTCCAACACACCTGATCCAACGAACGAACTAACAGAGGAGCCGTTGCTCAGCGTAACTGGGTGTGTTACAGCCGTGGAACTCCAGCACCAGGACTGAGAACTACTGAACTACATGTTACGTTTTACGCTGTGTTCTTTTGTGCTTCACTCTCCCCGGGGCAAGGATTAGACTAGATTAGATTAGCTCAGTCCCCGTCTGGAAAAGCATTTCCCTTCATTTGTGTTTCAGCGATTTATGAATGTTCATGTGCACTGTATGAGATTTCAACCTGCATTTGTATCAGGATGTAAGTGTTTTATTTGCCCTTTTCTCGTGACTTCTAGTTTGTGAAGCACAAATGGTTGCAGTTAGAGGTCAAAGGTCTGTGCAGTAAGGGCAGGATTGGGGGTCAGTGCTGCAGTGCTGTGACCCTAAGGATCCTGGGAGGAAACTCCCACACATCATATTAATGGTCTTGGTGTGTTTCTGAGAGAGAGAGACGAAATAAATGGACTGAGGCATTGTTTTTCTTCTTTTCTTCATGTGTTGGACATGTGGTTATTTTATAGTACCAGAATTGGTAGTCACGGCCTATTTCCTTCCCAAATGAGAGTTTGTGGCTGTTTTAGCTTGAATGGCTTTCAGATATTGGCTCATATTCTATGAATCGGTGTGTATTTTCATTTGCCAGAAGCTCTGACAATAGCTTTGTGGGGTAATTCTAAACTCTGATTGGCTTAGCCACATTCAGAGCTGTTGTACTCACAACCCACACTTCAGTTGAATTACTCTATTAATCTGCCAGGCTATTAAAATATTGTTTTCATCTGTTGATTAAATGTTTGTAATATTTTGAACAAGTTGCTCAGCAACTGTTGCCTACTGTTAACAAGACATGTATTAAAAGTATCCCTTATATAGGTTCAATATTTATTAAAGATTTATCTTTAAAAGCTTTAAAATGAGCTGTTTTTAACATTTACATTGGGGTTCTTAATGTTCCATAGCAACTCCAAGAACCTGAGTGTCTTAAATTGTTCTTCAAATGCCTGTGCTAGGTGGTTCTTTATAGCAGGGGTTGTCAAATCAGACCTCTTTTTTTGCTGTATCCTTAAGTGGTCTGAGTTAGGTTGGAGGAAAAATCTGGACTGGCTTAGGGGTCCCTGAGGAATAGATTGAGGGCCACTGTTTTGTAGAACACACTTCCACTATTCCACAGCTCAATGCTGGGGGGCTTCATACCCCTCTGGTTCATCCGTGGCTTTAGGCATGATGCCAAATGGTTTTCCCATTCCAGATATTCTATCTACTTCTAATCTACTTCTATCAGGGATTAGACAAACTGTGCATTTGCACATCTGTGACATCAGTGGGTGCAACTTAAAGTAGCTGAATGCATCCATTGGAATGGGTGTCCACAAACTTTTAAACAATTAAGCCTAGTCTTAGACTAAGTTTATTTTTTAGTGGAGAGTCACTATTGAGAATGCTCTAGAGTCTAGACCAGGCTTAATCCATGTCCGGAAAACCAACTCATAGTGTATGTAGCACCAAAAACATCCAGTGTTGTTCAGATTTGAATAACTAATAGAATTGTTTTTGTATTTTCACATCTACGCCTCTGAAGTGTATTTCTGATCCATGGGAAATGCTGTTTGACATGGACGTTGGAATTGTTTTTACTTTGTAATAAATTCTCCAGATATAGGTCACGACTTGCTGATTCAAGCACCTTCATCATCATCATCCATGTTCTTTCATTTATCTTGGAAAAAACCTATTTTGAGGCACTTGAATCACTCGGAACTCGAGTGCGTGATGGCCATATTGGCTTTCCACTCAGTGTTCCGTGGATGAAGTCATTTTCTGGCAGCACTTTTGTTGGCACTTTATTCTTCCGTAGTTGTAAAAGAGGATGAATAAGAGCCACCTTACAGTAAATCCAGAAACGCTTTGGAAATATATGGATGAACTGTCAGCTTTGTGAAAAGGAGACGGGGGTTGTGTCTTTTAAGCATGAGCACCGTTTTCCAGGAGGGACTGAATGATAAGGGCATGTCACACAGAAAAGGAGATCATTGCTCTGAATGGTCCAGCAGGGCTGACACGGCTGAAGGGGGAGCAGGGTAACTCCTTCACTCCGTAACCCTGCCCACCCCCCTCCACTCACCATTTGAAAAGTGACCCGCAAGCAGGATCGCATGTGTTCTTTGAGACCAGAAATCTTGGGTGGTTGTATTTTTGTTTCTTTGTTCAGATTGTAAACTCTGCTTCATTTGCCTTTTGGACTGGACTTACAGTCTTAAAAATAAACATGCTAAAGTTTTTTTTTGAACAACGCCATAGAAGAACCGTTTTGGTTCAATAATGAAGTGTTATTGTAAGATCTGTGAACGTGAAGAACCTTTTAAAGGATAAATGAAGCTCTGAAGGTACTTTAGAGATCTTTTACAAACCTGTTTTATCCTAAAACTGTTCTTCTATGATTCAACGAAAAATTCAACAAACTCTAATTAGAGAAAATGTCTTTAAACTGAGGTTTGGAAAATCAAAATGTTTAGTTTGCATTATGATTTGGTACCATATCCTGTATACAGAATGAGTAGTTATCAAATCAAATTAGCACAATTATAATTTGATATACTGGGACATCTCTAAAAAAATTATACAAAAAATGTGGCTTATTAATCAGAAATTAATCCTGTAATCAAATTATTCTGATATTTAATTTCTGATTTGAATGAATAAGTGATCAGAAAGCATCAACATTGAAAGCAATAAAGGCTTGAAATGTCCTTTTAAATGTAATGGAAATAAAATCTGTTACAATTACAATTTTTGAAAAATTAAAATTAAAATTTTGTAAAATTGCAAGGGCTTGATATTTATCCCCCAGCTCATTGTGTCTGCTGTTGATCTTAACACATCTGTGCAGAAGAAGAAAAGCTCCCTAAGACTTTGTGTTTTCATCATTTACTTTTACATTTATGGCGATTAGCAGACGCCCTTCTCCAGAGCGACTTACAAAAGTGCTTTGCTGTTCACTCAGTAAACATCCTTAGCTAGTAGACGAGGCTAGAATCTAAAGATTCCTCACACTTAGATCCTGTTGAACATCCATGTCTTTGTGGAGTTAAATACTCCTGAAGCAGATGGTCTTCAGCCTGCGTTTGAGGACAGTGAGGGACTCAGCTGTTCGGAACTTGAAGATTACCTCCATAAGGCTTTTTTTGGTTTGTTTAAATGTGTTTATTTTGGAGCAGAGGCTTTTTTTTGGATGGTATCCTCTCAGGCCTTGTTTGATTGTAGACAGTGATGCTGGTGTGCCAGAAACTTGGCTGTTCTTGAGATGTTCCAGATGATTTGAACCAATTTTCTGTCATCTGAGGACCTTCCTGACTTGGACATTTCCATTGTGTTTGTGTTGGTCAATCTAACGATTGCAGTCAAACAAACCCTTTTCGTGTGAGGACAGAGAAGCTACATGAACAGGACATTTAAGAATCCATGGCAACAAATAACTAAATAATCGTGTAAACAATTGTATGATTTGATGTAGGATTTGTGCAATTCCATGAGAATAGAAATGGGACTCTGGACAAACAGGTACATCGTGAGGGTTGTATTTTTTTCTTGTACAATCATGTAAGCCTAGAACATTGAGAACCAAATGCCTTCAATTTTCCTGCCACAGGAGCATGAGTTTCTGATTGAACCTCCAGAGCAATCCCTCCATCTCCTCTTCCTGCCGCGGATGAGTGTGAGGATCATGTTTAAGAGGCTGCCCTATTCTCTGCCACATCACTTAATGGTTCCACCATATGCGCAAGACGTCAAGCTTTTTCAGGGATTTCCCCCATCCCACACACACTTACCCTGTGACCCCCTGTTTCCTGACCATGTTTGGCAGTCAGGCATATTGGAGGATATTTAATTGATGAAATGTAAGCTTAATTTCATAATTCCTAACATCACACTTTATATTAAATAGAAGATGGGTAGCCGTCAATTAATGTCCTGCTGAAATTTCCACGGCGTTCATTCGTCTCATGCAGCTTATTAAAGCCGAACAATGAATTTGATTGCACACACAGGTCAGTGAAGATCTAGGTAGCATGTTTTTGTTGGACACTGTGATATAATATGAGAGGAAAGGATTTAGAGGTAAATCTGTTGCAGAGGTTTTAAATAAAGCAACGTATTTCAATAAAGCTGTTGAACGTGGTGTATCTCTGATGTGTGTTTGAGCTTTAATTTTTGAAATACCTGTTACAGTGGATTAACCTAACCTTACCTCAAAAATGTCCTCTGCAATGTGTGAAGATGACATATAAACTAGAAGAAATGGTCTAAAATAATGAATTTTATTTCAAGGCGTGTATGTTTTTTAGCGTGGAGTGTGTAGATTGTGGAATATTGTGGAGTTTCTCTTATAGGTGTGTGTGTTTCAGAAAGACGTTATAACTGTACCTGAATGTTTTGACCTACATAAGCATGATCATCCCGTTTTATTAGAATGTCCTCAAATGACGTTTGTGTAAATTTACATGCGTTTGAGTTATTAATTACTCAAACTGAAGGCCCCGTCCATGTGTATCTGGATTTTTATTTTTATTTATTTATTTAAATGTGGTCTGGTCTAAGTTTGTCTCTCCAGCTCCAGCAGCATTTCTGAACATCTTTCCATCCACGCATGCAACACTTGCGTAAAAACCCAGCAGGGGGCACTAATACCTCATTGAGTTTAATGTAAACATTTCTCAGAAAAAAAGCAAAAGGGCCAAAACAGTCATAAATACAGCACAATGATGAAGCATTAAATGTAGGCTGTTCAAAACCTGATTTGTATCAGAAGAAAAAAAAAAAAAACATCAAAGCTTCCATGTTTTTCTTTTAAGACCTTTATAAAATATAATGGCAAACCATCATCGATGGCGTTAAAGCCCCCTTCCCCTAAAGTACCTTTAGGAATTTGAGGAAAACAAATGGGGATATTTCTTTCCGTTTCTTTGTGGCAGATGAGGTTCATGTTAGTGCAGATCCCATTACACTCAGCTAGGCTGTATTAACCCCCCCACATGCTAAAGAAATTAAAGCTCAGCTCTGCTTTGCATAACAACTTTTCTTCAGTTTACGCAGCGAGATGTAGGAAATCTGCTTTCAGCGCTCTCGTTGCTCATTCATCCCCTACAGCTACTAAAGAGGAATCCGCAATGCAAGGTGTAAGCTGAGCTGTAGTTTGTAGGCTCTAGATTTAATAAAGCTTTTTGCGGTAATTCCAGCAACACGTAGGCTTCCGGCCATATGGCTGGGACAGAAAAGTGAGCTGTGCTCAAGCTCCACGGGAGAAGAGTTGTGGGAAAATGTCTTTACCGACCACCTATAAATTAGTGCTTTCATTCTGTATGATTTCCCACTTGTTCTGGCTGTTAAACAAGCCGGAAAATGCACCAGAAGGTGTTGATCCTGAGGTTTCAGTAGGTGCTACATTTGCATTTGTAAGCAGAAGAATTATGATCTCATTTTGTGGAGTAAGATGTAATTGGTGTGCTTCCCGTGTTGGTTTGTGAAATCAAACCAATTTTGTCCCCCCATATGTTATTGAAATCAAACCTACAGACTCAATCCTGCTGATAAATAAGGTAAATCAAGTGTGAATGTATACCTTTATGCTGCCGGAGTTAACACATTAATAACACGTGTTAATGCAGTAAATTATTAACAGCACTAACTTTGTACTGTTTTCTCTTTCAGTACATCTGTTGTTCCAGCCTGAACTCCATCGGTTGCTCAGATAGGATTTGTGGCTTAATTCCAAACATGTCCTCGTCCATATGTAGCTATAAAAGTCACGTTACAACTGCTTCCACACCCGAATAGTGTATTATATGTCTCACAGAAGGGCATTTATATTCAGCCATAGGTCACACAACTGCCTGTTTGACAGTAATGCACATTTTCTGGGTGGTTCATGACCTTTGCAGTGCTCTCTTGAGAGCATGGAGCCTTCTGAGATTCAGCCCATGACTGTAGCCTTCTCTCGTTCACGTACAACAGTTAACAGTTTGCGTTGATGGCTCTCTTGATACCGCCAAAGTTATTTGCAACTGCCGCCACACCATGAATTTCTTAATGACTCAAGTAAGTTGAGACTGAGGTATCATTTACAAGCAAAACAGCACCGGTGTCTGTAATGACGTGAGTGTGATTTTAGTTAACGTGGATGAGTTAAAACCAATGACTATCATTTTAAAATCTCTATTTACATTTAGATTTTTTAATGACCTTATTGCATTTTGAAAGTATTGAAGGTACAATTATTGCAAATAATATATAAAATCTTAATGGAAGGTATTGCATTGTTCTGTTTTCTGATTATTACAGCGGTAGCTTGTGGCCGGTATCAGAAATTGCACTTTTATAATATTAAAAGCTCTAATAAATTCAATTAGGAAGGGACAGCGAGAGTTCCAAAAGGACAATGCGATTAATTAAAACATATCATTTAACATTTATATTGTCTTGTTGATCCCACAAACCTGAAATGGCTAAAATCTGTTGTCTTGATTATATACAATCTTATGGAAATAAGTAGGGTTTGTGCAGCCTTGGTCAAATTATGTTTATTTAAAACAATAAGAGTAGAATAGCTGCACAAGACCGAACACCATCCACTACTTTTGGGATGAGTTGGGGAGTTTGGGATAATCCCTGAATTCCTTCAGATCCTTCAGATCCTTCAGATCAGTAGAATAGAATCTGGTAGAACACCTTCCCTGGTTCCCCAGTTACTGGTTCCCCAGTTAAAGCAGCATCAACTTTGGAAGAAACGATGAATGAGCAGGTGTCTGAATACTTTTGTCCCTATAGTGTAAGTATTGTCCGTTGTTTGCTGTAGAGGACTTATTCCTTTGCTTTCACTTGTATTATTATTATTGTTGTTATTATAGATGACAAATCATCAATCAAGTTGTTTCGGGTTTGTTGTATGATTCGTGTATGATCCCCACCTTCTTATGCTGCCTGATTGCAGTCTGCCTCTTTAATTATGTTTTGACTGTGAACTTGGCAACCACCGGCCAGACAAACTGCACCCTTTCTACCCCCACCTCACTTTATTTTCCACTGCTGACACTCAAGCAAGCTGAGGATTGTTTTACTACCAATGGTTCCCTTCTCTTCAGGGTTCAGGACCACTGCCACCTCTACCCCCCACATCAGTTTTCCCTTCTCTTTGCATATGGTCAGCATGTTGTGTAAGTTTGTTTTGGTTCTCCGACTAGAGGGACAAAGTGTTTGCAGTAAAAAGAGGTCTTTAAGCAGTGGAGCTACACGCCTGGACCATACAATGTTTTTCATTTTACCACCTCTACACAGACCCTCTGATGGACCCTCAAGCTGACCTGTGTAATGCAGAAGGGTTGAAAACATGAAATGGCTATGGCTCATTTACATGGCAGGGGCTGCTGCGATCAACCTGAAAGCTTACAGGTATCCTTTTCTTCTGCACGTTCCGTAATGGTGAGAAAGCCATCCAAGCATGATGTCAACTCATTAGGCTGCGTCAGCCTAAACAATTTGGTCATTATACTCAGCGTTACAGGTCTGCCCAGACACTGCTCTCATTTGTCTTGAGGAACATTAACGAGATCAAACCAGCCCACGGGCCCCTACCATTAGGATTTCAAAAGAGAATAGAATTGCCTGTCTGCAATTGTCAAAATGCCAGTTTAATGCTTTGCATGTGGGAAATCTCGGATAAGAGCTGTGTGAGGAGCTTTGATGTCTTTTTTTTTTATTTATCCCAATTACCCAACCCTGTAATGATTCTCCCTCTATCACATGTGATGCTCCTGACGCTAGCATGGTGAAGACAAGCCTCCTCTGATGCATGTGAAGCCAGCCACCACCTCTTTTCAACCTACCGCCATTGCATTATTGCTGGGCAGTTGTGATGTTGGGAGAGAGAGCGCCATCTACCCATCCAGAAAGAGCATGGCCAATTTTGCTCTCGCGGATTCCGGCTGCCGATGGCAAGCAGCGTGACCTGGGATTCAAACCTGCAATCATTACACGACTGCATTAGTCCACTGAGCCTCTCTGAGCCAGGAATTTGGTTGTCTGGTTGTTTTGAAATGACAAGAATATTTTTCAGACATGACCTTTTATCGTTAGCATGTACTTTTCAGCTCATTCAGTCAAAGTGGGCCGACGCAGACCACATGTACTGATGATAAAACTCTCATCCGTCTTTATAATGTAATAAATATGCCTCGCTATGACATCAATGACGCAATATCTGGATTATATCCTGATAAGATTTTAACCACATGCGTTTACACTTGGTCTCCGTTTATTCAGACTGAATTCTGAATCTGCAAATCTGACGGGAATCGTATTATTAACCATATTTCTCCCTTGTGGTGGTAAGTGCTGGCCTCCTTTTTCAGATATAGTGGTTAAAATATAAAAACAAATCTGAATGAGTCTGTTTCCCTGTGTTCACCTCTTAATACAGACTGTCATAAAACTCTCTTACACGCAAACATTTCAGGATAAAAGTTGAATTAACGTCCATCCCTGGCCTTCCACCCTTTTAATGCCCACCATGAAACCAAAACCATCACTCTTGTGTTTTTACTTTTCACCATTGCAGTGTAAACCCCGAAATAGCCGCGGCCCCAGGCGCTGACATAAGCACTCGCTAAAGAGATGAAAATCGGACACACCTGGCATTTAAGAAAAGCGTGGAGGAGATAAGGAACTGTGTGGTGTGGAAACTTACTGGAGTGTTGCCTTGTTAAGATGAAGAAACTTGATGAGTTTCTAAGAAATTCTGTGAAACCAGAGAGCAGAAGGAGGAGTGTGTGAACAGGATTTGGTCATGAGTCACTCACCTGGTCCTGGTGTCTCTAAAGCTTTTTGGTTATATAACAAAAAAGCATAATAATAAGAAAACATAACTCCATCCATCCATCCAAAACATAACTGTGGCTTATAATTTCCCACAAAGAGGAGAGGATGAGCTATCTTTTCAGAATAATCCCAGTGAAAATGAGGCTCAAGTTGTGTTTCTGTGATCCCAGCATTACAAAGTGATATAACCCAGTATTTAATAATTTCATGCTCTTTTTATGTATAACTTTGAAAACAATACTGCACACACAAACGTTTGGGGCAGTAAAGCTTTCACACTTTTATTTTTAATATTTTATGTATATAGTTCCTTATAAGGGGCTTTTTTCCACCAATTTAAGTTCAGGTCACCTTTGTTGCCTTTTTAATACCATCTATTTTTCTCGTTTTTTTGTGGGGATGTACTTTGGCTACACTCATTGTTTCAGTTGCACTTCTCATCCTTTGTCCATCACACTAATGAAGACATATAAAAAGGCTATGCTGTGTGTCTGAAGAGATTTCAGTCAGGCTGTCCTTGCAGTTTTAAGAGAAATTTAATTTTACAGATGCAACAAGAATGTCAGTTACTGTTTCGGTCTGTAAACCAGGACAAAACCAAGCAGACGACACCCTTTCACGTTTCCCAAATCCAGACGGAAGACGATGCCGACTATAATAACACAAGCCACATGGTTATTTTTCCCTCACCTGTGGACTTTTAACTACATTGAAACTGTTCTTGAACAGATACATTGAAGCTAGAATAATGAAGAGGAGATGATACATCATGATCATAACTAATTATCTCACAGAAGCCCATGAAACCAGCAGGAAACGGAGACTTCAGCCACAAATCACAGTGACGGGTGGTTTGTTCTTTGTCTCTAATTGGAGGTAAAGTAGAAATGGTGCCATGCCGAAGCCTAAAGCCACCGGCCATTTATGCCCTGGCTTATATGACTAGGACCATCAGGTAGCTGGCTCCTCTTCCTTCATGTCAGTGAACTACAGAAACCAAGTACGAGGCAGAAAAGTGGAGAAGAGAAAGAGAAGGAAGAGAAACTGTCATAGCAGCCGCTCTGAAAGGTAGTTGCAGTATTTTGGAGAGGTTTTCAACACTTAAGCACATCATTTAAGATATTTTTCTTGGTCCTGAGAGTGTAAGTTAAGAAAATACACTAAAGAAAGTCTCCAGCTCACCCGATTTAACATCACCAAGCACGGATTTCCCAAACCAGGTGTTTGAGAGACACTACAATAGCACTAAACTCCCAGTAGGAGAGTTTTGGAAGTGTTTTATAGCTTTTCAAGTGATATTTATTCTAGTTGTCAGTGAGTATCTACACTTTCTTTACTATCTTCACACTTTCTGTGCTTGTCTGGACACAAGTAGCAGCGATTGTGTCGTCGTGTTTGAGCTTGATGTGACGCATTGCAATGGGCCTGCTGCTCAACATCATAAACTCTTACAGCTGTCAGCTGGGATTACGCCATCTCTGCCACGATGCCAAATGACAAGCTCTGTCCTCACTCAGCTCTGTCTAGCTCGCCCGAATTAACTCTGCCAGCTGCAGGTTCACATAACCTTGCCTGGATTTGTAGCTTCTCTGGACCACCCCATACTTGCACCTGACTGCACAGAGGGATTGAACAAATGTGCTGTTGACAAACTCGGAGGGATTTTGTTTGGAACGTTGTTTAATTCATGTGCAGTGTTTATCCAGCTTGTCTGCAGGGGCCATGTCAGAGCTGACATTATTCAGATATTCAGAGATCCAAGATTGTGATCTCACTGCTTATTTAAAATAAGGAACTGTAGAACTGTTCTGTTTGAGAGAATTAGGTCTGCGTGGAGGATCTGCTGATGAAGTTTCCAAAGATAGTTGGAGACCTCCTGCACAGAACCGCTTATACATTTTGGGGAACTTAGAAATATGAATTACGACGATTAAATTTGTATTTATTTGTACTTCCCTGTCCTGTAGTCTCTTTCGACCTGTTAATTTTCACCATTTTCATTTTTGACGTGAGGAGGTTTTCTTCATCACTTACACTTTGTTCATTCTAGAAGCAGGTAAAATATATTTTTATAATCAGATTCTTGCAAATGATTTGAAAAATGTAGTTATAGTTTGTTAACTTCATACTAGACTTGATCTAATATGTATCTACAGCAACATTAACCATCTTTAATTTTTCACATGGTTTAAAATTTCATTACACCGGCTTTCTTTTAAAATATAATCTGTTCTTTTCATTTCGGCTGTAAAGTTTCTGTTTTGGAGAGACAGCAACACATATAGCACTATTGATCTCTCTGGCAGTCAGAACCACAACCCTAATTTACACAACTGCACAGGCATTTAGGTATTTGCTTATCATTTTTAGAGTTTTTTTAGGATTCATATTATTTCTAATGAATGGCTATGCAGTGGATAATTCTGCTTTTATTAACTCTTGATTATTATTGCTAGATTAATAATTATTATTATTATTATTATTATTATTATTATTATAGATTCATTATATAGATTAAAATTATTGACAGACAACTTAATTACCAATATAAATCACAGTCATTTCACTTGGTTGTTTTAACAGCAGTTAAAACAAACTTCTACAAGGGAATTTGTATCATAACTTCAGACATGATCAGGGAAGACAGATGTAGATTTGACAGATGTTCTAATGTTTATATGGGTCTTTAACTTTGGGTCGATCCAAAATCTGTTGTGTGTCATTGAACTGCAGTCAGATTCGGTTCAAATGATTGTTTTCTAAGCCATGATTATTGTTTTACATACCATTTGCTTCAAAATGTGGGAGCGTTTGCCTCAGATGAGGGAGTTCTTCTTCCAGCCAGATTTATAGAGCATAACATCAGTTCTTTCTTTTGACACTGTAATTCCAGATTGTTCTGTCTGATTGTACTGTTTTGGGTTGTTTTCAATCAAACGTATGGTTTCAGTGGTGCAGCAGTTTTGTAAGTATTTTTTTTCTCTCTGGATAAACATTTGCTAAAGTTTGTACACCCTTTTATGCTGACATGCAACTCCATAGCAATCACCTAGTATCACTGTACCCATCTAGTGACCACTTAACAGCACCATAGCAACCACTTAGCAACACCATACCAATCACCTGCTATACCATCTATTTTTAAATGGAATTCGGCAAATTTAACATACGAGTAACTTTGTACAGTCATTTATCATTTGTTTTAGACATATGATTAAAAAAAAAAAGAATACTATTATTATTATATTAATATAATAATAATATAATAACAATAATAATAACAATGATATTAATAATAATAATTGTTATAATAATCACTGATATCTAATATAATATCAGAAGGAACATGTTATGACTGCTAATTCATATTGACTTTATTAGAACATGAATATTAATGTATGTGGTCGTATTTGGTGGTTTGTCCCAGTTTCTATACTGACTCTCTCTCTTTGTTTTTCTCTATTTCTAATCTTCTTCTATTCTTTCCCCTGCTGCCCTTTCCACTGTCTGCGTCAGACCAGGTCATGAGTGTTTTCTCTGGACTGTTGACCTCTCATAAATACCGTGGGTGTCTGGAATGGTCTTCAGACTGCAACCATTCACCACAGCGCTTGGCAGTTCTCTGGTGTGACCAGTCCAGTCATGTCCTTGCGGCTCCAGCCTGGACACAACTCCCTGGTTGTCATCGACTTGGGAGTCGTGTCTAAACTGAAGGAATTGTGTTTTATTGGAGTGGTTTATGTCAGATGGTGAGAGGGTGCCAGATCATGACTGCACCTAATTGGTGTGTATTTGCCCATTGTGTTGGAAGGATGATGAGGAAAACAGTGGTCTGGACCCCAGGGTTGCAGAACAAATGAGAATCTCAGGATACATCAGTGACTTGTAGTTTCAGTTGTATTAGGTGGTGTTAAAGGTTGGCCTTTTTTGATGTGACGTATCGTGATTTTGGTATAAGGTGTTATGACTACCAGTTCACATTGACTTAGTATTAAAGCTCAATTATATTAAATATACATTAAATATTTAAAAGAACACCACAATTCCACTTTTAACACTATCTTACTTTTTCAGTCATTATTTAAACACTCCTGTGTGTCACTGGTTGTCCAGGATAGTGCATAAGTAGGCCTGGCTATACAAGCCTGGTTCCCATCAGCACCTTTGTCACGAAATCCAAGTGTGTAAGTTTCTCGACTCTGAAAAACTGCATCTCATCCGTTTTTGTTTTCAGACTTTTTGAAAAATCAATGACGTCCCCTTTAACGCTGCTACAAATCAAACCAGCACATGTGCCGTAGTTCAGCTCGTCCACCTTCAGCTGCAGTAACCATGGAAGGATCATGTTAGCAAGGCCAGTAAATGGTCATTTCTGTAGTGTAGAGGTGCCATGTCTAATAGTGGCTGGAGCAAATCATTCATTATGACTAAGATGTGAGATGACATATTGCTGTAATGCTTCACAGAGGTGGACTGAAAAGTCATTTGTCTCTTGGCATCTCCTGCGTTTGAAATGAGCTGCTGCGTCAGCGGGCTTTCCTCTCCGGGCTTTTCAGCACCGCGGCTTGTTAAGGCGATGCGTACACAGAGACTGGAATTATGCAGATGATTTACGGAGTACTGAAGGGATTCAGGCAAAGAGACGTTGTTGGGGGGAACGTGTTGAGTCAGACTGTTTAAGGCCTCTAGAAAACACACATCACACATCAAAAAGCTCCGGTGGAGGTGGAGTGTGTGGAAAAGTCTGTTAGGCAGATGTGGCTCATCCAGCAATATGTTATTTTACAACAAAATTTTTTACATGAGCTTCCACTTCATTTGAATATTTAAATGATTTTAATCCCGCTGTTCTGATTTATAGTGAAGTATTTCAAGCCTTGCTTTGTTTGATTTTTTATTAACGGTTTGAAATGTCATTTTATAAATTGGCTTCTCTGATTTTTGAAGATGAACTCGTACATTAATTCAATACATCTTACAGTGCACGTAAATATAACTTAAAGCAGCAATATGCAAAAATGTGTATTTTGCGCCTGGACTCCCCTACAGGCAAGTTGGGGAATACAGACCTAACAGTAAAATTGGATGCATGTGGACTGAGACAACAGAGTGATTTTAGATCATTTTACACAAATATGTAGTGATGTGCAAGATTTTGAAGGTAAAAGTTAGATAAAATGAAGGTAAAAATGCTACATAATGTTACTTTAAAGAAATGGGTTATTTACAAAACCCTGATTAAAGAAATAGTTTGCCAAAAAATAAAATGAATGATTTATGATGTACCTTGAATGTAGTTGATCAGAGAGGTTTGGTGCCTGATGTTGATGTTTCCAGTCTCGTCTCTGTAAATAAACGTCCAAAAATGTCTCTCAATCCACTAAAAATCTATCCAGATTAATAATGTGCACTGTCTCAGATAAATAAATGAACCATCAGCAGTTAAATCAATACGAAGTATTACCACAGTTGAGAAATTCAGTGCTTTGTGTCATGTCTTAAACTGTATAAAATTTGAGAAGCTTAATAGTGTCAATTTTGAGGATCTTATTGCACTTATTTAATCAATCAATCAATCAGACACAACTTTTTCCTGTTTTGTTTTGTTTTTTTCAGGTCCAGGATTGTCGCGTTCATTTTCCGTTTGTACTGAAAGATTTATACCCATAAAATTCATTCTTCCCACTTCTCTCAGTATTTTTTACAGATTATTGTCATGTGTTGGAATTAAATGAATTATGAAGTTTAATTACAGCAGTTAAATTCACCAGAATGACAGACATTATGAAAAGCTACTATCAGCAAATGGATCACATTTCGCACAAAATAGTGGAAAGTTTTACTTCATTGCTTCATTAAAACCACAAGATATGCCACAGACTCTATTGACTTGTGCATCTGTCACTCGTCAGGCTTTTACCCTGTTCTTTGTTTTAACTCCTAAGAGTCTCAAAGAATATCATTAGTTCTGTACCCACTGTCCTGCTAAACAGACCTAAACACAGCCTAAATAATCTCTAAAATAATCCCATAAATCTGTACCCACTGTCCTGCTAAACAGACCTAAACACAGCCTAAATAATCTATAAAATAATCCCATAACTCTGTATCCACTGTCCTGCTAAACAGACCTAAACACATCCTAAATAATCTATAAAATAATCCCATAACTCTGTACTCACTGTCCTGCTAAACAGACCTAAACACAGCCTAAATAATCTATAAAATAATCCCATAACTCTGTACCCACTGTCCTGCTAAACAGACCTAAAACCAGCCTAAATAATCTATAAAATAATCCCATTACTCTGTATCCACTGTATCGCTAAACAGACCTAAACACAGCCTAAATAATCTCTAAAATAATCCCATAACTCTGTACCCACTGTCCTGCTAAACAGACCTAAACACAGCCTAAATAATATATAAAATAATCCCATAAATCTGTACCCACTGTCCTGCTAAACAGACCTAAACACATCCTAAATAATCTATAAAATAATCCCATAACTCTGTACCCACTGTCCTGCTAAACAGACCTAAACACAGCCTAAATAATCTATAAAATAATCCCATAACTCTGTACCCTCTGTCCTGCTAAACAGACCTAAACACATCCTAAATAATCTCCAAAATAATCCCATAACTCTGTACCCACTGTATCGCTAAACAGACCTAAATACAGCCTAAATAATCTCCAAAATAATCCCATAGTCATACGGTCTGAACTAAACATATATTTAATATCAGACCTCAACAGTATGCACATTGTACATGTAGGTACATTGGTTCATAAAGAAACAGCAGCCTTTCAGTCTTTCATGCCTTCACTCCACACGTTTAACCAATTAAAATAACAATTACAATTTTTGTTTATATTCTCTAAACAGATTTTCACAGATTATTTTGACTGCTCTATGTTTCCAGTGTAACATTTAATTGCTAACACATCCCACTTTCAGAGTGGGGTCTCAAAAAAGATCACTCAAATCTTTGAATTGCGTTTGATTTCTCAGGGACACTGGAGTGCAGTTGTGTATTAGCTTTTACCTGCCAGGCTCTGTCTGCCCTTTAACTCTATACACTGACTCTACAGACTAATCCAACAAAGCACATTACTTACTGCAGCTCTGCGTGATTTGGCCCCAGTCAAACCACTGGACAGAGTCCAGAATGGATCTGGACATTAGTTTATATACCCTCTTACTGCTAACTAATTATTCATTTCCATGTTTTGAAAAGCCACGGAAATGAAATCGTGTGTTCATGCTCGTTGAAGTGTGTGTGTGTGTGTGTGTGTGGGGTATGTGTGTGTGTGCGCGCATGCAGTAAAGAACTGGAAGCTCCAGTCTTTGCTGCAGCTTTGAATTGATGTGTCGCCACACCACATGAGTAGGAGTGAGTGGAGACGCTGATGGTGGTTTTGGTCAGGGGCTGACTCCAGCAATATATTAAGATGTCAGCTGCACACACACAGTTACAGAAGGGGTTGACTCAAATCTACATTTCACTCTGTATTTGCTCTACTGAGGACGTTAGAACGATAATTAAACATGTTATTCACATGTTATATAGGTTAGGGTGCAATTCTGGTCCTGGTGGGCTGGATTCCTCCACATTTCTCAAGCACACCTCATTCAACTCGCCCTTTAATGGCCAGCTTTAGTAGGTCTGTTAGAGCAGGGAAATCAGCAGCCTGATCCAGCCCCTGCTGGAGGTTCATCTAGAACATTCTGAACGTTCTCCAGCTCATTCTGCCTCTGCCCCTCCCTCCTATCTGTATCTAATATGTCAGCTTTATGTTTTTCAAGAAATGGTCATATGTTGATTTATGTAAATATGAGTACAAAGTCACAAATCTGGGTCCCAGTCTGAGTCTCTGAGCTTCCAGATCCCAGTGGAGTCTCTACTTTAGTGGCCGAATCCACGTTGAAACGTGACTTAGATCTGGACTCCAGAGATTCACATCTTCAAGTCAAAATTTGAGCCTCTAAGTGATCTAAATCCATGTTGAGGTTCAAGTCCTTTGCAGTGATTGGAAGAAAGTAAGTCTCATGATTACCAAGCTGGGCTTCACGCTCGTCGGAAGTTCATGCAGTGGTTCAGTTCTTATACACATCATCAGCACAGATGCCACATGAAGGAAGAACACCATAGAGACCACTATGCTGTAGATTCCAAACCCACTGGTTCCAAGCTTTCTCCTCCTTCCCCAAAACAAAGCCTAAACACACTTTTCATTCAGATCAAGTTGAGTTCAATCTCATTATTATTTTAACTCAGTCTGATAATTATTATCTCATTATTATTATTATTATTATTATTATTATTATTATTATTCTGCATTTATATTATTATTGCATTGTACAAACTTAAACCCCCTATTAAAACCCACCAGGCCTCATCTATGATCCTTTGTGGTTAAATGAACTCAGGTTGGATGTTCATACAGCGGTTCAGTTTGTGAAAAGATAATTAACACAGTTGCCAAATGAAATTCTGTAGATTCCAAACCAATTTTAAGCTACATTTCCCTTCATTCCTCCACAATAAAACATATCTGCTAATTCTTTCTGTCTTGAATATCTGGGGGTCTAAGTTGAGTTTTGAGTCTCACCTCTTTTGAAGGTCTAAGTCAAGTGTTGCTTTTCTGAGTCTAAGTTTAGTCTCAGGTCTATGTGTTAGAGGTCCAGGTTGAGCCTCAAATCTTTGGGTATCCAAGTCCAGAGTCTTCAATCTCTAGGAGTTTAAGTAGTCAGGAGTCAGGAGTTTCTGGAGGTCTGTGTCCAACTCAACTGAGGGGTTTGAATGCAAGTAGTAGAGTCTCTGGGTTCTTTGGCTGAATCAAGTCTTGAGTCGGGTTCGGTCTCTGATGTCTGTGGGTCAAAGTCCAAGTTGAGTCACAGACCTCTGAGGTCCAAGTCTGTGTCAAGGCTCGAGTCTTTACAGTGAATTGTAGTCATTAAAAGCAGCCATTGCTTTGTACAAAAATAAACCCCTATTAAAAATGTGTCAGGCTTCACATAATCTCATGTATGGTTACGTGAACTTGCTAGAAGTTCATTGAGTGGTGCAGCTCTTGAACAGATCGTTAACACAGATGCCACATGAAAAAAAAAAAGGAACAGAGACCACCATTTTCAAGATTCCTAACCCAATTTGACCCCGAGTTTTCTCCCCCTCGGAATTTTACTCTCAAATAAAGCCCACTCACACAATGACTCTACTGCCTGTTCTCACGTATATTACAGTATCTATTTGACCTTGTTTGTGAAATATTAATGCTTGGCATTACCGGAATACTAAAACACTTGGCTTTCTGTTTAATGGTGAACTTTATATGCTGTGGAAACACTTCGAGGGCTGTAAAGTTCATCTTTGCAAATTTCATAATGTGGTGTAAGGAAAACAAAAATCTAAAGCATGCTGATTTCTTTCTACCCCTTTGTTCGGCTCCGTGCGCATCACGCAGCGCAATGTTAACAGGATGTGTTGATTCTAAAATATAGCCAAAATGTCAAGGGTTGTTGGTTCACTGTCCGAGTGTGTGTGCTTGGTGGATTGCCTGTTGTCATAAAAGGTTTCCTCACATAATTGAGCTCTTGAGACATGTAGTCAACCCCCGCACCCACCCCCGTCCCCCTCTCCTCTCTCTTTCTCATTCCCCCATATATATGGAGTTCGTTCCACAGGCCTAATCACCAAATGTGTGTGGATGTCATTGATATTGTACGCAAAAGGAAATTATGTATATTAAGGGCCCTGAGGAGCGGAGGTTGTATGGCACCCGAATTCACTCCAAACAGCCTAATTCAGCAGAAGTCTGGATGTATGAAAGACCCACTTTATTGACCCAAACACCTTGACACAAGAAGCAGAAGGTGGAAAATGGTAGGAGACACGCTATTTAAGATGAGTCAAAAATTGCAGGCATGAGGGTGGGTTAGTATCAGTAAGTTAAATGGTTCCTCTATGGTATCACTCAAAGAACCCTTGGTAGCACCTTTATTTTTTAAAGCGTAACTTGCAAATTTGCACATGCATTTCACAAAATAGTATATTAATGATATCATCGGCGGCACGGTGGCACAGTGGATAGCGCTGTTGCGCAGTGCATAGCGCTGTTGCCTCACAGCAAGAAGGACCTGGGTTCGATGCCCGGGTGGGGCGACCTGGGAAGTTTTTGTGCGGAGTTTGCATGTTCTCCCTGTTTTCGCGTGGGTTTCCTCCGGGTACTCCGGTTTCCCCCACAGTCCAAAGACATGCATGATAGGTGAATTGGTGACTCTAAAGTGGCCCTTAGTGTGTGGATGTGAATGTGTGTGTGCCCTATGATGGATTAGCGCCCTGTCTAGGGTTGTTTCCCACCCTTGCGCTCAGAGTTGCCGGCTGGGCACCAGCCCACCCGTGACCCTATTCAGGAATAAGCGGTTCAGAATCACTCGAAGGAGACACACTATTGAATGAATGAAAGAATGATATCATCCAGTCCTTAGGCCTTTTTTAAGGAAGTGTCCATGCATGCATTGCAGGTTTTGTCAGAATGTATAGACGTAGACGTAAAGAAACACAACGTTAGAGATTTACATTCAGAGTTGTCCTAAGAGAATGTAAAAGTAAGTGCAACCGCACACGGTGTAATTAATGATGAGTATAGCCAACAGAAAGTAAAAACCCTAAATCAACCTCGAAGGGTTAAGTTGTTCTGGTGGCTCAGGAGCTGTTCGTTTTCTTTGCGGCCTTGAGTTTGACAGAACACAGAGCCTCCGAGACCTGATTTTTTTTCTGCATGGTTTGTTGGGAAATGAATGTCTCTAACTTTCACCTGCTCTTTGGCTTTATTCACATGTTAATGATTCATACCTCATACAGTCATAAGCTCAGCGGAGTGTGAGTTTATAGGCTCGGCAACCGGAGATGAGCTCACTTTCTGGAAGCAGGTCTCTTCCCCTACAAGTACAGAAGCTCCTTTTTATGTTTTGAATCATTTTGCTCGAGTTGAATCAAAATCTTTCTTGAAACTGAATTTGTCAAATGACATTAACCTTTTAATCTTTTAGAAACCTGGCTTTGGGCTCGAACAATGTGGTGTGTGTGTGTGTGTGTGTGTGTGTGTGTGTGTGTGTGTGTGTGTGTGTGTGTGTGTGTGTGTGTGTGTGTGTGTCTGTGGGGATACACACACTGTATCCTTAATTTAATAAACCCTCCCAAGGGATCAACCTTATTCACTAAAATGATATTTTTGTAAGCAATGAATTTATATCAGAGACAGTTTTATTTATAGAGTTACTGACGTATTTGCATGAGGAGCAAGATTACTGCATGTTTGTTTTGTGAAATCTATGAATGAACAAAAGGAAATGCTGATTTAAACTCTCATATAACTTCTACTACAGTCTCCAAAATGATTTAGCTTGTTGGGGCTTCATCTTTAGGAAAGCCAAGGTGTTTAAAGCCCAGACTCTTTATCCAAACAGTCCACAGCCCTGGGCCCCTCTAAGCAGCTGCCTAGCACTCTTTTAGAATTCAATGAACACAAATCATTAAAAAGCAGAAGTCTATAAGATAAGATCATCCTTTTTTGGTGTATTATGTATTGGAACACGTGGAATAGTGTGTGGAGTTAAGTGTGTGTGTGTGTGTGTGTGTGTGTGTGTGTGTGTGTGTGTGTGTGTGTGTGTGTGTGTGTGTGTGTGTGTGCATGGTCTGCTGAGAGCAGTGCTGGTTGTACAGTCTAAAGTATAAACAGATAGCAAAACATTTTCTCATTTGGGAATTTAAGAAGTTTGAATTTAAGAACATTGACGATCGAGTTTTTCAGAGAGGGCTGTTTAGAGGGTTGCTAGAAAGGCTAATTAAAACATTACTCTAACTGCACAAGACCTTCAGGAAAATAAAGCAGACTCTGGAGTGGTGGTGCACTGTTCTAATGTGCTGTGGATTTTAAACAGATGTGACCTTCATGGAAAAGTCCTTGAAGAAAAACTTTCCTGTCTTCACCATGAAATTCTAAAGAAGCTGATGCATTGTGGAAACAAGAACTGTGGACCTTTTGACTACAATGAGCAAAGTTATAGTTGGAGAGTGCAGAAGAACACCTCTCCAACTGTAAAGCATGAAGGTGAATCAACCTTGTGGGGCGGCCGGTGACACAGGGAACGTGTGGAAATACTTGCAAATTCTGAAAGCTAAAGGGAGCCAACTGGGAAATGCATTGTTCAGCAGGATAATGGTCCTGAACACACCTTTGAGTTTAAAATGGCTTGTCTGAAGGTGCCAAACTGAAGGTTTTTGCATTGGCCCTCACAGTTCCCTGAACTGGAAAATCTCCACACTTCCTTCATGACACACCTAGAAATGTGACTAGGGAAGCCCAGACTTACCTGTTGCAGTTGCAATTTGCTGTTTAATTCTGAATTAAAACCAGAATCTGCAAGGCTAGCAATGCCCATTAGGGCCAGTGGTCAAACTGCATACTGGTCATCATGCTAATATCACCAGTGAATTATTAGGTCTTAGAACCAGTGCTTACATCATTCTGCATTTTAGTCACAAATGTATATTCCACCTCTATTCCTATTCTATTCAGTTATATTCTAACAATAATTGAATGTGTCCTTCATACAGGAATGATTTAGTTAAACGTTGGACTCGTTGCATGTCCTTTCTATTATTATTATTTCAGTGAACTACCAGTAAATAGTGATGAATATCATGCTTTTGTAAATTGACTGTGAGAAATGTGAACTGAACTGAGTGATTCTTTGTGTAATCTGTTCATTTTTCTCCGTCCAATGTCCATCAATTCTGCCTCGGAGGCACTTACGCTGGAACAGGGTTGTAGAGCCAATGTTTTTCCTTTGTTCCAAAAGGAATGGCATGACTGGACAGCATGTTCTGGCTTCAGATTAGTGGCAACTATTATTCACCTCATAACTATTTGTTTTGTCTCCTCTGTTTCCCTTGTTTTGAATCCAGCCACCACCTACAAATCTGCTATCTTGTTGGAGTTGTTCATCAATAGATTCCAACCGAGTTCAGACCTACGTTTAACAATGGGTGTTTAACTTCATACTAGTGATGCAGTTAGTGATACAATGCATGCCTGTCTACACTGAGCGTAATAATACATATGACCATGTGGAGTTGAAGCTTTCTTTGTGCTTTTCTTGGTAAAGAACCACAGTAATGTCTTTATTTTTGGATTCATTGTTTTTCTCAGCAATGGAGTTCACATTTTCTAATTTCTGAGTGGCCTAATTATATAACATATGGAAAGGATTGGAACATTACAAGGGAATTAACTTGGGCTTTACTGGTGAGGTTCACTTAGAATCCAGCTGTAATAATGAACAACGTAAAAAAAAAAAACCAACAACAACAACAAAATATCTGTGAAAATACCAGCATTGGTTTACAACAGTACTTATTGGCATGTCATAGTTGATCCTCCTCATGGAAAATGAACACAAGGAATGATGTAGGTCTCTTAAGAATGTGTGTGTGTGTGTGTGTGTGTGTGTGTGTGTGTGTGTGTGTGTGTGTGTGTGTGTGTGTGTGTGTGTGTGTGTGTGCACGTGTTTAGCTTTTGCTAAATTCAGTTATGTAAGTATGTGATCATTGGTTTTGACCATGTGCCAATCATCCCTTGGTGTCCACCCACGCCTCAAACGAGTGATGATATCTGCTGCGTGTGTTTTATCACATTATCTGCTCATTTTAACGTTCATTCTTTTCAATGGAGACCAAATTCAACCCAGATTACATGTTTAAATAACATGCATTCATTTACTCATATACTCATTTACCCATTTACACATATACTCATTTACTCATTTACTCATACTCATATACTCATTTACTCATTTACTCATACTCATATACTCATTTACCCATTTACACATATACTCATATACTCATTTACTCATACTCATATACTCATATACTCATTTACCCATTTACTCATATACTCATTTACTCATACTCATATACTCATATACTCATTTACCCATTTACTCATATACTCATATACTCATATACCCATTTACTCATATACTCATTTACCCATTTACTCATTTACTCATATACTCATTTACTCATTTACCCATTTACTCATATACTCATTTACTCATACTCATATACTCATATACTCATTTACCCATTTACTCATACTCATATACTCATATACCCATTTACTCATATACTCATTTACCCATTTACTCATTTACTCATATACTCATTTACTCATTTACCCATTTACTCATATACTCATTTACCATCATCGGCAAAACCAGAAGGAACAGATTGCAATATACGACTGCAAAAGTGTCATGCCAGACTGTCCGGATCAACATGTTCAGCAGGTCTGGTGTCATGGTGTGGGATGCAATTTCGTACAATGCCAGATCACCTTTATTCTTCATTACAGGCACTTCGATAGCGGTTCTGCAGCCAGTGGTTCTATTTTTTTGAACTCACACTTGTTCCAACAGGGCAGCCCTATTACACATACTGCTGCCATCTATTATGCCATGGCCAGTCACATAACCAGACCTCACCCTGATTAAAAATGTGCTGGATGCTACTGGACGCACCATCAACATTCCACCCCTGCCACAAATTCTGCAGGAACTGAGTGAGAACAAAATTAGGAACCTCTACACACCATAATGAGACACTACCTCCGTTTGTGTAGATTTAATGATTTATTGTTCCTGGAGACCTTTGTCTTCCATCTTAATAGCATTACAATCCAACACTTCTTACTGGGTGGAGCTACTGTAGTTCCACCAGTATCCACTGCATGGTAACTCCTCCACACCATGGCCAAAGTGGACACACCACGGACATCAGCTTCTCTCAGTAATGTTCCTTGTGGAATTACGTGGACACCCTATAAACCTCAATGAAGAAACCATGAACATCAGCCCCACTCTGTATTTTAAGGTTATTCTCCATATACATCAAGAGAACCATCATAGATGTCAGTGAACAGACCTGAACACTATAGTTTAAGCATATTTTCATTGACCTCAGGGGAGAAACCATCAGTTGATACCTCATAGACATCAATGGACAAACCATGAATGTCCTCTGCACTGGATTTTAATCTTGTTCTCTATGGATGTCTGAGGACGCACCATGGGCATCACGGTGTATTTTAAGCATATCCTTTATAGACATCATGGATATTCTCCAGACACGCTCTTAGTTTTAAGATTCATCACATCTATGCCGCCAGTCTTGAGTAATATCAGTCCAAGAAAATAAAGGCTTTGAAATTCTCCAGATAAGTCACTGTTTGGCCTGGTTTCATATGCAGAACTTTGACTGAAGTGCCATGAGTGCGGTGCATTTATAACACATTGGTTTATGTTGGAGAGTGTTGCACGTATAGTGAGAGCCCAACAACCCATTGAACTTTTGCCTGAGTTGTGTTTAGGACGTCGATTTGGATGGACTGACTTGATCGAGTAATAAGAAAAGTGTTCTTTAGGCCAGAGCTGTCCAAGAATACATTTTCCATGAGAATAAGTCAAATGCAATATGCTCTTCAAACCGTTTCCCTCTTGATTCAGTGAAGTATGCGTTCAGGACAGCTAGCGACCTGGAGGACGAGAATTATGTAAGATGTGACACCAGAGCCTTTTAAGGATGCTGAAGAGGTTGTGCCTTGGCCTTTGTTTAGTCTGAACCGCCAGACAGCTTCGGCTTGAGTTTTTCCTTTTAGCTTTTTTTTTTTTTCCTGGCATGGCATGAGATGACCATGACATGAAGCAGATCTGCACCCGTTAAGTCTCTGCATCCACAGGCTTGTTTTTATACAGTGTTGGGACATTGGCTCATGCACTTCACTGGTCTCGAGTAAATTTACAGAGACGTAAAAATGGTGTTGAGACAGAAATACTATGAAGACCATTATGGTCCTGAGACCACTCTCAAGGCCAAGGCCAAGTTCTGATCTCACAATCTAATTGACCAAAAAGCATTTGTGCTTAATTTCTTTTTTAAGGTAGATTATCACAAAAATCACCATCAGCCAATAAGACGATGGAAAACACCATAATGTTGATGGAGTGAGCGCTAGATTAAAACCTTGTGCATTGTGGGAGTTTATTGGGAAATGTTTTGAAGAATGCAAGAACTTCATTTAGATCATTTTAAGAAAACATGAAAATGTGAGGAAGCAGTTGGTGGTGACGTGGAGACCCAAAGCGTCAGAGATTACTTTGAAAGGAGGCTGTTTCTTGTTTAACCATGGCAACCATATCAGACTCCGATGCTAGGATTTCCAAAACCATTTAGAGCAAAAGCACTAATGTTATCGATACTATACTGTATACAGGTCTGCTGCAGTGTTGTGAATTTCCCCACGTGGGACTAATAAAGGATCATCTTAAGCTAGGAGCAGATCAACAGATCCTACTGAGATGCAATTATGAACATGAGCCCACCGTTAAAGTTCTGTCTGTCAGTTTAGAGGACCTTATTTGGGTTGTTGCATAAAAATAATCTACATGGACAGACATTCTACAATAAACAATTTCGCCCTTTCATTGAAAAGTTTATAAAAGCACTTTATGGATTTTAATGCTAGTCGGACGTTGCAAAAAGTCTTTGTGTACTGAAAATTTTTGACAAGAAACTTGCACACGTCATACACACTCCCACGAATGCTCAATTTCAAACACATGCCAAACTGAGGCTCTTGTCATCAAGCATGAGCTCACACACCAGGCAATAACCCACCAATCTTTTGAAAATCCTCCAACAGCATTCTCGGCATGATTGCTCTATTTATGTTTAGCGTGAAATTTGCTAGCTTGTCAACATGCCTAGTTCTTTTTTTTATGTGGAAGAATCATAAAGTCATAAAAAGGACAGAGAAGCCATTGGGAATTCCTTTGGAGAAAGCTCACTGTTGATGTTCTCTCTGAGATGAGCAGGAGGAAAGAGCTCGTTTTGGCCTAAATGACAGTCTTGAATAGAATCATGTGGGAGTAACAGCCATGTTTAGGCTGCATGTTTGTAGTTGTAGTGTAATATAGTCCACTTCAGTCTAGCATCTTTTCTTTTGCAGCATCAGAACATGTTAATTAACCAGAATAAGTTAGTTTTTGTAGTTTGACACTTAAATATGCCAAAAAAATTAGAAAGGTATTCAAAAAGCACTTTATATCTCAGAAATCCTGTTGGATCTGGATCACCCACAGTGTTTTTGAGCTGAAAAAGGTTGAGCTTGGTGAGCCCACCACCCCCCAGACTGGGGTTCAGTTCCCAGTCTGGATAACTATGCTGTGCTATACCAGTAAGAGTCCTTGGGCAAGACTCCTAACCCTGCTCTGTCCCTTCTCTGTAATATGAATGGATAAGAGCGTCTGCTAAATGCCATAAATATAAATATTTACATGTAGACAGGGCAGTAAACATGCACTGGAAGACGTCTTTGGCATTTAACTGTGCTAAACTGTTTGGGAGAGACATCCAGCAGGTTCATAACAGTGTCAGAACCTCCAAATCATTTGCTAAGCTCATGCACCTCAAATCATTGCCAGAGTAAAGCTGTTTGGATTTAAATTGATGATGTCATACATTTTCCTTGTGCTGTATATCACTTGCGTTATTGATTTATGTACTTAATAGATTAGGGGACTTCCTCTGACTGTTCGCCTCCAGCCATGTGGCTTCGATTGAAACCCCATCAATTGATCAGAGCTCTGGCCAGTGTATTCCCCTGCTCTTGACTCATTAGATACGTGTGGTTAATGTCACGATGCATATTTTTGGGGACTATAAATCGTAGCAGGGGTGAGCTACATTGAGAAGGAGGTGAAAGAAGAGCTTTTGCGTATCACCCTCTTGACGTTTACACTCAAGTTTTTAGGTGCAGCAACTCTTACTCAATAGTAACGCTGTCTTTTACAGTAGCTTAGGTTCTCTGTACTAACTTGTACCTTAGAGTAGGGGCATCAAAGTACTTGGTGATTATATTGGGTTTTATGATGGGGATTCAGAATAACTATAATTGCATTTAATAGTCATTTCATTGATGGTTAAAGTTGTAATTTAAAGTTTGGGAGACCCTGTCAAAAATCCTGTAACTCTGAATGTTTAAGTGTGTAAATAGTGTCCCATTTTTGCAGAAGACAAAGTCAACGCTGTCGCTCTTTGTCTTCAAATTTTATTCGTATTCTTAGAAAGATCACACTTTCCCCATCTTTTATGGTTTCAAAATAACAAAGAAAGAAAGTCTGGAAAACTAGTTTGGGCGCCCTGCATGGTCAATACTTGGTAACACCCCCTGCAGCAAGTATCACAGCTTGTAAACACCGTTTTGTAGCCAGCTTAGTTCTTTTCCTTCTCGTTTAGGGGAATTTTCAGGCCTTGTTCGGAGGGATTTTCACGTTCTTGCTTGCCAAACCGTCTGATTCTACGAGATTTTTGGGCTGCCTTTCAAGCTCTACCCCTTTGAGGTCTCTCCATGGTCTCTCCACAAAGGTTTGATGATGATTAAGTTGGGGGCAATGTGAAGGCCATGACAAAACTAGTTTGCCCTGCTTGAGGAAGCTCGTGTTATATTTGAAGGTGTGTCACTAATCACCATTCTGCATCTTTTTTACATTTGTGGCTTTTCGTGAAATGTTCCCTGCGCCACATGGTGTTCGTTTCATGAAAACACATTTTTTTTCTCCAAGCATGTATTTACTCAGTGCAGTCAAAAACGTCCATCAGGCTTTTTTAGATGTTTCTTTAAAACATCTAAAGTGGAATTTTGTGGGAAACATGCAGCAAAGCCCTTTTTCATTGACACGTGATTCTTCTATTTGGGCAGGTATTTCTACACAGTAGAACAGTGCATCGCCACGCTAGAGGCTGCTAAATGCTACTGAGTTTTCATTCCTTTAACTGAAAAAGACCTCCAGGAAGAATTTGACTTCACTTTCTAGCAATCCTACTGGCAGTCTTGGAACATTTCATTGGTCTTCCAACTACTTCCATGATGTCTGTTAATTTCCATTTCCCAATTCCATTGCAAACTGAGGAAACAGCTATTTAGTTACGTCTCAGATGTAGGTCATAGTTCTAGACAGATCGTTGGTGGAGCTCATGGCTGCTGATTGTTGGGACAAGATTTTCAGAAGGAACCATAGCCCCAGCAACCTAATTCTAGAGACTTGAGTAAATTAATCTGAGAGCTCTGATCCCTCGAGGAGCAGCATAGTGCTCTTTTCCATTTTGTTAAAGGCTGATGTGAAAAAGACACATTTAAATGACCAAAACACTACAAGTAGCAACCATCAAGCACATTCATCGAGTGGGGTGTTGCGTCTGGCTCTGTCAGCCTGTACGCCAGCGCTGCTTCGGTGGAGCATTCTGATGGTCCCTTTCACTGTGAGTCATCAAAATTGAATCTTTGGATTTTGTTTTATTGTCTTTCCCTCCGGAAAGATTCCTTTGTGCCTTTTAACATGCCATTGTTAAATCAAAACCCAGTGGTACAAAATATGGCTTAACACACTAGATTGCCAGCGGTGATATGAATCATTCAAGCCCTGCTTTCCAGTATGTGCAGTCGGGACTTCATTTCCATGCCTGTTTTCCTTTAGAACCAGCTCCACTTGGCTGGTTTGTTTCAAACCTTCATCACCTCCGCTGTGCTCTGCTCTGCAGTCCAACATACCAAAGGAGAAAACTATGTACTGTTAGCTAAAGCTAAAGAGGGTCATTTGTTCATTGAAAAAAATATAAGGAGGCACCTTTCTTGCTTTCCATCTTGATGTCATTCCTACCCTCCTGTTTTCTGTCCTTATTCCCACATCTTATGTTTTTTTTTTTCCCTAGTCAGGGTTTGTTTCCCCATGCTGTGACGAGAGATGAGACAGATTTATGAAGTCTTAACACTTCAGGCAGTAGCTCATAACTGTCACACAGTTTACATAACTTTTTATAAAGCCATCAATAAACAGCCGTGTATTCAGTGCATGTAGTTGTACTACTTTAAAGGAGCCGTATATTTAATATAGCAGTAACTGACAAACTTAAGCCTTGTTTGTTACATGGTGTATGTTATGGATGTGTTTATTTGCTTGGGCAGCATCTCAACAATTTATTGGAAGTAAACCAAAACACTCAGCAGATGAGCTGTTCAACCTACCGGCACGATACAGGAAGGACATAGATGTACAGGGACAAAACTAGAAAGACCCGGGATTAATAATACAAGGGGAACTGCAGTACCTAAGTGGTGGGGCCAAACGGACATAACAGGGTTGAACACGGAACGGGGACGAACCTGTCCGAACGATTTAGGAATTTTGGAAAGACATTATTTTTATAATTTAAATTATATGTATTTACTGTAATATTATTTTGTCTGGGAATAAAATTTCGATATATTTTGAAGGTTTGTTTTTCGTATAGTTTCACTTATTTTATGCTTTAGACCAAATTTTAAGATTTAAACGCCCCCTTCTAAGAATTGTACCTTGAATACTTGCTGTGTTTCTAGGTTTTTCTAATCAGATTTAATTCAGTATGTGTTAAAATATTATGTATTCAAAGCATAACATACAATACATGCAAATAAATGAGACTGTATGATTGTGTGCTATTGTGTAAGCTTCACCATCTCCAGCTTCTCCTTGCCGTTGTTTTTGACCCCTACAAAGAAATGTTGTATCTGATGGATACATTTCATAGTGGAATAATTATTGCCATCATTGAAGTCTGCATACACATGATCCTTGAAGTATCTTGACTACATAGACTACTATACATCTATGCAATTGCAGATTTTCCATCCCAGAAAGTATTTCTCACATGTTGATGTTAATGTTTGTGTGTGTGTGTGTGTGTGTGTGTGTGTGTGTGTGTGTGTGTGTGTGTGTGTGTGTGTGTGTGTGTGTGTGTGTGTGTGTATATGTATATCCCTGGATGTTTCAGCATCATTATCTCATTTCCTTTTGCTCCTACAGGCATTTACTTGCTGGATATGATCTACATTGACTCAGCCTACCCTGCATCAGGCAGCATCATCGAGACAGAGCAGAGAACAAATCAAATGAACAATCTCCTCAGAGTAATCTCAGACCTGCAGATGTCCTGCAATTACGGTCAGTTAAACCAGCACTTTCAAATGATTGAAAAGAAGCGATTGCGCAGAAAGATAGTGGTGTCTGTTTTTAACTGAAGCAGATAATATAGAAATTCCGCTTTATCCCTTTATTCAACATTCCCTGATTGTTGAATGTTATTCTACAGCTACATTGATTTTTGTTGCATTTGCGCCACAAGACCACAACAATCCACGAAGAACCCCATGACTCCTTGACCCGTGCAGTGTTGCAATAACTCCAAAAAATAAAGAAAAAGAAGAATAAATATGTCCTGATGTGATGAAGGTTTTTTTAACAGCAAAAATGAAGAAACAGTGAGAGATGACCTTTGTTTCCGAGTTTAATAAATCCTTCTACGGCTTTGCTGCCAGTGCTCCTCCATGTTTAAATAAAGTTAATCCCCCACATTCAGACACTGTACAGTGCCAGGATATTTGTAAGGGAATACAAGGCCCAGCAGGGTTTGAGAAGGCCAAGGAAATCTTACCATGTGCATGGACAACACGTGCATGATGCTGGGCTGGGCTTTAGTAGCAACGTGATGGACATCGAGGAGAAATACTGTAATCCCAGTACATTAGAATAAAGTGATGCATTCAGTTAACTTCAGTCAAACGTGCAGAAATGTGGTTCCAGTTGTTCACGCTAAATAGCACAGGGATGATTGAGCTCTGATTAGAGATGGGCTGACTTATGATGATGGGAAGTCTTATGAAGACTTATGATGATGGGAAGTCCATTCTGCCTTTTGTCATTATGGTAAACGTAAGACCGTTTCCCAAAAAGACGGACGAACTTACGGCATAAGAGAAAAGGAGGCGGACTGGCAGTATTTGTGAATGATAGATGGTGTAATTCTGGGCACATCGATGTTAAAGAACAAGTCTACTATATATACTCTGGATACCCTGCATATTTAATGTGGATTATATACACATTTGAGTCGCACATTCAATGCATAACTCTTTCCATTGTATAAGACTGAGATGAGTCGTCTTCCCCGCCTTATTAAGTGCTTTCTTTTTGTCTTGGACCTTCTCCATCTCCTCCACAGATCATCTTGTGACCCTTCCCCATGTGCAAAAATACTTGATGTCTGTTCGCTACATTGAGGAGCTCCAGAAGTTCGTAGAAGATGACAACTTCAAGTAAGTGGGAGTTCACTCCTTCACTCCTGTCCTTCCACAGCCCCTGTGGAATGGAGGATTTCAAAGTAAAAAAAAAAAAAACAGGGAGGGGTTTGGTCACTATGCCGACTCACATGATTGCTTTTTCAGAAAGCGTGGCCCAGAGTAGCCCAAAGCGAGGCTGACCTACAGGCCAAGCATGCTACAGCAGGTGATTTAGGAGTAGGACAGGAACAAAGGAATGATTATGTCTCTTTATGCAGTTTTGGACAATATGGCAAACACACTTAGAGGTGAGCCGCTGGAAATTCTCAGGTCATTTTTCGGTCAAGAGAGCCCACAAGGAGCTTTTATGACTTTGGTTTTATAGTCAAACCAGTCCATGATTGGACTTTTAGGTGGCCAGCACACTGTGACAGGTTCATGTGGTTAAGCCATAACCATCGGCAGAATTACATCAGTAAATATTAGCTGAGACTCATGTAATGTGTTTTCATTATAAACACTGGTTCTCTTAGAGGGTGGGCAAGATATAGTTCTGGCACTTTCAGTACAGGAGGATTTACAGCGAAGAGGTTCTGCATTGTATGATCTTACAAGAACTCTGTCTGTCCCATTAGAGTGTGAGGATGGAGAGTTAATCAGTGTGTTTGATGTTGAGGTAACAAGAAACTTCACCAGAAATGGTTTGCACCTTGATAAGATTGTTGGTACAGACTCAAGTAGCAACGCACCTTCATAACACCCTTAGAAGGGGATTCTAAGGAGGTCTTTAGTAAAGGTTCTGTTTAGAACTATGACAAATCAAAGGACCATGAATACTTAACTGGTTCTTTGTCTAATTAAGTGATTCATCTTATACATAAAATGTTCTGTAGATAATTCTTTCTGGAACCTCTTAAAACTACATTTATGTCAACAATATGGTTCCATAATTGTCCAAATAATGTCCAAATATTTTGCACCCATTTAGCTCCTTTAAGATGCACCCACTGCTGACTAAGATGGGCAGATAAACATGAACTTGTTGGCTCCATGCTTAATGTAGGGTATGAACTAGAGGGGTATAAAGCCCCCCACCATTGAGCTGTGGAGTAGTGGAACTGTGTTCTGATATTGATTTTTGTAAAGGTTCTACAAAACAGTGACCCTCAATCTAATCCTCTGGGAACCCTAAACCAATCCAGATTTTTCCTCTAACTCAAATTAGACCACTTGGGGACAGAGCAAAAATGTACAATCTGAGGTCTCTGAGGACTGAATGTAGAGCCACCTAGCAGAATCATTTGAAGAGCAGTTCAAGAGAACCTGACTCAAAGTCTTTGAGTTATGGTTCTTTATGAATGGAACACGAAGAACACCAAATTAAATGTCTTTTTCCGCTGTTAATAATGCATCTGGCATTTCTAAAGCTTAGCAGCTGTTATAGAAAATAAATATTGGACCTGTTTGAGGGATACTTTAAACACATTTTAATAAGATATCAGATATCTTTATCAGAATACTAGCAGGCAGCGTTTCTCGTTAACAGCAGTTGCCTAATCCCAGGCATGGAGTAGACTGGTATAAAGCCCACCAATATGGAGCTGTGCTGCGGTGGGAGTGTTTTCCCGAAATGATGGCACTTCACCCAACTCTCCAAATCCTTAACTCACCACAAAAGCATTGGATGATCATCCAGCGTTCTGACCACTCACCACTGAATGTGATCAAAGTAGAAAGCCTTTCCTGGACAGTAGAAAAGCAGGATACACTTGCATTAAGACGTATCCAGATCTGGACACGAAACACTTTCCATTTACACCGTTAAATGAATGTCTGTCCAACCAGATGTGATTTTTTTTTTTCTTCTGCAGAAAGTGCATATCTTCATGTCTATTGTCTCTATTTTATATCATGTGACCCACTGCAACCATAGATTCTCATCTGATACATCAGCTTTACATAACTGTACATGATGATGGTGTGTGTGTGTTTTCGCTCTAGATTATATATCTTAACTTCATGAAAGTAAATCGAGTCAACTATTGGTGGAACTGAACAAATCCATACAGTGTCTGGGATTCACAGAGAACATCAGCACCCACTGTTCTTCTAACCAGCATATCTGACTATGGACTTCTGTTTTTCTGTTTGTTTATAATTGGTATGAATGCGAAAACTGAAAGCTAACATTAAGTAGTATTTTATAGACAGATACTGCTAAGATAAACCATTTTAAAACCTTTTCATTGCTGCTTTTGAGCTCAGTGCTACAAGCCACTGAAATAAATTGACTATGTTGAAGCATTTCGTTGTGATCTCAAACACAGTGAAGCTTATTCCACTTTCTGTTCCCTCATTTCAACTGTAAATCTGTCACGAACTCCTCTTTACCTCCGTGTGGCTTTGCTTCCAGCTGTGAGTGGATAATGAATCAAAGAAATGATTTATGAACTGTTCATTAAGCTCAGCCTCAAGGTTTATGTCGCAAAGCAAGTGAGACTCTGAGAGCTGATATCATCTCTTCCAAGGCTTGTTAATATTAGCTCGCACTGATGAAATCACAAACGCGAAGGTTTGATAGCACTCAGGCCTGCTTTCAAACGGAGCACGTGATTCACGTTCCATCCCACTGCAAGCACTTTTTAATGCAGATTTGTTCTGCTGGTAATGAATATTACAGAGATACTGTGAGATCATTGTGAGATCCAGAACAGTGAATATCCCGTAATATCCTTACAATACCCAGGGTACTTGTCCGAACAACAAGATAATTCTTTTTCCGAGTGTTTTGATTTTACCCCATAAATGTGTTGCCAGAAGATTTAGTTTATGTGGCAGCACAGACAGGTTTTCCATCTAAATATCATTCCCCCCCTCACTTCTAGTGTACAGTTCTTTTAGAGTTTCTCTTAGGGGATTTAAGGTTTAACTTTATACAGCAGCACATTAGATTTAGCTGGAGTTTTAAGTCATCCTGGAATCAAAAATACTTGTTTCCTTGTTACATGGTAAAGCTGGACAATTCCTCATTTCATATCAGTTTAAAGACTCTCCTCAAATATTAAACTATCCATAACTTACCAAAAAAGAAAACATACTTAAAAGTTTAACTGTAAACCAAGATTAACTTGAAAGAAAATTATTATTAAAAATGATCTAACATATTCTATATACTAGTGCATCTTAAAGTTTTTTGTTCATAATTTAATTCAAAAATTGTAACCGTCATACAGGGGTTGGACAATGAAACTGAAACACCTGTTTTTAGACCACAATAATTGATTAGTGTGGTGTTCTAGGGCCTCCTTTTGCGGCCAATACAGCGTCAGTTCGTCTTGTGAAGGACATTTTTTGGATACAATCCGGGTTAACACCCCAACATCCCTTTCAGACAGCTTCCTCTTGCGTCCACAGTTAATCCTGTTGGATGTGGTTGGTCCTTCTTGGTGGTGCTGACGTTACCCTGGATACCGTGGCTCTTGATACATCACAAAGACTTGCTGTCTTGGTCACAGATGCACCAGCAAGACGTGCACAAACAATTTGTCCTCTTTTGAACTCTGGTATGTTGTGTGCATTGCAGTATTTTGAGCAAAACTGTGCTCTTACCTGCTAACTGAACCTTCACACTCTGCTCTTACTGGTACAATGAGCAATTAATGAAGATTGGCCACCAGGCTGCTCCAATTTAGCCATGAAACCTCTCACACTAAAATGACAGCAGTTTCAGTTTCATTGTCCAACCCCTGTATATTTCATATTCATTGCAAAACCTGAATTTGACTGCACTGCATCAGCGTTAATATTGTCCAATAAAGCCTGTATGAGCTTCATCGTGTTCAATGCTGAAGCTCTCCCTGAAACTTTTACACACTAACACACCAGAAGCACATCAGTGTCACTGCAGTGCTGAGAATGACCCACCACCCACATAATACCTTCTCTGTTGTGGTGCGTTGGGTTCTGAGCATTGAAGAACAGGCTGAAAGGAGGCTAACAAAGTATGCTTTGGATGGATGGACTGTGTGCAAACAAGGAGATGATTGTTATGGCTGATCAGTGTATGTATCAAATGCATGCTTACATTAGGTGTTCCTAAAATGGACAGTGAGTGCAAGCATGCGGTAGGTGTGTGACCTCACGGCAGTCTCCAGTTAGTCTTTTGAAGCTGTAGTCATTTCTAGTACGTCTGCATAGCTGAGCTCCAGGCTACAGCCAGAAGATTTTATTTCTTTATAGCAAATGGTGATCATTAATTCCCATGTGGTCTCTGTGGTGATGATCTACCCTAGCAAAGCTCTGCCACATGACCTTTCAACCTGCGTTCGTGTAGCCACAAAGAGGAGATGTCAAGAGTGGACTACTGAAGTGTGTCCAGAAGTTTACGTCACAGCCCTGCTGGCCTCTTGGATCTGCAGTGGCCTTCTCATTTTTGTACTTACGCCAGAAGTCTGACTGAGTTGAATTTGTGAAAGATGTGGTCGTGTTCAGGGGCTCTGTCTCAGGTCTTTCTCGGAAAGCCTCTTGGAAGTCTGGAAATTGTTCAGGTGTTACTTTTAATGAGAATTCCACACAAACTCGCTGATTAAACGCTCTGTGATTTCTAATGATGCAAACACCAAACAGCAGAAGGAGATGGACTAACAGTTTCCATTGGCTTTGTAGTTGCACAAAATGAATGAGCAATAAATTAGATTCAAGTGATTCAAACTGTCAAATTTTACAGACCTAATATCTTTTTACTGTGTGCAATTTTCTCACATGTCTGCAATTAACTGCTTAAAAATAGTGTCAGAAACACTTCTAAGCAGATTTCAGAAATCTTCCTTCATATTTCATACATGATGACTGAGTGTGGACTTGCCAGTGGCAAATCTCCTCTACTCATTGTTTATAACGGTTCTTTTTAGGGCAGAACATTATTTTTCTGAGGCGTCTGTCAGTGAAGAAAGACTGAAATTTACTTCAAACAAAAACGAACCAAAGGTAATCAAACTGCTGCCTAAAACAAGTCATATGTATGTTTTGTAGCATGGTAGCACTTTAGAAAAGAGCATTCTTCAGCACGCTGTATGGACATGGGTCATAGGCCTTAAATAACATTTGACAAACCTTAAAGCATCATAAATACAAAATAAACAACGTTCCAAGAATTAGAAATGTATCTCCAGAAATCAGAAGGATGTAAGAAGGTTATAAGGTAGCCATTTCCTTAGTAGGTAATGTAATTAACGTATAGTAATTAACTAAATCCACACCAAAAAAATCAGCATTGAACAAAAGTATGTAGAAATGATGCAGAATTTCATAAAAAGGAGACTCCTCCAACTGTTCCGCACAAGTGTTAATGGGTTGTTCATTGGGCTTGTGTGGCCCAATGAAATAAACGTATCCTAAACGTTCCTGAAAAACCCAAATGGATTACTATAAGAGACGAAAGCGGAAGGTTTTGCCATTGCTCTCAAAGTCCATGTGCATGTTTACGTAAAAAACGTAACATTGTATGTAGAGGTTGAGATGTTCTACCTTCTAAACTTTGTCCTTAACAAAGATCTTGGTGAACCCTCCAGTTCAGTAGAAGCCGAAACACAAAACTACTGCCTTATTTTTTCTGCTCATGTGATTGTGTCTTCCAGAACACTGCACACTGCTTTGTGGTTTCAGATGGTCACATTGTGTTTACTCAGCCAAAAATATTGAGAGTGCCAGAGATTGTTGGTGGAGTTTCTGGAGTGTTCAATGTTTATCACTCTATAATTTATACACTCACCAGGGCTCCCCAAGAGAACCATTCCACACCCACTGCTTACCAGACAGAATTCCATCCTTAAACCAGTAACACGTTTTAGTCTACCCAAGAGACCTGGCCACACTTTTTAATGACAGTAACTCAATGTTGTCTTTGGGTTATGAGTAGATCTACTGCATACATTCCTAATGTCATCACCAGAACATGGCTTCTGAAGATCTAATTCGGACAATTCCGTCTTAGTCCAGTGTAAGGTAGTCATGTTTATTTGTGTGTTGTGTATAGAATATTACTAACCAAAATTGTACCAAATATAGATTTGAGAATGGTTTGAGACACAGATTGTAGATTTTATCCACAGATTTTCAAAAAATATACACTTATTTTGGAAGTGCCGTTTACTCGACCCTCTTAAGACTCTCCCCCATCACACACGATTCTCCCAACACAAGGAGGGTGAAGACAAGCACATGCTTCCTCCAACCCATGTGACACCACCACCTCTTTTCATACTATGGCCATTACATTTTTACTGGGCAGCCAACATGCACAGTGGAACGCATTGTGACGTGGGGAAAGTGTGCTGCTTTGGAATGAATGGTGGGGAACATTATTCTGTCTGTGATCTAAACTGTTGTTTTGATCACAAAAACTGTAAAATAATGTGAAATCACAATAAAAATGTTAGAACAGGTATAAAAACAGTTTTTGGTGGAATTAATTCAACGGTTTTTCAGGAGAAGTTGATGCTCTGCAGTAAAAACTGAAGCTGTGTTTATGGGTTCATTAACAATGACCGAGACACCATTCTCTCTCCGAGTCAGTGGAGCGTCTGAAAGATTTTAATGTAAAAATGCTACACAATTGAGATGTAAGAGGGTGAAGAACCTTTTAAAGGTTTGAAGAATGTCCAAGCAATGTAGAGATTCTGGTCTAAATACCAATCTGGATGTTCCCTCTAGAGATATATAAACATTCACAGATCCAAAGACCTTGTGGGACCATGCCTTTAGCTCCATAGAACTAAGTGTCTCTGAAAAAGCTGGGCATTAGTTGAGTTTAAAGGCAGTAAAATAGTGGTCAGACTGGGTTAGAAGAGGCCTGAAATAGTTCAGCCTTTCATGTAACTGGGAAAGAAAATGAAGACTGACTGAACCCCCTAAACCTCTGCCTAACTGCTAATTTACGGTCTGAAATATTGGACAGGGAACAATAGCAGAGGCAAAGCTCCAGTCAGTTTTGAGTGTTGACTCATGCGGTCATGTTAATCTCAAGTTCTTGTTTTTCAGACTTTCCCTGAAAATCGAACCTGGGAACAGTTCTCCACGCATGGCCTCCTCCAAGGAAGATCTTGCAGGTAAAGACTGTGATTATTAATGGTGGAGTCGTTCATCAAATAAAGTATTCCTTTACTATTTACACATTCCTTCTTTCAAACTGTGATGGGATTATTGGATCTTGGAGAAGTCACTGCTCATTAATACAGTAAGTCATTTTAAAGGCCTATCAATTACCAGAAGCTTGATGGCGCCCAACAGTCAGCTTAGAGCCTCAGGGGCTTTGGCCCACAGCATATATCAAGACAGACCGTATACCTCTGTGGATGGAATGTCTGAGGCTGAGAGTATCTCACCCTCATGTGACCGTGTATGACCTTCAAGGAGCCTTCAGCTTTGTATTATATTGTGTCCCACCTTATTGTGCACATTGTGGTGGCAAATTGAGGACACTGACAACCACAGCAGACTCATTGAAAGGCTCTGTGGGCTTCCTAAGAGTCAACAGCAAGGACAGAGACAAAGACACTTTCATGGGATGAGATAACCAAAAATGAGCCGAGAACCTTTGAGAAGGAACCCTTGTCGTTTTAATCAAGCGAGTGTATTCATCCGATTTTCTGTTATTTATCTTCTTCTGATGTTCAGATGTCGGGAACAAGCCATCTGATCCACACATGCTAAGAAATCAAACCATAGATGGCCATAAATAAATTTTTTTTAATTGCACAGCATGTATGGATTCTACTGAAATAATATTGAACACACTTACTGAAATTTATTTAATACTTCGTACAAAAGCCTTTGTTGGTGATGACAGCTTCAAGACTCCCCCTGCATGGAGAAACTAGTCACATGCATTGCTCAGATGGGATTTTAGCCCATTCTTCCACACAGACACTCTTCAAATCCTGAGGTTTCCTGAGGCTCATTCTGTGAGCTTTAGTTCCTTCTGTAGGATTCAGGTCAGCTGATTGGCTGGGCCGTTCTAACAGCTTTAGTTTCTTTCTCTGAAACCAATTGAGAGTTTCCTTGGCTGTGTGTTTGGGATCTTTGCTTTGCTGAAATGTCCAAAAGAGTTCCAGAGTTCAATATTGGTCTCATCTGACCGTATTCTCCCAGTATTTCACAGCCTTGTCTCAGTATGTTTGAGGGAACTTTAAATGTGCTCCAGCATGCTCGTTCTTCAGTAATGGAGTCCTGCGTGGTGAGTGTGCATACAGGCCATGGAGTGCATTACTTATTGTTTCTTTGAAACAAATGTACCTGCTGATTCCAGGTCTTTCTGTAGCTCTCCACAGGTGGTCCATGGTTCTTGGACAACTCTTCTGATCATTCTTTTCAGTGCTCTGTCTGAAATCTTGCTGGGAGCACCTGTTTCTGGCTGGTTTATGGTGAAATGATGTTCTTTCCATTTCCAGATTATGGCCCCAACAGTGCTCACTGGAACCTTCAGTATTTCAGAAATTCCTCTGTAACCAATGCCATCAGTATGTTTTGCAACAATATGATTGTGAAGGTCTTGAGAGAGCTCTCTGGTTTTACCCATCATGAGATGTTTCTTGTGTGGCTTCTTGGAAATGAGACACCTTTTTATAGGCCATCAGTTGAACCAGCTGATTTTAATTTGTACTAAAGTGCAGGACTGCTTTCTAATTACTGAGAGATTACAGCTGATGTCATGACTTTTCACAACTTTTTGCACCTCTTTCTTCACATGTTCAATACTTTATCTCTGTCATTTCTCATTATTGCACATCATTCAATTTATGGACAACTATGATTTGATTTATTTGCATGGATTTCCTGACATTTGCTGAGAATTTCATGTCAATATCACCTTCAGAAATATGCTTACTTGGACAATTGGTGAAGTGTCCAATATTTAATTCAACCACTGTTTAATCAATCCGTCCCACTTGTGTACTAATTAGTAATGAGAACCAATTTTGATAGATAAGCACATCAAAGACGATCACTTCCTGTTAGTACAAAACTGATTACTATATCAGGGTTTCTAGACCCTGGTCCAACACACCTGATTCAATTTATAATCTCATTAACAAGCCCATTCAGAGTTGCAGGGGGTGGGCGGTTAAAGTAAGGAAATCAATGTTTGGGGCAGGGGTGCCTCCAGGACCAGGGTTGAGAACCATAGTACTATTTTAATATTTTGTGCATTAACCAGCCTAGTTCTGGGCAAACTGACCCAAAAAAAGGTCATGATTAGTAGAACAGTCTTAATTACAACTAGTTATGGTTATTTATTGAATATCTTGAAATTACTGGGCTCTATATGGGCAAGTCTGGGCTCTATATGGGCAAGTCTGGGCTCTAAATGGGCAAGACTACATTAGATGAAGGTTCTGAATGTCAATTTCAATAATTTGTTGTTTATTTGTCCATCCCTAAACTCTCCAAAGTCATACTATTAAGGTTATCTTTATAGCATTAGTGCTACTGGAATGAGCTGCTCCCAGTATCTTTTACAGTAGACCACATGTTTCAGTCGTCACTTGCATTTGCATTTATGTACTGCTATGCTGCTGTAACCACTTCTTTTCATCTGTTATTTGAGGTGGGACATTTTCCGGGAGAGCTGGAATGTGTCCAAACAGATTGTGGGAATTTAGAGAGTGTTGACTTCTTTGGAAGGGTGGGTTGAGGGGGATCATGGTAGGGACCTGAGCCAGTTCGGGCTCATTTGTCTCAAACTACATTAAACTGAATCTTGTTAAACGGAGAAAGCGGCTTCAGTGCCTGTGGTAAAAGTTGCATTGTGGGCCATACGTATGAACATGTGTATGAGGATCACTGTGGTGCTTTGAAGTGTGGAGTTAAGTCATACGTTGTAAACGCTGTATGTTCAACAACATGCAGAGTGCCACAAGGTTGTAAAACCCTGCCGGGCGGTTGCCAGCACGGTCCAGTCACGCAACATGCCAAGCCAAGAGAGTTATTTCTCCATTATTCCAGTGTAACTGTCTGCAGTCCGTCTCAGCCAGTCTGAACAGTGGTAATATTACCTATAGGGTTCCTTCAGCCATTATTCCACATAACCCTGAACTGGAAGCTGTTTTGGGGAGTTGCCATGGTTATATGTAAGCATTCAGCCTTGCTCCACTACTTTAAAACGCATTTTACTCTCATTACCAGGCCTGTGGGAAATGTCTTTCTCCTCGTTCCATGTAATTCTCTTCATCCAAGATACAACATGAGAAGACACTAATAACTTTCTTCGATATATGTAACTTGGACATAAATAATGGCCTGTGCGCTGTAGGTTTCATGAGACCACATGCGTCATCCCACCAAGTGGTGCATATAATCCAACTTCATTTAATTTCTGAACACAGTAGGGGACATTGCTGCCAGCTATGAGGGCATTGCCCACCAAGGGAAGGGCCCCCCATGTTCGAGCTCCAAGGTAGAGACAATCTGTGAGTGCGGAACTCACAGAGCTTGAGAATCGTGTAGATAATCTTCTGAATTAATGGGGAGAGTGGCATGTCTACCATTGTCACTCTGAACTGGGACACTCTGGGACAGGAGAATCACTCGTGCTTGTGAGAACTGTGTGTTCCGGCTCAGTCCCAATACTTCTTTCACTTTCTTTGTCAGTTCTGTATCTCTCAGATTGTTGACAAATGCTGGTTTACCATGAGGGGGATCTCAAAGTGCAGTTTCATGATGGACAAAATGGTGGAAAAAGTGAAGTAAACTTGGGTAGCGTGCTGAAGCAGGGGGTCCTCCCACGCTTCCATACTGTAGAAGAAGCTCGGTTTTACTGAATTCAGCATCTGTTACGATTTATTATTAGTCACATTTACTGTGAGCTTTAACTGCCATTGTAATAATAACATCCACAGCTCTGGGCTCAGTTTCCCAAACATATCTTATCATTAAAGGTCAGATTGTAGAAAGATTGGCAACAGGATCACCATGACAAAGTAAACCGTCCCTGCAGCAGTAGCAGTGTTGTGTCCAGAGGAGAATTAACATTTAAGAATGTTTTCCAGTTTGGTTGGACAGTAAAGGCCACTCCTGGGAGTCAGAAATGAATGGGTTCCTAGGGAGCATTTGAGCAAAATCATTGTTTTATAAATGTTTCATTATTTTCATACTGAAAAATCTCCATTTCCTCAACAGAGAACTGAGTCAAAAGTTTCAGAATCCCAGACATATTTTTAGTGCTTCATAATAATACAGTTATAAAACTGTAAAAGCACTGAATTTGTAATGATGTCACCAAAAAAAATGGAAATATACAGCTGAATTTTCTTTGCTTTTCAGTGAAAAACATTCTTCTTTCCAAAATTAAAGGATCGTGATGACTCTGGGGTAAATATATTGCTAACTCTGGTTCTTTGATGTCAGATGGGCCAAATGTTCAACATCCAACTTAAATCCAACAAAGGAAAACTACGGAAGAAAAATCTCTCCACGGACAAAATCTGACGATGGCTTTTTCTGCCATTTCACAGTAAATTCATCAGAAAAGTATAGAAAACAAATGATCATGACATTGAGTAGATGGGCTTTAAGATCGTATTCAGTACTCCAGAGGGCGTTCCGTGTCTACCAGTTTACCGTTCAACAATCCTCAGCCAGCTCTAAAATCAGTTCAGTATTGTGTGGAATAATAAGCAGAGGGTCTGTGGAACCTCTGGGATGGTTCAGAGGAAGAGAAGCTGTAAATGTCAGCCGTGGAATCCTGTTTTTCGAGAGGAAAAGTGGTTCCTGGTGCTCGCACTGTTGTAGCCAGTCTGAGCCATGGAGGTTACATCACAGAGACTCAGACTGACCATGTGATGATGACAATCACAACAAGCATCACATGGACTGCGGTTTTGGGCCCGGTCTTGGCGTAGCTGGTCATTACATAACCCACTAGTGTTGCACATCGGAAGCCAAGACACGATGAGGTAGTGTTAGTCAGTCTCTCCATACAGGACCATGAGCATGACACATCAGTACATCAGGACACACGCACGCACGCACACACACACACACACACACACACACACACAAAGCATCATTTATTTACACATTTAATGGCATACACAGGATTGAACAATCCATCAGTGTGTTTATACAGAACACTCCGCCGAGTATACCGCTCTCCCAGTCTCCTGCTCTCCCACCTGTTTCTCCATCTCTCTCGCCCTCTCTCACACACCCTTGCTTTCACTGCCTCTCTCTGACTCCCTCTCTTCTGTCTCATTCCCATGCTCTCTTTCATTCTATATTTCCCCCTCTTATGCTTTTTTCCAGTCACTCTTATTCTCTTCTCAGCCTCTCACTCCCTCAGTTTATCTCTTTCTCTCTTCCTGTGTCTCTCACTCTTTGGCTCTCTCTGTGTCTCCTTCTCACCCAAACTCTATCCCTTTCAATCCGTCTCCCTCTTGCTCAATCCTCTTGACCCCGTCACTCTCGCCCATTCGCTAGTTCATTCTCTCACATCGTTCCTTGCACATTTTTTGCTCTCTCTCTTTCTTTTACTTGCCTTTTTAACACCGTCACTTGCACTCTCTTTCACCCCCATCTCTCCAATAATACTCTTTCACCCTCTTCATTGTCCTCCCTCTCCTTCTTTTCACACATTTCTCACCTTGCCTATCTTTCTCTGTCTCATAAACTGTGTGGCCCCACCCATCTTTTTCCACAAACAGTTCAAAAGTCCCCCCACCCATCCACCCACCCACTCTCTCTCTCTTTTTCTCTCTCTCTCTCTCGCTCTGTCTGTCACAGACATTCCCAACACAAAATATTTTTGAACACATCATTAGGAAACGATTAATATCTGGAGATGCAGCCATCTGCAGCCTCGGTTAAATGTTCCCGTGTTTTCGGAGAGCGTTGTGCAGGGCAGGGTGAGCTCTAATCACTAACAGACCAGCGGAGGAACTCATGCCAATGTGGAAATCTCACAATACTGCACTTCTTTCTCACACAGTTCCTTTCCATCATCACTTGCATTTGTGGGCAGAACATGGACAAATCGACTGTATTGTGTTGTAGTCATTGTCGGAGGTCGTGCTGTATCTTGATTTCCACATGGATACAGACATGTGAAAGGTGGAGCCACTGGCAGGTTCCCTCACCAACATGCTCCACCCATTCCCTGATGAGACTGATCCCCGAGACTCTTACTAAAAGCCTCTGTTTACACACTAATCACACAGTATGTAGCAAAAACCTTTGCATCTTTATAGCTTTCAATAAAGGTCAACCTAAGACTATATTCCACGTAATTCTGTAGCATTTCTATTGGTCCATTCATCATCATATTTGTCAGGTACAAATGGTCAGATTTATATCAGTAATAATGCAGATACAATATTTCTCCCCTGATAAGACTTTTAAGGTTTAAATGATTAAAGGCTGAGGAATTCTGTCTAATACCAGGCTCAGTTCTCTTTCTTTACTTACCCATTTTTCGTTTTGTGGGATAAACCAGGTTGTCAACCAGTGAAGGATGAGTTTTTGTTCTTCTCAAGGTGTCCTCCTCTCTCTCTGGGGGAGTCTTCCTCCCCGCTGTTTCCTCCGTCTTGCTCAAAAGGGGTTTGGACCTAGAGCTCTGTAAAGCCACTCTGTTACAGTGATGGTTGTAAAGAGATAAAGGTGTCTTGACTTTACAGACTGATGGTTAAAAAAATTCCTTTCAGGCACGTTTAGGTTGAAGTTTAGAGCCACTACACAGTAAGGAAAGAAGTAGAACAATGCTTGTTCCTGGAGCTTTTCTGTAGCCATGCTTTTTGTACCAATTAAGGTACTATTGTGTAGTCCAATATTGTACCTTTGAGAGTACATTTATGAAAGATGTACTTCTGAGTACAATATTGTAATTACATTATATTACAGTGTATATATTGCATGATTCACGCCATGTTTACAAGTTTCATTCATGTCTGTAAAGTTGCAGTGATCCATTTTAGCAAACATGAGTATCATAGAAGAGGTGTTCGAAAAGTGTCCAGTTCCGTTTTTAAGCTCTGTCGATCATGTCCCCCAGTGCATTTCCATTCAGATCAACAGCGAAATGTCTTTTCAATGAATACGAGTAAAATGTCCTAGTTCTTATGCTTTATCTACCTCTGTGTAACACACATTACATTAGTGTCAGTTTCTCTAAACCAGCCTCTTTTCTGTAAACCTGTTTCCATTGCAAATGCATATGTGAGCAGATCTTGGATTAATAACTCCTACAGTTCTTCCTCATGTAGTTCCTAATCATTATCGATAACCAGGGCTGAGAAAGGAATTCTGAACAATAAGTCAAAATAATAACTTGTGATTCCGCTCAAGCTAAATCCAAACACGGCTAAGACTCATCATTTGGGGGAGCCAGACCTTATTAGGGCATTTTAAAATCCCTGAATGAACTGCATCAGATGTGATCATGTCCTGAAAGTACACTGATCCAGGCAATTAGTGTAAATTAAGTATACAAATCCCCTTCCTCAGAGCTCAGATAACAAAACCAGAGCACATACGGACAAACTGTTTTCATCAACCCTTCTATTCAGATATCACTGGCAAAGTTTGGCCTACAGGTGCCCAGTGGTAATTGTGAGCATGTGCTGTGAAACCACAAAACAGCAGAACTGTTTGCCTTTAGTATTATTACCGGTGTTTGGCCCGGAACGTTTCAGTCGTTGTATTCATCTAATGTTTGATCATAATGTAGCGTGATTCCAAAAATCATACTGTTTTGTTGTTATGTTACCCCATAAACTATCTCCAGCTCACTGTTAATTACAGTGAACACCAATTCAGGGAACAATTGTAGCTCATTAATGAATGCTTTAACAAGGCTCAGGTGGGGAAAGTTTGCTTCATATCCCACCGTGAGCCTTAAATGTGTTTACCCTTTTTCCGACAGAGCATGAAGGAGCTGTTTAACACTGTGAGGGTGAGCAAGAACTTCCACACTGTCTAGTTAGTTAATGTGTTTTGCTCATAAACTCAAGTCTTAACAGTGGGCAAGTATCTCAGCATGATGCCGTCTGGTGTTGTCTCTTTACTGCTGCATTGCCCCGGGGTCTTCTCTTCTTCTGTGAATGAATGGAGGATGGGTGTTTTGTTTTTTTTTTTTGTTAAGGGAAATGATAAACATCTTTGGCCTCTGAGCTATGCTGGTTGATTGCTGGGGCATCATAGTGGCTCCATCTCAGTTTTGGTGAAACGTAAGGTTATAGCCAAGTAAAGTCCATCTCACAGTGATCAAGATGGCAAGCACATTTTAGAAGGTTGAGCTGATCGTGTTTCAAAACACTGGCTGTTTGGATTTTTAAGGAGTTTGGAAAAATGTGTGCAAACACTACAACTTGCGCTGCAGTGCTGTGCAAAAAAGGCCATGAATTTCTTGTAGGATTGCTAAAATGCATCAGTCTTGTTTATATATGTCTGACATTGACTTTTGTGGGGAGGATACTGGCAAAGTCTTCCACAAAGGTCTTACTGTATTTGTGCAAGACCTTTGTGGAAGACCTTGCCTGCATCTTCACCACCAAAGTAAATATCAGATGCTTACAAAGGAACACGTGAACAAGACTGATGCATTTTGGACATGCGTTTTGTGAACGGATGCATTTAAAGTGTTTGGCCTCAATGATCAAAAATATGTACTGTAAAAAAAAAAGGTGCAGTATTTGTGAATAAAAGTCCTTTCCAACTGTTAAGCACAAACATACTTGGGTTTGTTTGGCAGTCTGTGGCACAGGGAACATTTGACTGCTACAGATAAAAATGGACATATACTGAATATCACATGTCTGGAAGCGAATATCAGACCGTCTTTAGAAAAGCTAAAAATGAAAATGGGATTAGAGTTATAACTGTGAACATACCTCAGAATGCACACTGGACTACCTCAAGAGATGCAACCTAAAGGTTTTCCATTGCTCTGACAGTCTCCTGACCTAAACATCATGGTGTTTATCAGTAGATTGGTGCTGCTGTTTAAGATTAGCATTACACAGGTTTTCTTGGCCACTTTTCTCCTCACTTTAGTTATTGCCAGTTCCACCATATTTCTACCCAGTGAGGCGTGCACATGCTTCCTCTGGGACAAGTCAATCCGGTCAACTATTTGTGTTCAAACTGCTGCTGCAAAATCATTTTACAGCTGAATGCACTTGGAGGAGAACCCTAACAGATGCCCATGCTGGCAAATGTGGTGCTGAGTAATGAGGGAGGAGAAAGCAGAACTGATTGTAGACTCATGGCCTCAGATGAAACCAAAAGTGTTGGTACAGAAATGCCACAAAGTGCTGAAAAGCAGACAAAGAGCAGCTGGGGAGATAAGTGCCTTACTTAAGGGCACTTCAGCCATGTCTTGCCAGGGAATGTCCAGTTCAGGGACTCGATCCGGCAACCTTCCAGTCATAAGGATGGTTCCCTAACCACCAGCCCACAGCTAATCTGTCATTTGAATAAATTCACAAAAAGGTTTGCATGTAAACATAGCCAGTGTAAAAACAGTGTTGTGACACCGACTCAGATTTCTGCGTGATGGTGACTTCGTGCAGAAACCGCACTTTCACTCCCATCGGCTCGCTCTGTTTAGGCTTGTAATGCCAAGAGGCTTTCTGGAAAAGTGCTACTATGTACATTACTCTCTCCTGCCTGTGTAACATGATTCAAATGTAAGTAACTCTGGATAAGAGCATCAGCCAAATGCATTATATGACATTAAATTTGTGAAGCTTTTTGGCAAATCTGTCCTCTATAGAATTGAGAGAATGCAATGGAAGTCTAGGTGCACAAGATTATTTGACTTTCAGCTCATGTTTTTGACGTGCAGCTCATTTGAATTCCAGGTACTTTGGACATGCAGGACAGTGTGCTAAAGAGCTACGACACCTACTCCCACTTCAAACACAGACATTACTAGTGTCTGGAGTCCTATTTACTACTAATGCATTATTAGTGCTTTTGTTCTGGAGCTGGACCTGGATGGTCAGTCTCACCAAATAGGGAGGGATCATAAATGGGAATCTGTCTCCTCCTAGAGGATTGTAAAGGCAGCAAAGAAGCTATCAGGCTCTTTTAGGGGTGATTGGTAAAGTAGAAAACTGCTTGCTCTCACAGTTTTTGTAATAAAGTTGCATTAGAATTATCCATTCAGGCGTTCTCTCTCTGTGTATTTGTCTGTCTGTCCCTTTCTCTACCTCTCACACCTTCTCTCTCCTCTCTCTCATCCTCAGAGGTGTCACTCCCTGTAAGGTATAGTCGCCGGCCTACCTGCCCTGATGCTACAGTGGGGGTCCGCATGCCTACCCCTCCACCAGCACGCCACAGGAAGAGTCATAGTGTGGGCAACAAGTGTGTATATTTCACTCATTTCATTCATTCTGGCTGTCTGCTTACACAAACACACACACACACGCACGTTAAAATACGTTCTCTCCACATTCCTCTTTTAACCTGCATCTCTTACTTTCTAATTTTACTTACAGCAGCAATGAAGCGGATATTTACATAGTTCTAAAAGTCACACTGAATGATTGCCCTGCACTCTTTCTCTCTCCCAGCATGATGTGGCAGTTTGGCATGGTGGAGAGTAAAAGTGCCACCTTTCCTGTGGAGAAACCACGTCATCTGCTCGATGACAGCTTCTTAGAGTCTCAGAGCCCCACCAGAAACAACCCCAGCCACCCCACGGTGACCAATGGCATGTCTATAGGTAGCTCAACCTTACTATACTTCATTAAACGCATTTATAAATATAACCAATAAAGCCATCATACAATATATATCTGAAAGTGATGTTCCATCACTCCGTCACCCCTGATGCCGATTACTGATGAACAGATTGCACAAGCGGTGTGTGTACTTTTGAATATCTGTCAGGTTATGTAAAGGGTGTGTCCGGATATTTTTGAACATTTGAAGTGGATGCCATTTTTATTCTGTTCTTGTTCTATTAGCCTACACTACCATTCACATTTGTATGCTATATATTTAATAACAGCTAACACAATAGAGTTACACTTGTCATCAAAAAAAGTTTCACCCAAAAAGAGTCAGCCAGGTTTGTCCTTTGTGAGACATGTGAATGATTGAAGCTTCACATTTGATGTCATGCAAGTGTCAGGTACACCTCAGAAAAGACTTTAAAAGAGGTTTGAGGCCTCTGGGAAGTCAGATGGTCTTAATGAAGTTTTGCACACCATACCAGTCATGTGGATAATATCATAGCATGCTGTGGGTGGCAGTGGATGAAACAAGGCACAGACCAGTGACCTGAAGGATCAACAACCAATGGGTTGTCTGACGTGTGGAGGGACACACCAGCCACTATTGAGGACATTCAGTGAGCAGTGATGACAGTTACAATGACTGACCTTAACATCACATCAACATCACCAAAGACTCAAATGGTGTCGTACCAGACTGTCAAGGAGTCACTGCACTGCTACAGCAGCTGCATGTGTGTGAGCTGTTACAATAGCTGCATTGTAGGTTGTGGAAAAATGTGTGGGATGCTGTTGGACACACTATCAACATTCCACCTTTAAGGCAAAATCTGCAGGAACTGAGTCCTAATATTCAAGCTGCATGAGATGGATTATCTTAGGGCACCATTAAGAACCTCTACAACTCCACCTCCGGATGTCTGGCATGTTGTGTTAAACCCAAATCCATATTGAGACACTTCATCTGTATGTGTAGATCAGTAATAATAATAATTGTTCATATCAGTCTAAAATTTTAATCACTTACTGTTTCTGGTTACCTTTATCTTCCCTCTGAGTAGCTTTGCAGTCTGACCCTTTTTCCGGGTGCAACTATTTTTTGATGATGAGTGTATTATGTCTGTCCGTCCGTCTTCTTCCGCTTATCCGGGGCCAGGTCGCAGGGGCAGCAGTTTAAGCAGGGATGCCCAGACTTCCCTCTCCCCCGACACCTCAGCCAGCTCCCCGGGAGGGACCCCAAGGCGTTCCCAGGCCAGCCGAGAGACATCGTCTCATTTTTATATTTTATATAGATGAGCGTAGCTGTAAGAATTTGCCATTTCCCTCTGGGATTAGTAAAGTAATTCTATTCTGATCTGATATTATGAACAAGGCATAAAAAACTGTTTGCACGATGGGAACAACAGGAAAATGTCCCCACATTAGATTACACAATAATACACTCACAAATAAAACATGTATATATTGTTTATCTTTATCTTTGGTAAATTATTCCATTATAATGTCATCATTTCTAGTATTTTGTAATCAATAAATGCTGCGGAGTAACACCGTGCTACGATGGTATGTAAAACGATGTACTGTTCTTCAGGGAGCAGTGAGAGTTCATTCTGTGAGGATGTGTCTGCGAGAGTAGAAAGGTATGATTTTTTTGTCATTGTTAATAACCATAACTTACTAACACTGACATAAAATAATCAGTTTTTCTACCTTAAACGTATATTATTTATGTGTGACTGTCAAACTACAGAGCAGCTGAATCATTGTTGCATTGTTTTCTCATAATGTGATGAAATGTGTTTATGTCCACGTGTAAATGTGTAAATTATATCTGTACATGCTCAACAAGAAAACACAGGCGGTAGAGTAGGGTGCACTCAAACACAGCAGGGTACATTGTAGTGGGCTTGCTGTAACATAGCTAATGTAGTTAACTTCTGTTAATCAAGTTCATCCTTAGAACCTTTGACATTAATTTTCAGAATCAAAATTATTAATTCATAGTAAGTTCAAAGTAAATTACCAGCATCAAATTATTCTGTTATATATGTTTTGTATATACTAGTGCAACAAAAAATAGAATATTGTGAATATTTTCTGTTCATAAATTAATTTTATTATGAACAAAGTAATTCTTAAATATTTATTTAGATTTTTTTTACTGATTTGTAATTTGATGAGCTATAAGTCATCCTGATCAACAGGGAAATATGAAATATCTCACGTAACTTTTTGTATGAAATTATGACCATGATACCATATTCTAATTTTTTGAGATGCACTAGTATTCTGTTATTCATATTGATCTGTACATAAAATGCCTTCTTTTTGAATAAAATTAGAGGTCAAAATAAATTCCTGGAGGAGAATAAGCAGAGTGCAAAGACTCTTAGTCCTCCATATTTTCCACTTAGGAAAGCAAACTCGAACAACATGAACAGTCTTAAAGGACTTTATGAGCTTTTTCCTACATTAAGATCAACACTAAGACCTCACTGGAGGGGTTCACTGGTGAACCACCACTAATTAGGCCAAGACTAAGCTTATGATATGTGTGTGTCCACTGCACACAAATTGGAATCCCCCCTCATTTTAACTGGAAACTGTGGAAATTTGCATTATGGATTGTGGGAATGGCAAAGCCTTAACTAGCAGCAAGTTGGAACCAGTTGAGGGCTTCATTTCAAATTACATTCAGTAGCCATCTAGCACAACTTTCCACTGTCTGCCTTCAGTGAAGGACTGTCTGAATATTTTTGTCTGGAGCTCTTAAGTTAAACTCGTGTGGGAAACCCACATAATGGGATTCTTTGCAGAGCATATGAAGTCTATGTACAGCATTTAATGGTTGAATGTATCGCTAATAGATGTAGACAGACATCCCCCTCAAAGATTGGGGACAAAGAAAGACATTTTTTCACGTGCAGTGGACATGTTCTCGAAATCCATACGTAGAAAGCTTTAGATTGGTAGTGTATTATTAGAATTTCACGGAGCCCATAAACTGACTGTGCCAAATATGCAAACAGGGGGCGCATGTACGCCACACTGGGCCCCAACTGGAGGGTCCCACACCGCAACTCCCCCCGAAGCCAGAGTTATGCCTGCAGGTACAGTGTACAGCTTGGGTCAAGGGTCACTTCATTTGTCCACCTAAGCCGTCACAATCACACGTCCTTGCATGCGATCTGTCTTCTTCCCAGCTCTCCTTTATACCTCTGTTCTTTCATTTCTGATTTGGGTCAGACGGTCATCTCACAATGGATATCAATGCAAGAACTAAAACAAACGTGCTGTTATTCAGATGTGGTGTCCGTTAGGGTTGGTTGATGGGTTTTCATATACAAGTCACATTTCCACACACTAGGACCATTTAACTCTCTGAATGCTACCTCATCTGACCTTTTCCAAACCCACTTCACTCCTTCCAGCGACTGTCAGAGCACATGTGGTAGGGACCAGACAAACGACACACATCTTCTTCTAAATGTTTCAATATGCTGTCTTTCAGTGAGCTATTATAAGAGCCCAGGTCGTCTGCACTTTAGGGGTGGACAGTATGACAAATCTCATCTTACACTTCACAATATTTCTTTTTCTAAAGATTGAGAAGAACAGAAAGAACGAAATGAAATATGCTATTAAACCACTATTTCATATATACAATTAAACAATATTAGCAGCAAAATGTGTTGCGATTTGTCATATTGGCCCTCCCTTCTGTACTTACTGTACTGAACCTTCCGACCTGCAGAGCCATTCTTGGCCAAGCTGCAGCACCATTAGCTTGCTGGGGTCTGACTGATATATCATCTGAAAAAAAAAAACAAAAACAAATAAATAAATAAATAAAAAATTAAGGTCCCGCAGGTTTATTGCAATAAATAAATAAATAAATAAATAAATAAAGCCCCAATATTGCACTCTTTTAAAAGAGTGCATTCTTTTAATTCTCTTATTTCAGATCATTTGTGTGTTTATCACTCTTCACACAGTAAACATACATTATTTTAACCCTTGCATTACTGATGATCTTTCTGACATGTGAAAATGCCCTTTACTGCCCATTTACCTTGGTTTTGTTTGATCTATAGTTCATATAAATCTTTGGTAAATATTGTCATTTGACTGAATTACTGATTTTAAATTGATGTTTTTCTCAGTTTTCTCTCACTGCCGTACCCAGCAGACATGACGCAGCTACAGTGCATCAGGACAGTATTCACTGTGCTTCACTTTCCGCACATTTTATGAATTAAATTCATTTTTTCCATCACATTCCATTCTACGCACAATAACCCACAAATTAGATTTTTGCTAGTTTATTAAAAATAAAAACACTGATATAACATGTGCATAAGTATTCACAGCCTTTGCCCTGATACTCAAAATCTGATCATCCTTCAGATGTTTCTACAGCTTGATTGGACACCTGTAGTAAATTCAGTTGATTGGACATGATTTGGAAACACACACACCTGTTTGTAATAGACAGTGCTGGTCAGAGCACAAATCAAGCCACGAAGTCTAAGGAATTGTCTGTAGACCTCTGAGACGGTATCGTATTGAGACACAGATCTGGGGAAAGGTCAGAAAAAATGCTGCTGCATTGAAGGTCCAAATGAGCACAGTGGCCTCCATCGTCCATAAATTGAAGAAGTTTTGAACCACCAGGACCCTTCATAGAGCTGGCTGCGCAGTCAAACTGAGTAATCGTGATAGGAGGGCCTTAGTGTGGGAGGTGACCAAGAACACCATGGTCACTCTGACAGAGATCCTATATTGCTTGGTGGAGAGAGGAGAACCTTCCAGAAAGACCATTTCTTCAGCACTCCAATACATTTCACTTTACTGTAAGGTCCAGTGGCCAGACAGAAGCTACTCCTCAGTAAAAGGCACATGAGTGCAGCGATTTACAGAGACATCCGACCAGGACAATTTGAACATCTCTGGAGATATCTAAAAATGGCTGTGCATGGACGCTCCCCATCCTTTCTGATGGCGCTTCAGAGGTTCTGCAAAGAAGAATGGGAGAAACTTTCCCAAACAGGTGCTTCAACAAAGTACTGAGCAAAGGCTGTGAAAACTTATCTATGTTTTATTTTTAATAAATTTGCAAAGATTCCAAACATATTTCTCACTTTGTCGTCATACGTTATTGTGTGTAGAATTTTGAGGGGAAAAAATAATTGAATCCCTTTTGAAATAAGGCTGTAACACAACAAAATGTACAAAAAGTGAAGCACTGTGAATACTTTCCAGATGCACTGTACTAATCAATCAACCAATACATATGTACATCAAAAATAGCATTTAGCATTTTTTTTTTTGTACTTTTGCAGATCCTGACTGTACATATGGACTTTGATGACCATGTAGAATATAGACTGGGTCCATATAAATGTCTACTAATTATCTGGATTTTGCCAGGAATATAGCTTTAAACTGCTGATATGGTGTTAAAAATCAGAATTCTTATCTGTGCTGAAGACAAAAATCCGTAGAGGAACTACAGTGGCAGTTTTACAACTGGTGTAGAGTTTTCATATCTTTAATATCAATATTGGTGACTCATTTTCATATCAGTCAGGCCCTAAAGCAAGCACATTTTGCACATACAGACACGAGTCGTGGACTGTAGCTGGTTCCCATAAGAACATATTTTCTTTTCACATGAACAGTTCAACAACAGTGGAACCTGGGCGTGGTCTTGGGGAAATAGGTGGCGTCGCTATGGAGGGCCCACTAAAGAGGAAGACCCTATTGAAGCATGGCCGAAAGCCAAAGGTGATCTTAACTTTTGAAACCTGACTTGGTTGATGGTTTGTAAGAGTTTCCACAGGTTAGAAATTCTTCTGTCTGTGAAAAATCAGAAAATACTAACTATAGGTATTAAATTAAAAGGACAATTCTGAATGTCTATCCAGTGTAATGTCCACTATAAAAATAGCCACTATGAGCTGACAGTGGTGATATGATGAAACCGGCCAGTTCTGAATGACCAGAAGATGACAGAACTGATAATAAATATAGAAGTTTTAATGGAAGCCCAGGTGAAAAGATCTGCTCAGTCATCAGTCGTTTCTATTTGTCCTTTCATCTTTAGACATTTTAAGGTCTGTGTGAATGCTTTATTTCCAACCTGTCTATTTAACTGATAAAAAAATAAGCACATTCAAATGAAATCTCGTCACGCATCTGCCAAACAAAGGTCTGAATAACAGGAGCTCACAAGTGGTGGGAGTGAATGTTTTTATAGACGTGGATTTGGAGCGTTCTTGCTTCTGTTTTTCAGCTTTCCTCATGGACACGGTATTGGATCACGCTCTGTGGCTCCACGTTGACTTTCTATGCAGCCAAAGCTCTTCGAGGCAAAGAAAGAAAACATGTGAGGCTGTCCCTTTGGAGCATTCCGTTTTAGAAGGGGATCCAGTTAATATTTCAGTGCATGATGTGATAAGTGATAACACATTGTTTCCATCATTTAGTACAAGTCCACACCCTGTAAAAAAGTGTCTGTGCTGGGCTGGATGGTGGTCTTGCCAGATGATCCTACACGACCCAATATCTTCCAGCTGAATGATGCAGATAAAGGTAACGTCTCAGTGCTTATGAATTCAGCTACCTTTTGCCATTTATTTTACTTGCTGAGTCTGTAAATCTGTGTTCTTCACAGGTAATGTTTACAAGTTTCAGACAGGGTCCCGCTTCATTGCAATCCTCTGGCACAAACACCTGGAGGAGGCATGTCGCAGCAATAGACCGCAGGTAAACCACAGTCCATTCAATTCTATTTGACTTCAGTTATAGCTATTCGTTTCAGTTCATCTGAGTTATATACTGTATTGACACACACACACACACACACACACACACCTGCATTGTTAATATGAGTGTCATTGTGAACACAGCTACAGTCTGACAATGTGAATCATGACTCAGTCATTAAATTGCATTTAGACAGATTATATCATTGGGGTTCCATTATACTGTCAGGTGTAGATTAATTTGAAATACCGGGTTCTTGATTCTGGGTTCACAATTTAATATTCACCAGATATTGATCTTGATATTGATATACAAAGCAATATTTCAAAGATGAAAATATAAAATGGTTGAATATTATTGAGTATTGTTTATTTATACTCCATTTATGTTGTGGTTTAATGTAAATACTGTCTGTTCCAGAACTCTCACTTCCATATATGGAGATTAATCTGAAAAAGAACCCCTTTTTCAATAGATGGTTTCAGTGATGTAATGACTGGCACATTGTTTACATGTTCATTCATTTGTATCTCTCAAGATAAAGGCTGAAACACACCCATTATACATTTTGGGAAATCTAAATGAAGAGTGCATCCGAATAGTAATGAATTTTGCCTGAATTTTGCTATTTGGCTTCACATGCTCATCGGCTATATCATTACCACTGAGGTCCTGAGCTACAGATCAGGCAAAATGAAGGATAATGGACAGAAAAGGAAGATTTACGTAAGGAGTTGGAACAGAAGAGCTTTTCACTCAGCTTGGGAATGTTATGGGGATAATATTGTATTGAGCTTCATGCCTGATATTTTTTTAAGACGTTCTAGTTGTGAGAATTAGAACACAGCAAATCCACCACCTTTCTTGTAGCCATGCCTACACCATAGACAACGGCAAAGGGTGAATGAAGCAATCTTGCATTTTCACTGATCATCGACCGATCAGGTTTGAGATGCGAGATGTGATCATTAAAACAAAAAGGCCTTTAATATTACAGTAACAAAAAAGTCTGTTTAATGGTGCGAAATTAAAAAGGTACAATATAAGATACAGCGTAAGAAATGTACATTAAGAAAAAAATGATGGCCTCTCTCAGAGCCTCCGATTTCATTTGTTGCGTTTTTTGAATAACTGTCTTTTCTTGCTTTCCTTTCAGACACCACCCAATCTCATGTCATTCGAATAGAAGCCGTGCTCTAGCCTTAAAATGTGAAAGTGCCAAAGCTCTCTCTGTGTGAAAGAGGAGGAATGAACCTGAGAAAGAGAGAAACCAAGAATGGATATGGATGTTGGGGGGGGGGGGGGGGGTCACGTCCACTTAGCCAAAGTTATTTTGCCTATATGTGGACTTATCCTCTGGCCTGGCCAGGGCTTCTCAGCTTCGGGCTGGGCAAAGCTCACCTGTCTTGCACTGGAACGCAAGGCGGAATGCAGTTGGCTGTGAGGAGGTACTGGTTTTACTGCACTGTAGACTGTGAGGGTGAACAGTCTGAACACTTCAGTTCCCCGCCCCCTTGCCTTACCTGGAAGCTTTGTTTTCGTTTGTTGTTGTTGTTGTTGTTTTTTTTCTTCAGTGTTGTTCATTGTCCTTGTGTCGTGAAACTTGTCGTCGAGCCCAAGTTGGGTTTGCTGGTTAGAAAAGGGTGAAGTTGTGCACAAGAGTCACACATACACTAGATGTGAGCACTGTTCTAAGGCATAACTGGAGCCGTGATGGAGAAAATCTCTGGAGGCCTTATTCAGCCACAAAAGAAGAACTACAGGGGACAGTAATATTTTTTTATATTCTACTACTGCAAGGGCAAACAGCCACAGCTAGCACTCAGAGCCATAGATACACAAAGCACAGCTGGGCCACCTGCTGCCATACTGGCTCTGACTAATCACTGCTGATGTAAATCGCAGCCTGCTATTTTCAGTAAAGCTGTAAAGGAATGCAGTGTTGCTCATTGTCAGGCAGCTACTTTTTCGTAGTGTGATGTATGTTCTTTTTTTTCTTGTTATACACTCATGATGCTGGTCAGAGACGGATTCTGCATCTGGATTTTCAGTGGCTTGTGTTATATTAACCCACCGACATCTCGATAAGTTGTGTGGGTTGTGTAGAGCTTCTAAAAACTGCTGGTTAGGTGCCCTCTAATGGCTGGGGCTCCCGGCTGGTAATCCGTCCCAGATGTTAGATGTAAGGCCATTAGACTCGATGAAGGATTTCAGTGAATGAAGGTTATTTCCCTAAAAATATCTGAATTGCACTTCATATCAAAAACGGTAATTGCTTTGAAACGACGTGGAGATCATGCAAAAACAAAAACAAGCTAAAATTTGAATATTGTCCTGTAATCATGTTCTTTAAATCTTTTTTCTGTAGATGTCAGAGCTTGGGAATTTTATACATCAGAGACATGCCCATCCCAGATGCCCGTGTGGGACCTGTATGAGTAGCCCAACTGAGAGCCAGAATGTTTTGTGTATGGGTTCCATGTTGGATGCACATATGAAATGCCACCAGGGTCAGTGATGGGACCAGGAGGGGTTAAAAATGGGTGCCATCTGGGTTATACACTGCATATGAGGGCCAAAGTGGGACCCATTTGAGATAATGGTGCGCTGTGACAATGGGAAGCACAACTCAGTTCCAGTATCAACACACATACGAACCCACTCACATATACAAGCCCACATTCCACCCACTTGAACATCTTGGCAGGGGTATTAACAGTTTGGGGACTAAATTCTTTTTCTCAATGGGAAAATGACATTTTTATAAATCACTGCGGTCCAAGTCCCAAGTGTTCCAAAATCAATACATCTTCCTCTGCATTCTATTTCAACAGAATGTCATGGGATCTTCTGAATTGTAAAGTTATTTATCTGTCGAAATGCATATAATGCTACATCCTTGCTTTAAGCACGCTGACACTCCTGTGCCTTCCGATGTTGTTGTTGTCTTCTAGCTAACAACACTAATTGCATTGACGTTTATGGCATTTGTTTGACGCTCTCTTCCAGAGTGTCTTTCTTTGATCATGTTCCACAGCTAGAAGAATTGGTGTTTGGAGTCTTCGAGAACTCATGTTGGTGGTGCTGTGTTATTCCTGTCTATTCTGAGGAATTGAACCCTAGTCTGCAATGGGAAAGTGTTGTTATCCACTACGCTATACCACCACTGTTTATTCAAAGCAGGGGCATTTTGTCGAAGTGGACCGGCTTATGTCAGTTCAGCACACGAGTGTTAGTATAGATGCAGTGTTATACATATTTTGACCTGTTAACTCGTTAGGGGAGTAAATCTACTCTGGATATGATGCAGATGCAGACTGCAAAATGTCCCAAGAAGAGGTTGAATACTCCATAATACTCATTGGTATCTGTAGGATGGACAATGGGCCTTATTCACCAACCAAACTTATTTATAACTCAGTTTTCATTAAGATTCATCTGTTTTCTGTTTTGGGATTTGATCAGGAGAACAGTGGGATTCATCATTATAAGAGCAGACCTGTGAATAATTCTGCACTTTAAAAATGAGGACTTTTCTCAAGAACAAATTTAAGAAAATTCTTAAAGATATTGGTGATGGAGGTCCTCTGATTTCAACGCTTCGCTGTACTTAGAAAATGCTTGTGACCCAGAACACACTTAACATAGCAGAAGCTATCATCATTAACAGCTTCTCCGTTCTTCAGTTCAGGGACGTATAAGGAAATGTAAGGAACTCTATACTAAATACTGTAGATCAGGTTGAAACACCTCTGTATTCCAGTTTCTATCTTCTAAATTTATACCAAAGACCACTGATGGAAAAAGAGAAACTATCAAAGCTAGAGACCTAGAAAGATGTAGCTGCATGACAGATGTTTACATCAGTGATCTGTAACCCATCATAAGTCCACCAGTCAGTCCATCTATCCCCAATTTATACAGGCTATGAATTATAGTACAGTAGGTGTCACCTGACACAGGTGGGTTTGAAACCAAGTTTAAATAGGGATGGAAAGTGGTCAGATTAGACCCCCACTGATTGCATTCAAAATGTACATTAAACGGAAACAAAAATGACATATTACAGGTTCTACATCATCACCGGTCTCATCACTCTTCCTTTATATTATAAATTACATTGTTATCTATTTGGGAAAGTTTTGGGACATTTGCGTAAACTGTAGTGGTCAAACAACTGCATTGCTGATGTTACATCTGAGGGTGTAGATACTGTAATAAAGATCCAACTTTTGATTTTGATCTGTTCATTTTGAATGCAGCCAGCAGATGGCGTAGGTGAACGCTTTCCCTCCCTGTACCTCAAGTCTTGCTCATCATTGAGGAAAATGTGAGAGAAAAATCTGTTTAACTCAACAGTTTCGTTAGAGGTAGGGGTCTCTAAGAGGAACCCTAATCGTTCTCATCTTTGTAATAGTTGTTCATACCAGACTCATGACCTTCAAAATGAAGTGTAAATGTAATGACGGTCGGTTTCTTTAATGGGATGTGTTTCACGGTGACTCATGTATGAACTTATTTAAAGGCAAGTATGAGTTTCCCTCTTGTTTGTGCAGGATCATCTACATTGTGTTTTGGTGTGCTTGCATTAACTTCTGAATGTGAAGGTGGAGGCAGCAGCACACTGAGACTAACTGTATTGGTCTCGTTTTATTTCTGAAAAGCTTTTAAGAAGTATTTGTAGGATGTTTTTTCTACTCCCTGAGTCTCTAACCTGCACTGGTTAGTGTGCTACCTTCTCAAAAGGTTAAAGGAGCAGTTCTGTAATCTGCCACTTCTGCAGCATGTATGGTCATCATCACAGGCAGTGATTTAACTGTAGAGGAACTTCAGTACTACTGCTCACTCCAAACTTCAGAAGAAGTCAGTGGGTCAGATGCTGGACAGTAGATACTTAATCACTTTTGGTTTCCCAAAGCAATGGTTCTCAGACCGGCTTATGCTGGAAGTTGGGATGTACACTGGCTGTGTTCCTGAGGACTGGTTTGAGAACCACTGCCCTGGAGAACCGTATTATAAATAGAAATTAAGAACCTTTTAAAGGATTTAGGAACCTTCAAATAAAATGGTTATAACAAATAAGGTATGTGGAGGGTCTTAACGCATCAACATGTTCTACACACACAAATCCGGCCCCCCAGGACTGAATTTTCTCACCCAGGTTCAATGGCATCGTTTAAGGAGATCTTTCAGCATCTTTGTTTTTAAGCTTTTACAGCCAGTTCAACGTTGAAGTATTAAGAGTATAATTACATTCATACTTTTCAGCAGCTCATTGTCTTCTGCTGTAAGTGTGTTGATGAGAGTTGATGAAGTTCTATCAAGTGTCCATTATGGATCATGTGATCATTTGAGGAGGTTCGATGTGATGCTGAAAATCATGTGTCTTACAGTTACTTTGCCTCATCGACCAGCGTTAATCATTTGAAGCGATACTGTCTTCGTGCCGGACAGTGTAAGTCCGTGCCTCGCTTTGAGAAACCCTGATCATCCATACACATGAAAAAAAGAGCAGTAGTGTATGCTGACCATTAGCCTTCCTCTGTCACGGAAGACCTCGAGTGGTTATGTTGAAGTCTGAGAGATTATGAACAGTCGAATGGAACCTTGTTTGAATAAAATGATTTGTGCAAATCTAAAACGGACACCAAACTTCAACTTTAAATGCCTGAATTATGCTTTATTCTTTTCCCATAAACACCGATTAGCAAATAAACAGTAGTTGTGCATTAACACACACTTGGTTCACGTTTCAGTTTTCAGTCTTTAATGCGAAAATCGTTGTGAATTATTTGATCATGGAGTTCAGCACTTTTTGTGGCGTCCCACAGGGCTATGTTCTAGGGTTTGTTGATGAAGCAGGGGTCTACACACAGGGTTTAAAGGGGTTAACGTCTGCAGACGTGTGTTCCATGCAGAAGATAAAAAGTTTTGCTGTTGCAAAATCATCTAAGCCTTTGATTGAATGTGACGACGGGTGCATGTGATAGGATGCCCTGTTTATTGCAGTACAGTCTGCCTATCGGTTAGTTTTTTGTTTTGTTGTGTATTTTTTGTTCAGACTATCCAGACAAGCAAATGGGCATTTGAAATACTCCCATATTTTGTGGACATTTTTACAAATCCCTGTCAGAAACCGAGGCCGCTGGTCAGGTATTTGTCCGTGACGGTCAGCCGTACGCTGCAGATGTGGCAGATTGTTATAAAACACTGGAGGATTCCTTTAACTGCAGGAAGACTTTAAGTTCAGTCCTCCTCTCCACAGGTTCATCTTATCTGTTAATCATATCAGACTTGATCTGATACAATAGGATGTCAGACACTCAGCAGACAGAGGTTTGACAGCGATGAGAATATGTTTGACAGAGTGTTATTTATGTTTTCTTTTGGGAGTTCCAAACCCGGTTCGACCCTTTTCTTGAACTCTGACAGAAGTAAGAAAATGTTCCTCGAATTTCTGCTTGTATTCTCACAAGTATCCTGTCAGACCAGTTTTTGTTTCTGTTGCCTTTTGGACTGAAAAAGATAGATGTTACAGACTATAGAACACTGCATGTAGCTGTTTTTCTGCTGTCTGTTGTGACTGAAAATGCAACTCTGCTGTATTCTTGTGAATGTTTTGTTAAATTATTTCCTCTTTCATTGTTGTACATTTGTGTTTTCTTTTTTTGGTTTAAAATGTCACGTCTCATGAACAACAATTAAATGGCACTTCTGTAAGGAGGTTTATTTTGATGTATTTGTTATTTATTGCTTTTTGATATTCTTTGATGTTTTTTTGGAAGCCCATTTCTCATTTATTCATTAATAAAGAGAAATGGATTAAGGAAAATCTGATTATTTTATTTTTTTTTAGATTTTTAGATGAGAAGCACCTCGTTGACCTGGCTTACAATGATCTCATTTATGATTTTCCATTATGGGGTTACACTTACACTTATTACACTGCAAACAGTGATTTGTCTGCTGAAACTAAAAATGACTGGGTTTATTATTTTTCAAAGGAACATAATAATAAAAAATCTGCATCCCCCCCTTGTTTGTGTGGTATGGACTTGGGCCGTGTCCAGGGATTATTCCTACACTGAATGCAGGTAGACTGTGGACCAATTGCAACCTTGACCAAGCCAAAGCATAGGCGATGAATGAGTTTCAGTCAGTTTTCCTTGTTGCTCTACACTCATTTTTACTCTATACCTTTAAAAAATGTTTCGTCAGAGCTTAAAGAACTGCAAACGTACACAGATAAATGTTAAAGAAAATGTTAATAAGTGGAAAAGGTGTTAGTTGTTTGAGTAGAGAAATGTGGGTGGTTTTGTTTGGCCATACACCTTGCTTTAGGTTATCTGGATAGAAATGACAATATAATAAATATATAAATAGGGACAGTTCTTACATGTAAAGTGTTGTTTTATTTAAACATCTTTAATATTTATATTTAATTTCTATTATATAGTTTTGTTTTATTTAGGCTTTAGCCTCTGAACATTGGTCCCCCAACTGCTTGTCTACCCAAGTGTGCAAGAATGCATTAAAATATTGTTTATTAAAAAAAAAACTATGTAAACAATATTTTCATGCAGTTCAATGTAAAGTTTAGACTAAATGTTGGACAAAAACAACGGTAAAGAAACGGTAAACCTTCAGCAAAGCAATGCATTGCATACAAAATCAATTCTGTCATCATGCACACTTAACACTAGAACCTAATCCCTTTACAAGACAAAGACTTCATCAGAACATGCCTCATTAATGTCAAAACATCTTTTCATGTTAAAGATTAATGATCAGCCCTTGGCTGATATCTCCGGTTCCTATCAGGTTTGAGTATTCAGCAAAACTGAGCAGACCTCAGTTCAACATGCTTTCATACAGTAAAGAAATCTGTCAGATCTTATCACTGCTGAATTGATTTCTTTAAAGGAAAACAGAACTCAATCTGTCATACAACCGGAGTCAGAGGAGATTAGATTATGCATACCTTAGACCTTTTTCCAGTGTCTGGCCATCTATTGTGTGCCTAAGATGAGTATATTAAAAATCACTTCAAAGCCTCTTAAGACAGCAATAAGTGATAGACAACTTCATCTGAGAGGAAGGACATATAATTCCGGAACTCATAAATTACACTTTAATTACTTAAAACATTAAAGACTATTTTTAAATATGTTAAATTCAGCCCAACATACTGCTGCAAAACGTTTCCTGATTTCATTCAGTAACTAAACTGTAGTATTTTATATTCATTACATTGAAAATAACATCTTTCAAACCTTTCTTTGTTATAATGTTTATACTGTCTGATCAGTAATTTACTCCAAAATAATATTCTAATATTCCGAGGTTCTGGATTTCACATGAGCTGTTCTCCATACTGATCACCAGTCAACAAGAAAAGGCTTCAAATATATTACTTTATGAATATAAAATATGACAGTTTAAGTATCTAAATGAAATTATGTACATGAATATTCAAATTTGTGACGCACATTTATATTGGGCTCTAGAATGTACATGAAGGTGACATGTTTGCTAGAAAACAGTTAATTTATTTTCTTGCTTAGAAAATCAACAAAATGTAATTCATAGAAAGATGTGTAGAATGTTGTATATAGTAACTCTGCCATTTAATATAATTTGAATTAACCAGTAGATAAAAATTCAAAATTCAATTCAATTCAGTTTCAATCTTTAAAGTTGAAATTTGTGTTTGATGAACCAATACTTAATCTAATATCATTGATTATTTTAAGATTTTAAAATTCTATAATTTTAAGATAAAAATAATGCATATGCACTTTGCCTAAATTTGTGGGGCATTTTCATAGTTTTTAATACACGTTTAAGCTACTCGATTTTTTTGAATGAGATGAAAATATGAACAGAATTTAGATGTTTGAGTTTGACAAAGTTCTGACCATGGTTTTTCATGCAAAATTATGTTCTTATTTGTAAAGACAATAAAAACCAATACAAGAATTTGACTTCAAAAAATGTTTGACTTCAAAATGCAATAGTTTTGATAAATTATTTGCAATGACTACATTGACAAGCATGTTTATAAGAGTCAATTCTTCAAAATACACGACAGTGTTACAAATAAAACAAGAACAAAAAGAAAACACCCTGAAAGTCCTCTTCTGTTTTGTTATTTATGTATCAGTATTAACCAGTCTCAGGACTTTTATTCAGACATTTTTACTCTGTGAGCAAACCACCACCATGGTTTGATAGGGTAGGTCTTCCAGTTTATATGTGTATTATGTCTGTAGGTTACTCTGATCCTGAGTTATGAAACCTAGAAAACGGGTGTAACTGCAGAGCTCGGACTACAATATAATCAACTCGCAACAGTCAGCAGGTTTTCTCAAAAACCATCAATACATACATCACAACACTTTAAATAAACAAGACCAGACAATATGGGTCAGACTGTAATCTAAAAGTGATAGCTTGTGTACACTCTGACCAGAAGCGTTTCCACAGCAACATCTGGACTGTCTGGAATCTGAGTAAACATAAAGATAAGCAGAAGACAAATGAAGAGAAATGCTCCGTATCCAAGACGTCAGTGAGACTCCGTTCTGACATTTTGACACTGATGGAACCAACGTCAGTAGATAACTTATGTAAGAATGAGGTGCAATCTTTAACAGGTCTTGATTTTTGTTGTTTGTTTTGTAACGAATTTGAGCATCTCTGTCCATTCCAGCAGAATACACACGACCCCGTGCTGAAGAGAAAACAGCTCTTTTGCAATTATTCATGCATGCCTTATCTGAAACAACAAGAATGACGGCAGAAGCTGCAACGATGCCAAGAAGTGCTGTGTTCGCTGCATTCTGTGCCTGTTAGAACCAGACTGTTAGCTATCATATGGACTACACCGTTCCACATTCACCTTCTACACCTATCATATGAATAAAGGCTATCATATGACCTTTTTTAAAATGTGAAGTTTCAAGAGCGATTCAGAGTGTTTTGTTCTTTACGGTGCAGAAAACAGGAAGAGTGGCTCACATGTAATGATAACCATTGCATTCACTATTTTCCAAATGATTAGTGAGCCGACGTGGGTTTTATGAGATCTTATTATCACTCTTACATAGTGACATATCATTGATGTCAAATGGAAACGCGCATCTCCATAATGGCATCTTTACAGGAGACAGAGCAAAGAATGCTCTAAAAAATTGAATGGAAAACAATGTAAAATAACTGTAATTAATCATAATTTTAGAGCATTTCTATTGGTTTATTGATCCAGAAATATTTGCACAGTATACAGAGCAGCTACAGGATACACGTCATGGAGAAAAATAATAATGGACATACATGGTTTTCAATTCAATAGGCTTTATTCTCATGACCATATTTACATTGTATTCATTGGACAGTGATATGAATCTGACACTTCTGCAATGAATGTACTTTAAAATGAAAAATTTTGTCCACAATAAGCAACAACTATGACTACGCTGGTTTATCTATGATGGTGCATACTGACATATTGATGGTTGAATTTTTCTGTGTTCAGAAATAAGAGTTAATTGCTCTTTAACACGGTGCTCATTCATGTTGACAGAGATGCTTTTCTGTAACACAGGGAATAATTTAGAGTAGACCCTGAAACCAGTGGTTAAACAGGATTTAAACTGTTGAGCATTTTTGAAGAAGTTGGTGAGGAACATTTTAAGAATCTAACCTGTTAACACTAAATATAGAGAATTAAGGTCAAATTTTACAAAATGTGAATATTCTAATGGAATGTTGGTTGTGATATTGGGTGATCAAACCTTACGTCTTAACGAAAAAGTTTTCAAAACATCGAATACCAACATTAACTTTACATAAAGGATGAATATGATGAGGTATGATGAGCGAAACCCAACATCTGCTAAACTTCCTCACATACACTGAAATTCTAATGTTCAGTGAGTTTAGGTCATGGTGTTCTGTAACCACACTTTGATGTCTCTCTAATGTTGGAAGTTGGTGTCAAACCAGTATTGTTTTTTGATGTGTAATTTTAATTTCATGAAATGGATTCTTAAGATTTTTCTGCTGTAACTTCAGAAAATGAATTGATTGTTTAAACATTCAAATATGGCCATTACGCAACTGAACAGAAACAGATTTATTGGCAAAGTATGTTGACATACACACACACAAACAAACACACACACACACAACTAAGTTGATTGATCCTTTGGTGTTCATCTATTGTACAGAGTTTATAAATAATAGAACTAATATAACTAATAATAGAAATAATAGAAACCAACTATATGAGGACACTACAATACACTGTCCTTTCTGCTCAATTTACAAGCAATAAGCAGACTATTTAATCAAATTAATATACAATATACACATTATTTACACTATCCTGTTGACACAGTATACAATCAATAAGCAAACTCTGAGCACAACAATATTCAGACAATGCACATTCTATTGTAGACCAAAGAACACCATATACAGTTACATACAGATTATATGGGAACAACCAAAACACAAGTGTGTAGTTATGCACACATTAGTGTATATCATTTATGGGAACAGAATTCTGGTTTACAGTCTCACTAATGCAATGAATTATCAGCAAGTAATCCATTTTTGGAAAACCAACTGACCTAAATCCCAGTTTAATTGCCAAAGCAGCTTCCAGTGCATGTTTACTGCTCCGTCTATATGTAACATAACTTTATCAGTGAGAGTGAGCGTGGCTCACGATGGGAAGGGAGGGGCTGTTTGCTCTCACTCTCTTTTTGCTCACTTGGCATTCAAATTTCAGAATAAAAGTTCTGAGAAGGGATAATAAAGACGCATGCATAAATGACAAAAATAATAAACATCATTTAGGTTGTTTGTTTAATTTCATTTGCACTTGTTAACTGATTGTAAACACCAAAGTAAATTCATCAGGACATATAATTCATTAAAATTTCAGTGTCGGCTCAAAAAACACTTTAGACGATCAATTTCCAAAGTGTTTTTTAGTGTTTATAAGCAAAATCAACACCATAATAAAGTATAGGAGGTACTCCAGTACCAGTGAAACCCGCTGGTCTAGCAGATGGTATTACTGGCATGGTTAAAAAAAAACTGGATAAACCCATCATGTGATCATGTGATCAATCAGTCGCTCGGGGGCGTGGCTTCAGAGAGACGCCTCGTCACCAGCAGCCAATCAGAATCCTTGTAAAGACTCAATAAAGTTGTGTGCTGTAAACAGAGCTGCTGCTCTTTCTTGTCATCTGAGCTGAAAGGTAAGAAATACAGCTCTAAACTGGGAACACGGCTGTTGTTGTAGGCTATTAAAGCTCCAAACCTACGCGGAGATCTTCACACAAGCTCTGCTTTTCCGTTCCACCTTAAATGGTGCGGGTTTCCATAACGGCGCCCGCACGCGCTCCTATACAACTGCAGGGTCTTTTAAGGTGGACTGGAACGTTCGACAAACTCCTCAACCTGCTGCCTTCGCTTTGTTTACTCGGCGTTTGAGGCTGACAGGGTCGTTTTAACCCTGAACTCTGAGGTGACGGTAGGAGAAGGTCGGGGCGCTGCAGAGCTGGGAAATAAAGTGGGGTTTAGGCTTTTTCTCTTTGTTTACTCCTGGATTTCAGCCTCGAGTCTCTGTTTGGGGTCTCGTGACAGGCTGAGGCAGTCACAACCAGTCTGTTCAGACTCTAAAGTGGAGTTTAGCTCTTATAAGGAGGAGAGTTTTGAGTATGAGCAGGGAGAGGGGTTTACAGAAGCTCCTGTGAGTCTGTGTGTGTGTGTGTGGCTGTGTCTGTCTGTGTTTTCTCTGAGCTCTTCTCTCTTCTACCATCAGCTGTGCAGCATGTTTATGGTGGTGACCTCCATCCTTGCTCTGTGCTTGAGCACAGGGTTTAGTGCTCCCAACTTGGACCGGCAGCTGGATGACCACTGGGATCTCTGGAAGTCCTGGCACAGTAAAAGTTACCATGAGGTGGGTGTGAAATCACCATTGTTTGAAAATTGTCATAAATATGAAAAAATGCATTAAAACTATTGCTGGTGTGATGCATGACCTTTTGTACTTCAAATATCTACCTTCTGCAGTGCACAATTGTATGCATAGTGTAAGTTAGTGTGTAGATCCTCATTTTATACTATATAGGTGTGTAAACTCTTTTAATGCATCTTATTACTGAGAGGGACTTGTGCCTGTTTCACTCACCCTTACACGTGATATATTGATTTAAATGTTAATTTGGGCCACTAATAACATTTTATTAAGTTTATTTTTTCTTGGAATTACTTTTAGCAATGATCAATTGTGATAAATGGTATTGAACCTGGGAACTGACTTTAGATTTATAGTATCGATGGTAGGCTTTCTTACTTCAGTAGGCCTTCATTAACTTTGACCTGTTCTGATTGTACGCACACTTGCAAGACACTAGTTGCTTTCATGGAATGTATGCGGTCACAGCTCTTGATGAAATCTGTTTACCTTGTAATGGTGTGCTGTCCTGCAGAAAGAGGAAGGCTGGAGAAGGATGGTGTGGGAGAAGAACTTGAAGAAAATTGAGCTTCATAATCTTGAGCACACTCTGGGAAAGCACACCTACCGATTGGGCATGAATCAATTCGGTGACATGGTAAGAAGCTGACTCGCTATTAGGTTCTCTTGGTCTTTGTTGCGTGAGTTTGTAGTCCTCACTAACCTAATGACTTGCATGTTTACTTCCTTCAGACCAATGAAGAGTTCAGACAGGCGATGAATGGCTACAAAATGAACCCCAACAGAAAGTCTAAGGGTTCCCTGTTCTTGGAGCCCAACTTCTTGGAGCTCCCCAAGCAGGTGGACTGGAGAGAACAGGGTTATGTCACACCAGTGAAGGATCAGGTAAAACTTTGTGGATCATGCTATCTTCATGTTCTTTTAAGGTCATGTTAAAGGTGTTCTTTTCCTAAAGTAGTTTTGCCATGAAGGGCCAGATGGTACAGGAAAATATAAAGTCTAGACAAAGTTCGAACAAGTAGTAATTCATTCAGTGCATTATCTTGTGAAAATGGAGCTTTAAGAACTACCATGCCCTTTCCAAGTAGAGCGTTCAGTAAAAAAACCTTCTCCCTGTATGTTCTCAGGCTCAGTGTGGCTCATGCTGGGCCTTCAGTAGTACAGGAGCTCTGGAAGGCCAGCACTTCAGGAAGACTGGCAAGCTGATATCTCTGAGTGAGCAGAACTTGGTGGACTGCTCTCGTTCAGAGGGTAACCAGGGCTGCAACGGAGGCCTCATGGACCAGGCCTTCCAGTACATCAAGGACAATGGTGGCATCGATTCTGAGGAGTCTTACCCTTATGTCGGAAGGGTACGGGGAAAGCATGCATAACATTGTGTTAGATTAACACCTCTAGCCCAATTGGTGTGAAGTAATGAGTTGCCTGACTGGTTCTCTTGTCTACTTTCAGGATGATCAACCATGCCGTTACGACCCTCGGTTCAACTCCGCTAACGACACTGGGTTTGTTGACATCCCCAGCGGTAAGGAGCATGCTTTGATGAAGGCTGTTGCTGCTGTGGGTCCTGTATCGGTTGCCATCGATGCTGGTCATGAATCCTTCCAGTTCTACCAATCTGGTGAGTTAATGGCATGATTAACTTGTCTTTGTGGCTTCAAATCCCTTTCAGCACTTTCTTTTGAACGGTTCATGTGTTGCTGCCCTTCTTACATTGCTGGCCATTATGTCTTCTCCAGGCGTCTACTACGAGAAGCAGTGCAGCAGTGAGGAATTGGATCATGGTGTTCTCGTGGTTGGTTATGGCTTTGAAGGAGACGATGTAGATGGGAAGAAGTACTGGATTGTGAAGAACAGGTATTGGACGCTCAATGAAAGAATACCAGCTGCTGGTTACTTGTGCAAATTCAGCTTACAACCAGTGCAATGACCTTTGTTGGTCCAAGAATGATCTTTGTAGCATAACAAGCAAATATTGGCCTTTCTTGAGGTCTCTAGTGATTGATTCATGAACTGCAGGAAACATGGTGTAAAACTTGTCTTGTATCAAAATGAACATTGTACTTGTAAAAAGTATAGCTTTTAATTTTAATGTCCTTTGTTTGTCTAGCTGGAGTGAGAAATGGGGTGTCAAAGGCTACATCTACATGGCAAGAGATCGGAAGAACCACTGTGGAATTGCAACATCAGCCAGCTATCCTTTGGTGTAAACCTGCCAGACTGTGAATTCGCTGAATTCTTGCTGTGGTGGCCTCTGAGCAACCTTGACTGCTTTTGGGCCTGAAGCAAAACTACAAATGTGACTAACAGAGTTTTAGCAACACATTTTTGAATTTTTTTTTTTTTTTTTTTTTTTTTTTTTTTTTTTCTTTTAGACTTTTTATGAAATATTATTTGTAAATAAGCTTCGTTTCCTTATGTAGGTTTGTTTGCCTGCTTCCTGTGTTTTATACAGGCATGCAAATGTTACATTAAAACATTCTGACCAATGAGAAGCTTGCTTTTACTTGATTTACATATGCATGCTGCATGTACATTTTGATTAAAACCTAAAGGTAGAAAATCCATCAGTTTGAAGTGTTATTTGATGCAGTGCATGGTTTGGTTGCCCCCTTTTTATGGTAATGAAGGTTCATTCTGAGTTTCTAAGACTAGCACGAAGACTACTCAACACAGAAAACTTGTTTTGGTGCACTGTGTGTCCAAATTGATAAGGTGGCTACTCCCCTGTGGTTGTCACTCTTGGCGCTACAGCCTATCGCTGTGTGTTTTTGATAAGATGCTGCACAAGTTAAAATGTAACACAGTCACAATGCCCTTCCTCTCTGAATGTAGCTTAAATAGAAGTATAAGCTCTTGAATACATTTTACACTCTTCAAGAGAATCTTTGCATATTCGCATATTCCTTAATTTCCCTGAAGGAACCCTCCCAAGGGATCAAAGTTCTATTCTATTCTATTACTAGACTATAACTTTCAAAATTTGCAAAACCTGCAGACCTTGTGTTTCCAGTATTGTCTAGAATTTGTGTCAAGAAGAAATTAGGCTGTTCTAAGACCTTGTAAATCTTGTGCAAAAGCTTTAATCCAACTGTATAAGTATAAAAAGTAATTTACACTTGTCAGTTTTTCACAAACTCCTCATGGACCTGGATGTCATTTCAATATTGGGCTTTTAGAGCGCAGAATGAATGTGCTACAGCAACCTATTTAATAAAAAATGGTGCACATTGTTTTCAGTTTATTTTCAAAAAAAGATCATAGTTACATCATTACAGGTTTAATATATATAATATATAAAATATATTTAACTTGCCAGTACCTACTAACTTTCCATTATTGATCATACTTCACTACAGCTGGTAGCTTCTCTGCTCACATTTAAAGGGTTTGTTTGACACCACTTATTGGATTGACTACCATACAGTGCAGTGGGGAAGTCTCAGATCTGAGAATGTAGATTTACAGAGGACAGGAAAGTCTCTTTGGGCCCTTTCTTAACAACTTAAAATTCCAGGATTGTCAAGGCACAGTTCTTTGGAGGTGTAGCTATTCAGTGAAATTGGTTTGGATGTTGAGGAATAACCACTAAAACTGCCAGGAAATGAAAAACGGTTCTGTTCCTTCAAGCTTGACTCAAGTTTGTATCTGAACTCATGTGTAAAATCACTACTCAAAACAGTGTGAGAGAAAAAAAAACAATTTAAACAACCAGTAGGCAGAGCTTTACTGGTTCAATGCATTAAATGAAAGGTTTGCAATTCATTTTGAGATTTTTAGGGAATGGTGTGAGGCTCGCCAGTCCTTCAGGCAGTTTTATTTTGAGAAACCAACACCCTATAAAATAATGTATTTACAAAAAACTACAAAATCTCAAACTGAATTGCACATCTTTTATTCAACACATCCACATGTAAAGCTCTGAGGAGCAGATACATGTTTTAACTTCTAGATGTGAGATCATGTTGAAGTTCGGTACATTTGGAGAAGTGGACACGAGTAATGGATAAAGCTGGATAACATTAAGCTTTTGGAATGGCTTTCTCAAAGACCTCATCTCAACTCTATCCACAACAGGTGGCTTATGATTAAACATGCCAAGATACCAACCAGTTTGTGTTCTTCCAACTCTTTATGTTGTCATCTCCAACCAGAATTCATGAATTCTATCCTACAAGAAGATCATATAAGTTCATATAAGTCACGGAAGCTCCATGTCCAAGTCTTGCCGTGATACACAAGTGCATGAGTAGGGTAAAGGGGAGTGTTTGATATTTTGCTGAATTGCTGCTTTAACTGAAATCTCAGCTCAAAAAGTGGAAACTGCTATAATCATAGAATGAGTCCATCAGAGAGAGTCCAAATTCAGCACAAACAGAGACAGGCCGCAACCAGTGTGATGCTGAGTCACTTTATACGTGGATTTGCCGTGAATGCTGTCTGGCTTGGCCTTATCGCTGAAGCTGTGAATTTGAGAGTTGGACTCATGTTTAGCTGTGTTAGATGTGTGGAGTATGGGATTGGGAGTCATATGCTTGGCTTTTTATCATTATCTTGTTTATTAATATTGTTCTGCATCCTGGACACCGTAGCTGAGCTACAGCCGAGCTGCGTTTTATAGTGTGTGGAAAGTCACACTGGCAGGATCTCAATAAAATCAGATGTAACTGGAAGCACAAAAAGCCAGTCATCAAGACAGTCCAGTCCAATGGTCAGCAAATGTATCATATTAGACTTGGTTAAATGGTTTCATGGTTGTTCAAACCAAATGAAAGCTTTTCTTCATTAAATATACCTGCCTTGCTGTAAGTGTGTATTTTACTTTAAATGTAAAAGTTATTCAGGATGTTTTTCTTCTGAAAAGAAATAAAGCTCAGCCTGGTCAGCTTAGCTATTGATCAGCATATGGAGATTTTTTTTTGTGGGAATATGATGGCTTAGTAGGTCTGAAATACCCAGCTGGTCAACCATCATGAGCACCAAGACAAAGCTGGTTGACCTGCAGAATCATCAAGACCAAGTTGATCAAACCAACATGATCAGCAGAACCAAGCTGGCTGACCAGCATTACCAGCATTACACCTAAACCTTCTACACTACACCTTCCTGCTCAACTAGGGAATGTGGGGCAAAATGAACCCATCCATCATGGTTAGATGGACCACCATTTGAAGTTACCCCCAAAGCTCTGACTCAAATAAAGTTTAGTTTCTTATTATTCACAAATTTGGTGTTAAAATCTGTGTTGGTGCTACTTATCTAATCAGCAGGTCATGTGGCAGCAGTGCAGTGCATAGGATCCTGCAGGTACAGGTCAGCAGCTTCATGCAATGTTCACGTCAAACATCTGAATGGGGAGGAAACGTGAACTTGGTGATTTTGAGTGTGTCATGATTGTTGGTGCCAGAAAAGCTGATTTGAGAATTTCTGCTCAGTCTCTGATCTCCTGAGATTTCCTTTAGAGCTCGAGTTTCTAGAAGTCCCTCAGAGTGGAACCTTAAAGAAAAGCCCAGTGAGCTGCAGTTCTGCAGGCCTGAAATACCTTCAGATTGGTTCAAACAGCCAGAAAAGCTTCAGTAGCTAAAATTACAATTCTTCAATTGAGGTGAGCAGAACAGAATCTCAGAACACACATTTCTAAGATTGAGGCAGATGGACATTTCATGCCAGGAAGAAATTGAGGCTGTTTGGATTGTTTTATTCCAGTCTTTTATCTTAGTTGTAGGTCGACCTGAATAAAAACGACTCATCTTACCCCACTCTCCACTAATTCAATTTGACTAATGTTAACATGGCAAGCCTGAGTGGCATAAATCACTTTAGTTCAGGAAAAGAACCCTGCCTAGAAGCTAAACGAGTTAAATGGGTTCTTTACTAAGCTATATATAGCTCTTGTCCAATAAAAAACATGTATCTCCGTTTTTGTCCATATTTCATTTTCTTTCTGTTCAGAACCCTGTAGCTGCTCTGTGTAAATACACGGTGTAAATAGTTCTGAATGATTTGACCAATAGAAATGCTTTAAAATGACTGTTAAATACTCTTTACGCGTTTCATTGGACAGCAACGATATGCACCACTGTTTATGGATTCCCTTTGGATTATTGTTCTTATGTAGAATAGAAGGCAAAACTCAATTGTCTGTAGAATTACAAAGTGCTTATTAGAAAGTCTTCTACAATTAACTGTTAACTGCTTATGTCATGGATAAATAAGAAAATAATAGAAATATTAAATAAAAAAATATGAATTATGAAAAAAAATTTAAAAAATCACAGACAGACAAATAAGAAAGTGTGATAGGAAAGTGTTACTTTGTGCAGGAGCTTCCTTCTGATAAGAGGATCTTTAGCACCCTCTAGTGATGTAAGATGAAGAAAACAGCACATAAAGGCTTTGATATTTTAGAGTTAACTTTTTATTGTATTTATTTTTTATTTAAAAGATCATGTTTTACACAGTTATGACACTTAAACAATGGTCATGTGAACAGCTGTGACTGAAGAGGAACATGTCATGTTTGTACTGTACGGGTGGGGTGTACAACTCACACACACACACACACACACACACACACACACACACACACACACACACACACACACACACACACACACACACTGTCAGGCTGAGGGAGATTCACTTGGCACATTTTTTGTAAATGGAGATGTACTCATTGACGTCATCGGGGGAACCTAATACAACAGGGACCCTCTGGTGGATGGTCTCAGGTTGGATGTCCAGCACATTCATTGCTCCTGTGGTGGCCATCCCTCCAGCCTGCTCCATAATGAAGGCCATGGGGTTGCACTCATACAGCAGCCTCAGCTAAAGCCCAGCCAATCAGAGAGGAGAGAGAACTCTGTTAGAACTCAAAATCCATCTAAATGCTTCAGTGGATCCAGGCCTGATTTCACTAGTCAAATGATCATCAATGACCCTCAAATGACCCTCAGTACTATACAGAACCTATTTTGCTTAGATTGAGTTACATATCCTTTCTTTGTTTTATTGTTCTTTTCATGCTGACATTTGGTTCTCAACATCCATGAACAACCTTAAAATGGACATTTTTCTTTGCCTGGTTCACTGGTTCTCATCTGCTCCCTGACATCTACCTTCTTGAGGTACAACCCTTCAACCATTAGACCAAGCCAAGAACCATTTCACATCTGGTCTCACCTTGCCCTTTGGACTCTTAACATTAGCTGGGTACAAGAAGATCCCTCCGTAAACCAGTGTCCTGTGAACATCAGCCACCATGGAGCCCACATAGCGCCCTCCATAGGGTGAACTCCCATCCTGCAGAGAGAACAGCACAGTCAGTTAGGACAGAAACCACCACTTAAGATTACAAACTGTTCAGACCCTAAAATTAAGAATTTTACCATTCAGAGGGAGATGTATTTAAACAAGCTGATATCCCTTCATCTAACGGTCATGGTGACCCTAATTCTTCAATACATCAGAATTGCACTTCAGTAAATGCACTGACTGGTCAAGAACTGAACTTCTGAATATCTATCACTTACCTCTGGGAATTTCTTCTTCTGCAGGTATTCTGTAACATCTGGGTAAAAATGCTGAGCATAACCTTCATTAAGGCTGTAGATCTTCCCTTTCTTCTTTATCTTCACATCCCTGTCCACCAGAATAAACTCCCCAATAGCCTGGTTATGGATGGGGGAGATCAAAAAAAGACAATAAGCTAAAGAACAGCCAAGTGGGCTCTAAGTGCACTTCTAGGCCTTATTAACAATTATCATAGACAGCCATTCATAGATCAACTCTGCATTAAATCCCAGTTTAGTTATTAAATTATGGAGCAGGATGATTCAACCCTTCCTCATTCATGAAGACTTCTAGTAAAGAGTTTGTACTGAAAACTGGGGAAAACAATATGCAATATGCATTCGTAACGCAGGTGAAGATCAAAGCCAGGCAGCAACGATTACAATAAAAGCAAACATTATGTTTAGAGATGGAAAGCTGAGAAACAGACTCACAGGGTCAAGCATGAAGCAGTTGACTCCTTGACCTGTGGACAGAACCAGCATGGTGGCACTGCCATAGAGGGCATAACCAGCAGCTACAATCTTCCTACCAGGCAGCAGGGCATCCTTCTCTGTGGGTTCACTGTCATTCTCCTGACACACACACACACACACACACACACACACACACACACACACACCTTTTTATTATACTCCATTGACTGCAAAATGGCCTGTGCAATATTAATTATTCAAATGTGCATAAAAAAACACAACTGGCAAAACACACTTAAAGGAAATGTGCATGATTTCAATGATTTCAAATGAATGAATGAATGAATGAATGAAATGAATGAATGGAATTATATATAATAAGTATAATAATTTCATTGCAGTCATGCCAAAACCTTGTATCTCTATTCCTATTTTTACTTATTGAAATAATCACAATCTAGCAATTATATTGACTGAACCATTGAAACTTAAGGAGATGTCTTTCACACATGGAGTTGAATTTTGGGGGATACAAGGATATTGCAGGTCAGTGATGTATATTTTATATACAGTGAAGTATATTTTCAGTGTGGACTGACTGGACTGAGGAATACCTTTTTGTAGATGGCAAAAATAGTTCCAATCGAAGCTAAACAGTCAATGTTCGAGGAGCCATCCAGAGGGTCAAAGCACACCACATATTTACCCTGGAAGAGAAAAGAGAATCCATTTTATATATTGTATATTATATACAATAAAATATTATATTTTTTCTGTTTTATGCAGTTAATAAAAAGTGCAGAAATGTTTGTTCAAAATTTCCCCCAATTTAGTGTCCAATTCTACTAATAAGCTAGGATCCCCATCATGTAATGCAGTGTTCTGGGAGGTGTGAAGCCAGCATCCTTTAAACGTCCATTAACTGAACATCACTGGACATCATCTCATCCCAAGCTCATCATGCTAGGAGGAGACTGTTACACCAAACAGACACCTGCATTACCTAAACTAGACTTTTTAATTTTCTTTTTAAACCCCTCTTTTGGAGGACAAGTATACTTTTAAGTAAGTAATAAGTATACTTATTAACATTTTCACATACTTTGGAGTAAAAATGGCAAAGGAAGGGAAGTTAAACCATACCATTTGTGAACTGATGACATAAAACAGATATTCATTATATATTATTATTATTATTATTATTATTATTATTATTATTATTGATTAGTAGTAGTAGTAGTAATAATAATAATAAAGAGAGAAAAAAGAACAGCACTGTAAAATCAAGAGAAGTGAGAATAACATATAAACATAAAGAAATGTCAATCATATTTTTTAGTAAATGTAGCAACATTAACTATTTACATTATTCACATTATTATTTACATAATAAATTCACTCGATTAAGCATCTCTTAGCATGCAGAGGGAGGGCCACCCATGTGTTGAAAAGCCAATTATCTTCTATTGAATTGCAACAGGAATAAAAAACAACCAAACAAACAAAATACTCCCACCCTTTTTTCTGGCTCTACGATGATGGCTTTCTCGTTCTCCTCAGAAACTAGCACACAGGACGTGAAGGAGGACTTGATCATATTGACGACCAGGTCATTGGACAAAATGTCCAGCTTCTTTACCTGGTCCCCCGTTACATTTGTACTTCCTGCAATCCCATATCTGAGAGAGAGTGAGAGAGAGAGAGAGAGAGAGAGAGAGCATATTTCAGCTTGTTATAATACACTGATCACTTTATAGATGCATAGTTATAGAGTAATAGCTCACCTTTCAATAGCTCATCTTTTTCATACACATTTTGTTAGTCAGTCTCTATCTGCAGTAATTGATTCAGCATTTGGTTTAATAATATTGCTGGGAAACATATCTGATCAGAAATGTAAACATAAATAAACCCCCTGTGGTTTCTCAGCATTTAACCCATCCCGGCAGTGAAACAAACACACATGCTGGGGGGCAGTGAGCACATGTGCCCAGAGCACTGGGCAGTGAGACCTATTCATTGTGACCAGGGAGCAGTTTCAGTGATCAAGGGTGCTTCTGTCATATCCTGCCATTGAGGGTACAGTCAGTAACAGCAAACCTACAGTGCTACTAGAGTTTAGGTGTTTCTGTATCTGGACTAGAAGCTTTGCTGGTGTTGATTCTCCTATAAAAGCTGGTCAGAGACTTTGAATCCTGCTAGAAAAAATCTAATCACTGTAATCAGTATTATCTGCAATAGTTAACAGAGTGAATAGGTCAGCAATGTTATAGGCTGAGACATAGACACACAGACACACACACACACACACACACACACACACACACACACATTTTATATAGAGCATATATAATAATGGCCACGATAATGAGCATAAACCACTGAATTTGTTTCCACGGCTCCCATATTAGGGTTCTAATATAAGGCTGGTTAATCAATAACCAAGTGTGATCATAAGACTGGGCCAATGATGTGTAATCAGAAGAAACCCTGATACTGCCTATAATGAATACTGCAATATCCATACAAGGCTATCAGTGAATTTTAAAAACATATTGCTATTTTGATCATAAAAAATCTATGCCAATCAATCAGAATGTCTGTTATTACATGCCTACATATCCTGATCTCAAACATGCTTTTCTCACTCTCACACCTGTTATGATCTTATGTTCCACAAACACAACTCAAGAAACTCACAAGTTAGCGATTCCTGCTTTCCTGACAGCTGTGGAGATGGCTTTGATGGCTGTGCACATAGAATTGAGCAGAGTGGTCAGTTCTCCAGTTCCCTTGGCTTTCCGGCCTTCTTCCAGGACAAACCTGGTTACGGTGATCACATTGGTGTCAAAAGCGCCTCTGTCCGACATTGTGAGCTGTAGGGATGTGCAGGGGTGTACAGGTGCACCACACAGGTATAGAATCACAGAGAGCCTGTAGAAGATCAGTGCTGGGGTTTGAAGGGACTTGGAGAGGGTGTGTGTACAGATAAACCAATCATAGACCGAACTCGGAGAGGAGGAGGGTTTTAGGCATATCTGGTCAAGCAGGATATTGGCCTGATCAAAGTTCATGGACTATGGCATTTGTCATTCTGTAGTTGTGTTAACCCAACTGAATGTCTCGTAGGACACACATGTAGAAAGTAAAAGGTGCTTGTCCACATTGGGCAGTTAAATGTAACAGCATCTCGAACTGGATGTTGTGTTTGTGTGGTTTTTTTTTTTCTTAGAAAGAGAATGGAACACTTTTCCCAAATACCTTTATTGTTGGATGCTCTGTGATGGTCAGTGAACGTGCACACATTAGGGTCAAAAGGGCTCGTTGATTTTGATGTGAAATGTTGTGAAAAAGGGAAGAATGTGACATGATCAAAGTAAGAAATCAATTTCCAGGTCTTAGTTTTCATAATCACATCAAAAATAATGCAGTCATAGTATTGAGCAACCCCATTATAAACAGAAAAGAGCAGAAACTCTGCCACTGTATCCGACTGTGGAACATTTATTCATTCCTCCGTTGATTTGTTCACTGTCTCTTTTGATTAAACACTTGCCCTACTGTCAGCGAAAAGCATGTTTTGCATTCGTGAGCCCCTGAGGACAAGGTACACGTTTAAGAGCAAAGTGCTTATTTGGTGCAGAGAGGCACGTCTGTCGTGAGAACAAAAGGAATGGCGTAACTGGACAGGTCAGCTAGTTTGTGATGTCTTGCACAAACCTGATTTTGCACAACACCAGCTTGCTTAGACTCTGAACTCTGAAGGTGAGACTCCTTGTAAGGGAAGTTTTGTTGATGACTTAAACTGATATAGGCTCAAGTGAGCAAGTCACTGAAGTGAATGTACACATACTAGAGTGATGAGCAATCTGTAAGAATGTGTCATTTAGGCAAATAAAATGTGAAATATATAATAAATATAATATGTAACCGGGACAGTGTAGAATTTTAATGTAGTAAAATGAGCCTCATGAAATAAGACTGATAAACATATTGTCTCTTTGGAACTATAAGGTTCCATCTGCATTCTGAGCACTTTTTAGATGTTGAGCCTTAAAGTATTTATAGTGACAGTGACATACATACAGAAACACCTCACATAAAGTTAAGAAGTTGACCCAGAATATGTAAATAACTACAGTGTGAAAACAATGTCAGATAGGACAGAGAGAGAGAGAGAGAGAGAGAGAAAGAGAGAGAGAAAGAGAGAGAGGTGCGCATGCGCAGCTTGGTCGTCCTGTCCCTTTAAGGGGGTTTGTTTACCTGCTGCTCTTCCGGGTGAGTGTATGGTGTCTCAGTCTGATGTGAGTAATGTTATGTTATGATTGTTATGTTGTGATGGTTCCAGGCTGGTTATTAGTGATTGTCGCTGCTCTTTTGTGTGTGTAAAGACCCCTCATCCTGAAATGTTAATCAGAGCAGTGTGAATGTCATTAATGGCCGAGCTGCACTATATACATATATCTGTGAGCTATATACGTATATCTGTGATCTGTAGACATGTATCTGTGATCTATAGACATGTAACTGTGATCTATTAGACATATATCTATGATCTATTGGACATGTATCTGTGATCTATTAGACATGCATCTGTGATCTATATACATATATCTGTGATCTATTAGACATGTATATGTGATCTATATACATGTGTCTGTGATCTATAGACATGTCTGTGATCTATATACACGTGTCTGTGATCTATAGACACGTCTGTGATCTATAGACATGTGTCTGTGATCTATAGACATGTGTCTGTGATCTATAGACATGTCTGTGATCTATAGACATGTGTCTGTGATCTATAGACATATATCTGTGATCTATTGGACATGTATATGTGATCTATTAGACATGTGTCTGTGATCTATTAGACATGTGTCTGTGATCTATAGACATGTCTGTGATCTATAGACATGTCTGTGATCTATAGACATGTGTCTGTGATCTATAGACATGTCTGTGATCTATATACATGTGTCTGTGATCTATTAGACATGTATATGTGATCTATAGACATATATCTGTCACTAAAACTATACTAATACTGAATTTCATTTACTTCATTTCAAAAACTGACTCCAAATATCAGCAATCCCTCTGCTTATGCTCTCCCATCAAATGTGATCTTTGCTTTCCTGGGTTTAATACATTTGTGCATTTCCTTTAATGTTTCTATCAGTTTTATAATTTTATAGTTTATGGGATGAAAATGCTTGATCTCTTGATATAAATTAAATAATTTTTTTCATGAAGGCTTTTATTATTTTACAGGCCATTACCACCCCACTATTGACCACTTTCTCCCCCTGATAATGGGCTGGTGGACCACTAGAGATGGCCTTAAGGCCCACTAGTGGTCCCCAGCCCTAAATCAGAGTGTGTCAACCCAAGTGCTGTATACTTGTGTGCTTGTCCTGATCCCAACACTTTTAAACTGATCAACTCATTAACAAGCCCATCTAGGGTTGTAGTTGGCTTGTTAAAACAGATGGAGGTTGTCTGCAGGGCGGAGAAACACTGTTCTAAAGAATCAAAGTACAAAAGTACGGTAATAGTTTTAGAGTTAAAATGTTCCCTCTATTTAATTCATCATTCATTCAATTTAACAAGCCATTTGTTCAGTTTAATGAATGGTGTCCTTAGTTAAAATCCTTGGAGGAGAACATTAAAGGACTTCACTCTCAGCATCACACTGAATGCTTTATGGGGTGGGAGGAAGGGTTGTCCTATAAAAGTAAATAAGGGGGAATGATGCTGTCCTGGGCATGGACACTGATATATAAGAAATTGCAGCATTAATACTTTGCCTAAGGTTACAGTACGTGCTTGTCTTCTTTGACAGGATGGCCTCGTTTGGCTGGAAAAGGAAGATTGGGGAGAAGGTCTCTAAGGCTGCAGTGCAGCAGTTTGAGGCTGAGTCCGAAAAGGTGAAGGTTGATGCCGAGTTGGAGGGAGTGGACTGGCTGCATGCAATCAAACGCAGGCGGGAGGTGCTGTTGGAGGACTGCGCAGCCAAGAGTAAGAGGCTAAAGGATGAGGGAACACTGCTAGCCGAGCAGGGCAGGTGTGTATGTGTCTGCTTTTATGTTTTTCTACAGATTTCCCTGTTGTGGATACAGTTACTTAAAGATTTGATTAGTAAAGATGTTGTAACTACAGTTGAGATTGGGAGTTAAAGGTGTGTTTTACAGGAGAGCACTGCACAACGTTGGGTAAAATGTAAGATGAATATTTTTGTATGATTCAGCAGATTTTTGTATTCCTGTAACAATGTCACTTGTGAATTTTCAAAGCTTTGTTGAAAAAAAAATTACTTCATTCGTCATAAAAGATTTTCACATTACTCACAAAAAGTTAGGGATGTTTGGCTTTCAGGTGAAATTTATGGAAAGCATAAAAAAGTAGGGCTTTTAAGTAGAAGCCAGCAACAGTGGGGATACCCTCACAAAATGTCCATGTCTCAATAACGTATATGTCTTGTGCTGTTGTTTGCTGAGACATGGCGTCCCACTCTTCTTTAAAGGTGGCCCTTATGTCATTGAGGTTCCGAACTACAGATTTATGAGCCTCTACATGGCGACTCTGCAGATCCCATAGGTTTTTTATGGAATTCAGGTCTGGAGAAAGTGCAGGCCACTCCATTTGAAGTACCCTAGTCTCCAGTATCCATTTCCCAATGATGACAATATGTACAGTGACAGAAGGGCTACAGTCAGTAATAGTAATTGTATAAATGTGAATAAGAGTGAAAGAGTGTGTAGGGCTGCTGTGATTTGTCAACGTAATTGAAATCTGGTCGACTTATCTTTAAATTTTTTTTTTTTATGAAAATCTTAATACTTAATAGTTCCTGCGTGCATGAGGTTGCTGTTTCAGTCATCTGTCTGCTCTGTTCAGTGCTGCAGTGTAGAAATAATGCATTGAGAATTAGATGTCCTGCTGAACAAGGTATGGACAGTATGGGATTATTTGAAATGAACTAGAATTAGCTTGTTTTTCCTAAAATAAAACATCAATAACAGCCTTGTTTTGGATACCAGAAAAAGAACAGCGTCTCCAACTGTCTCTTATTGCTGTTGCCACATCAGTTGCAGGTTTGAACCTTGTCATTGCCCATTTTCTTCTTTTTCCACCTGGATTGAATTTTCAACTGGATTGAGATCAGGACTATATGCAGGCCATGCGAGGTACATTATATGTTACCAATAGAAATGCCCCGAAATTGAATCGGAATAAAATATTTACTGATGGTGTTTGAGTGCACAGCTTCTTTAGTGCGTCAGTGAACAAACCATGACCAGATCTAGTTTCCATGCTGCTCTGTAATCCAGTCTCAGCATGCCTTTTGAATCTTCAGGCACATCTTTGTCATTAGCATAGGCTTTCCTGGAAATGATGACTTGCCTGAGTGTGCATCACGTGTGGTCTTGTGGGAGGAAAAAGGTTTTGGTGTCTCCTGCAGAATTAAATCTGTTTTGTCAGTTAAGTTCGGAGATACAAACCAGGAAATCTGACAATCCACCCTTTCCCGGCTTCTCATTTGTAAACCATTAACCTACTTATCCAGGTGCCTCAGTTTGGCCCACTACACACCAGTGATGTCATCCCCTGTAGCTAAAATGAAACGTGCATCTTGGTAGCAGATGTTTTGGTGAAGGTGGTGATTACTGTAGGCGGTCAGCAGATGGTGCTATAGGTTTTGCCATTGACATAAATATTGCTTGAGCTCGGTTAGGATCATCCCACACTGTATGTCCGTATGTTTGTGGACACTCCTTCTAATGAATGCATTCAGCTACTTTAGGTTGCACTTATTACTGACACAGATGTGCAAATGCACTCACAGCTTATCTTCTCCATGTGGAAAAATACTGGCAATAGAATAGGACCCTCCAGAACAGATTAGCGTGAACCTGTTGACATCGTGCCTAATGCCAGGCATGGGCTTGAGAAGGTTAAATAATGAGGGTGCTCCATCCAGTATTTTTGTGATGCGTTGGGGAGTGATGTGGTGAGGTGGTGATCATTTCAAATCCTGACCTCACTAATGCTCTTATTGTTGAATGCTGTCAAATTCTCACAGCAATGCTTCAGAATCTAGTAGAAAGCTAGCAGAAAGTCCACCACCAGTTCTTTGGTCTTCCCCACATTTATCTGGAGGTGGTTCTGCAGACACCAGTCCACAAAGTCCTGAATCAGTTCTCTTTCATCTCTGTCCTCCACATTATTTATGAGGCTGATGATTGTGAAGTCATCAGAGAACGTCTGGAGGTGACAGGTTATATGAGCTGTACATGAAGTCAGCAGCGAACAGGGTGAAGAGGACCATTCTTTGAGGGGCCCCTGTGCTGATGACCATCTTTCAAGGTCTCGTAAGGCAAATTAAAATTGTATTCATCATGCTACAAGTTGCTTTTATACAAAAAGGAATTCACACTGATCTCATTTTCCATGGTATTTGTACCAGAAACAGATGATCTGCCTGATAACATGTATTTTAATCAGTCTTTGATTCATAGGTGACATTATTAATATAATCACATGTTGGATCATTGAGTTCTAGAGAAATTTAGCGAATATTCCTATTATTGCAGAATAACACGTTCTTGTATCATGCAGCCCTAAACGGGTCTCAGATACGCATTGTTGATTTTTATTTCACTGTTTATAAGAATGATTGGTGGCAGACAGTGGATCATGTGTTGTGTTTAAACTCCAACTGGTTTTCAGGTCCCACTGTAAGTAAAAAGTAATTTGTTTTCCATTTTAATCAGCATATGATGGTGTTCTTTATATACTATTTAGGTTTTCCAAAAATTTTATTAGACAAAAATCACAAAATATATCCTTGCTTACAGTTTTAAAGTATGTCTAAATATATTAAACCTCTGTTATACATAGTATGTTGCCACAGCACTTATAATAACAATATTACTATCAGATTATTATTAGTAGTATTATTAGTATTATTAGTATTACATTACTACTACTACTACTTATTATTGCTTAATTTATAAGGCTAATAGTGGCTTCATGTGCAGAGCAAAACAGCAGGTGTGTCTTGCTAGCCTCTAATCCCTGGCCTTTTCAAACTGCTGGGCAAAAACAAGAACTTCTGTCTCCAGGATTAGCTAGAGATGGAGATGAAGGAGAAATTGAAAGGAGTGTTGGTCTTGCCTCAGTATAACCATGCTATCATATACCAAAAAGCCCCATGAACTATAGGGTGTTTTCATCTGTGGTTGAATTAGAACATGCAAAACAAAACCAGTTCACGTCATAACCTGAAGGACTCGAGCAGTGCTTCAGATTTACTGGAAAGAGGTCTAGAGGGAGGGATTACAGACTAAATGTGATCATGATATAAACCTGTAAAGCCTTCATCAAAGTGCTCTATGATCTTCAATATCGTGCATATTATTTGCTAACCTACCTCTTATATATGTCTGTAGTTTAGAGAGTAAAAGAGTTCAATAGTATTGAATATATTGTTTTTGTTTTTATCTGTTACCAGCAAATTGTCCTTTGGGACACCTCTGTCAGGATTAATTTGATACAACATTCATTTGTATGAATTATTGCATACATATTAACATAATATAATATAAAATGTAATCTTCACAGAATGATCACTTAACTCAGCAGGAGATAAGTGTCTCTCCAAGGTCATAACTCACACAGGCTAAAAGTAATGTCTACCATAAAAAAGCATAAGCACTCTGAGTGCCTTGTCCCTTGAGGTGTAGAATATCTCTTTAATTTTATTCAAGACTGGACTGGAAGAGATAAACTACAGCAGTTCGTGTAAAATTGGGTAAAAGGCTATTTGGAAATTGGCTACTTTTATAGAGACACTTGGATGGACAAGCAGTTTTTATATTTTCCTAAGACCGTGTGTCTTTATGCACTTTCAATGTAAGGTTACAGAAATGTTCATTGTGACTTTATTTTTATGCTTTCAAATCTGGAACCTGCCGTGGTTGCCAGCATGATCGGCCACTCCTGAGGGCTTCCAGCAAGCAAACAGTCAATATCATATCCACTTAGTTTTGAAAAGGGTCACGGGGGATCCAGAGCCTACCTGGAGCCATTGGGCACAAGGCAGGAATACCGTGTGAACAGGGCACCAGTCCATTGTGTGGCCAATTCATCTACCATGTGCATTTTTGGAAGGCTGGAGGAAATCTGTACAGACACAGGGAGGACACACCAGACTCCTCACATACAGCGACCCGAGTGGGGATCGAACCCACAACCCCAGGCCAAAGGAGTACTACCTGCAGCACCACCATGCCACCCACAAACAAACAATAATATTCTACAATAATATATTCATAATAATGTAACCGCTAAAGTCTTGCTGGTTCATAACTGCCATGCTGGTTTTATGAGTGAAGATCTTGAAAGCTAGGAAAAACTTCCATGGTGGCAGTTCACCAGCTCTCTTCCAGCAATCTACTATAGCTGATGAATTGGTGGCGGAATGGATGTGGAGTTATTCTGGGATCAACAGGACCATGGAGTTCAAGGACAATGGGTCCAAGGGATTTAATGGTGGCAGAGTGGTGCTGGCTGCAACTAGAACCATGCAGAACCTGTAGTGTAAAGGCTGGTTCATACTTTTGCTGTATGCACTACAGTGTGTTTGCCAGACTACACCTAGCACCTATATTTATATATCACTTTTGTAAGTCACTCTGGATAAGGGCATCTGCTAAATGCCAGTGGGACCCCACTGGTTTCCGTGGAAGAGCTGAGGTTTCCTCCTAATACAGCTTGTATACATGACATGGCTTAATCAAAGCCCTTGAGAAATGTAGTTGCTGATGTTAATGGGCAAGAATAGAGAATTCAAAATCTGTAAAAACAAATGAATCATCAGAATCTGGATTATATGGAACATGAATAGTAGTAAAATCATGCTGAAGATCATCCAATGTAGACTAGAGCATCATATCGAAAGAGAACTGCCAGATGTGCAAGCAGGATTCAGGAAAGGCAGAGGAACAAGAGACTACAGACCACAGCAAAGCCTTTGAGTGCATGGACCACATAAATCTATGGAGCACGTTTGGGAAACTGGGAATAGCAGAGCATCTCCTTATTCAAATGCAGAATCTCGACACAGATCAACAACTACAGTCAGGACGGAAAATGGACAAACAGAATGTTTCCACATTGGCAAAGTTAGACAAGGCTGCATAATCTCGCCATACAGCTCCAATTGCATCAGTAAATGGCTTTTCTGTGAGTTTTACACACATACAGGTTAGACATAAAAAAGACACGTTCAGTCAACCTTGTTAAAATGAAAACACACCAACAGCATGGTGGAAATGAAGCTCTGATTAAATTAAATTAAATTAAGCTCAAATTAAACAGGCATGAGGTGAGCATTTGTGCAGGATTGTATGAGTCAAATATACCACTGAATAAATGTAGAAGAAATGCCATTTCATGATTAAACGCTGTTAAAACAGTGTAGCTGTAAATGCAGGATATTGCATTCTTTTCTTTTAAAAACTGTACGTACCAATACTAGGATGGACACTTTCTTACCTCGTAAAATTAAACTACAGATGTATACATGTGTATGTTTTAGGGCTGGGCATTATGGGCAACAAATCACATCCTGATATATTTGATCTGAACGATGAGATATGATATACGATACAGCATATAATGTTAAATTAGGACACTATGACATTCTGTAGTGTTAAACTTGGTGTGTATAAACGAAGAGGAGGAGTTGAGAGCTGTTGACAGAGCAGAACACAGAAGCAAAACAGTTTCTGCAAGATTGAAACAGAACGTTATTTAAAAACTTTAAAACTCAATAGAAATGATATTGCCTCAGACCATATCTTGATCTGGTTATATCCCGATATAGAAATAAATATTGATTAAATATTGATGTATACTGCCCACCCCTTGCATGTATGTATTTCTAAAATGATCTTGTTATATATTGGTCATCAATAGATCAGTGCAGTTTTGTGTGAATGCATTTTTCCTTAAGGACATAATAACCAAACAAACCCTCAAAATCTCAGGGAGCAAAAAAAAAAATCAGAAATAAAATTTGAAAAGGAGAAAACATTTAATGCATTTCATATAAATACTCCTACTGTGATTTAGCTACTGCCTATCTGTAGCGACTGTATTATTTTATAAATAATGTTTTTTGTTCATGTCCCCCTATTATATTGTCCATGTGTATCTGGAATTACAGTTCCAGACATTGTAAAATTCATCTGAGGTCTAAAGATGTCTTTGGAGAGCAGGATAAAAACATGGTAAGGAAAGCAAACATGGAAAGCTCACTTCATTGTCTGCATGTAGACTTTTAACGTTACATCTGTGCAGAAAAAAAGGGGTTTGTAAGACGTCTAAGTGACCTGTTTTGTTCTAATGATTTGTTTATGTCTGCTGTCAAAGTGCTGACAAAAGTCGTACACTATTGTTCTGTTCTCGCAACATTTCCAGTTTGTACTCCAGCGTGAACCTTGTTTTCAGAATAGGGCGATTAAACAGAATTTGTGTTGTAACCACATAATAATGTGTTGCAGGCTGCTGCCAATCTAGTTTCACTTACTCCGCACTGTTATAACACGATGTTTTGAAAAGTGAAAGGAGGGAATCTGGTGGGAGCTTGAGTGTGCCTGTTCTTTTGTGATGCTGACAGACTTCTTTCCAGCTTTTTTCAGCTGTTGGTTTCTAGCTTGATGAATCTATGGAGCACAGATTAGAGCTGCCTAATGAAAAGAGAAGTCCTGCAGTCCTTCACGACTTCTGGAGCATGCAGGCAAAGACGCAAGTGCCTGAGTCACCCGAAGATCACATAACATTGTATATGTAAATTGGTTTTAGTGGAACCAATTGCAGTTGCTATAGGCGCATGCACAGCGTTTCCAATAGTAACTGGCATTGGAAGATGTTCAAATGCTCCCCCGTCTGCACTTGCACATAACTTAGAAAATAGATTCAGCTTCATTGCTTAGTACAAGCCAAAAGCAACATAATTAGCAGGCTAATATCCCCTGAATAGATTTCATTTTCTTATCTCAAATAATTTGACTCAAGTAATGTAGATAGATTATCTTTCCCCAGCTTCCCATTCATTTAAGCCGCAGACAGATAAAGTTGCTCGCCTTAGAGTGGCCATACCTCAATATTGTGGATTAGTGAACACTTAGCATCCCAGAAAGAAGCTTGTTGCCCTTGGCGACTGTTTGTAATGTGGTTTTAGAGTATGTAAGTGAATTGTGATGAGGAAATGATGTGGATCTGGAGAGCAGAGACTGTAGCTGCTGAAAGCACTGACAGTATTTCAGCACTTCCACTGGCTTTCTGTCTCTTGCATGAAGAATGGAAAGGTATGTGTGTATACATGAAAGTTATAAGTTGTAAACATCCTTATAATAATAATAATAATAATAATAATAATAATAATAATAATAATAATAGTTATTGTTGTTGTTATTATTATTATAATTATTATTATTATTATTATTATTATTATTATTATTATTATTATTATTATTATTATTATTTAATATATTTAAAACAACAGCCAACATGGCCAGGTCAGGCTGCCATAGTAAAACAGCCCAAGAGCAGACTCTCCTATGTCATCACAAGCTTTACTGGTAGCTGTTGCCAAGGTCTTGTCTGCCATCAGAAAGAGACTGAACCAGTTTCATTTTCATGGTGTGCAAGGTGGAAACAAAACGAAACACCTCAGGGCAAGACTAATGTTTGCTAGAGAACAACCAGTCAAGGAACAGGACTTCTGGAACAATGTGTTTTGGACAGATGAATCCATAGTTGAATTATTTGGCCACAGTAACAGAAGACCTCATACCAACTGAAAATAATGGAAGAGTCATGGTTGAGAAATCAGTTTTGAAATTCTATTGTATGAGAAGTGGCTTGAAGGAAATGTAAGACCTTTTGTTCAAAGACTGATGCTGAAACACCACGTAGCTGAAAGAATTCTGCGTGGAGGAATGGGAAAAACCTTCTCCCGGTCATTGTCAACAACTGGTAGATTGTTATAGGACACATCTTTTTGAAATTTCAACCAAAGGAGGAAATGCCAGTTATAGAGGATAACGGTTATCCAATAGAAAATTGCATTTCTATTCATTACATTTTTTATTTTTAAAGACATTTGTTCAGTTTTATATATCATTTGTTTAAATATGTTCAGTCAAAGGTGTTCATGGGGAGTCCTAACTTTTCCACATGACTGTTTATAGGTCTGTTGTAGGTTTCGTGTGTTTCCAGTCTTAAAGTGATGTGATGCACAATATTTCTTCAGTCTGAAATAATTACACCATCATATAGTCCTTGCTTTTCTTCATTATAGAATTTAGCCCTTCAGATGTATCCTTACACTACTTTTAATTAGGTCCATGGACGGTTGACCTACTAATGTGTGTGTCAGTGTCCTATTTTAGGTCTTAGACAGTCTCTGTGGCATTGCTGAGAGACTGTGTTCATTCCACGTAGAATGAAGAGCTCTGTCTCTGTCTAAGGGTAGTGCTTAGACAGCAAGGTCTTAAAATCTATTTATAGTCTTTATCTAACTCCAGACTTAGCCTTCCTGAGGTTGTACGCAAAACTTCACATCAAGTCATCAGTGAGGTCATTATAAAGTTCTCTAGACAGGGCAGTAATTGGGTCGCGACTGTGTGAAATGTGAGGTTGGGATTGGTGTAGTGTAGGCAGTGGACAGACTTTGGGTCCCTTGAGCAAGACTCTTAACATTGCGTGACATAATTCAAATAGAAGTAACTCCATATAAGTGTGTGAACCAAATGTCATGAATGTAAATGTAGTAGATGTTTATCATGGATAAACATTCCTTAGAGACTCTGGTTCAGTTTGGCCATCAGTTTCTGTTGGAATTTTAGATTTATAAACTCAGACTTCACACCTTTTCAGTTTTTCCAGCCTATTTGTGGTAAAAAAACCCAAAAACTGTACTCTCCACATTCTGACTCTAAGAAATGTAAGCTTAACTAGGCCATGCAACACTGCCAGTGGACTACTGGAAGAAAATGGGTGCAACACTTCTGACAGTGTAACTAAACATAAAACCGGGTTATGCAAGTGGATGACACATTAGCTGATGACAGATGATCATTACAGATCAGTTCAACAGGCAGCCAAACAAGCAGCAACAGTGTTACATTGTTTGGGACAAGGTTGAGAGCTGTTATGTGGGCTTTGAGCTTCACGGTCTTTTTTTGGTACGCATTTTTGTTGTGCCCATCCAGGAGGTGCTCCTACCCTGCACCCAGTGAGTCCAGGGACTCTAACCAGGAAGAAGCACATAAATGAATGACTGAATAAATGAATAAACTTTAGTAATAATCACATTTGACACTATGTAGATTTTGAATGTTTTTCGCTTATCTTTAGCTAAATATGTATGAGACTTTTATTATTTTATTGCAAGTTTCCAAAATCGAGTTGATCAAGTTTGTGATTGATTTATTAAATTGGGCTTGAACAGAATAAAGTTGACTTTTACTGACGTCAGCATAGGTTTTATATAACTGTGCATCTATAACTCGACATTTGTTAAACAGCAGAACACAAAACGTTTGTAAAAAGCATTTAAAACAACCTATTTTTTTACCATAAAATTCTACGTAATGTTGTTGAAACTCTTCACAAACTTTAAGCAAAGCATTGCATAATGCATAGAGTAATTATTCTATTCATTTAACAGAGCTAATTTTATCTAACGGTTAATTTACTGGATGATAAATTGCTTTAGTTTACAGACATTTGATTGTCACCTATTACAGCAGGATTATTTTTGGGGCTGGTGTCAGTTTTATTTTTTTATTTCATTTATTTTTGAAAAGCCCCTTTGTTTTGAGTCTGTGTTTTGTGTGTGTGTGTGCTCTTAAGTACAGGGAAATGTGCTGAAATGATTCTTTGGGAATTTACCATATGCTGCATGAGTGTCAGACAAACCTGTTTATATAAGGTCCCATAGCAGACATGTCAGAGCACAGATCAAGCCCCAAGTCTAAGGAACTCTGACAGAGCTCCGGTGTTGCTCTGTGGAGAGAGAAGAACCTTCCAGAAAGACAACCATTTCTGCAGCACACCACCAATCAGGCCTGTATGGTAGGGTGGCCAGATGGAAGCCACTCCTCAGTTAAAGGCAAACGACGGCCCATCTGGACGGCCCAAAAGGCACCTGAAGATTGTCTCAGATTGACCCTTTTGGACTGAATTCCAATCATCTTATCTGGAGGAAACCAGGCATTGCTCATTACCTAGCCAGTACCATTCCTACGGTGAAGCATGGTGGTGGCATCATCATGCTGTGGGGACGTTTTTCTGCAGCAAGAACTGGGAGACTAGTCAGGGTGGAGGGAAAGATGACTGCAGTGATGTGCAGAGACATCCTTGATGATAACCTTCTCCAAAGCTCTCCAGACCTCAGACTGGGATGAAGGTTTGTCTACCAACAGGACAACGACCCTAAACACACAGCCAAGATAACAAAGGAGTGGCTTTGGACAACTCCGTCAGTGTCCTTGAGTGGCCCAGACTTGAACACGATTGAGATGTATAAAAATGTCTGTGCACCGACGCTCCTCATCCAGTCTGATGTCGCTTGAGAGGTTCTATAAAGAAGAATGAGAGAAACTTCCCAAAAACACACACGTGCGCACACACACACACACACACACACACATACACACACACACACACACACACACACACAAGTAAAAGTAAAAAATGACCCGTGTAATGATGTTATCAGTGTGACCCTTTTAGGACCTTCACACCTTGTCCTGTAATTACATAGCTCCAGCACACACACACACACACACACACACACACACACACACACACACATTGCACATCTGTCACCTGCCCTAAAAACAACAGTCTGGTCTTTACAGCCTCAATATTCTCAGGCACTGTCAGAAGCAGACTGCAGTTAGAGGAAGCAATTTATGGCTTGGACAGCTCTTTGGCCTGCTGTAGAGTAGTGGACTGTGTAGGTCAACACTAGTCATTACACCTTCAGTCATCACAGCACTCAATTGAACTTGCGTACATGTGACTCTCTTGTTGACAGTGAGTTTATTTTTTGTACTGTGTTTATGACCTTTATCTGAAGATCTCATCACTTTGTTGTTTGATTTTCACCCTCTGTGATTTCTTTTAGTGTGTCGCCGTATCCCCTATCATTTAGTGGTGGCGGGAAAAATCCTCTTTTATAGCCTACATTTGAGTTTACGTCAGATTAAAGTAAACATCCAACTGACCTGAATTATATGTTGCAAAAGAGTGAAAGCCTGTCGGTATATTTATTTAATGTATTTATTCATGTTTCTCCTTTATTTAGTTGTGTCCACTTCAACTTAATTTTAAGAATGTGCACTTGCTAGTCTCCCCCTCCTTTTATGTCCTTAAACGAATAGTTCTTGTGATCCATTAGAGATATTATGTGTTTGAAAATTGTAATAAAGCATGTTTTTTCAGCTTAGTTTGGTTGAAGAGGCAAGAAGGAAAAACTCTGGGTGATACAGTCTAATATATGTATGATATAATGATTATATATGATTTAATAATATATGATTTAAATACAGTGTGAAGAAAATTAGGACACCCAATGAAATCCTTCTTTTTTTTACTGAAATGAAATTTGACCTTTCATTTTTTATTCACACTCAACAGCTCTCCTGCTGCCTCCATAGGGTGTATGTGGGCAGAGGGGTGGAGCAGTGAGTGAGAAGAAAACATTTGTTTAACATTTATTTAAAAACTTTATATGAAATATATCAGCTCATATCTTACTCTGTTTACATCCACTGCAACCTGACCAGTAGTATAAATTAGTTACTAAAGATGCACCAGTTGATTGACCAGTGACCAGAATCTGTTGATTTTCATCCAAATATCTGGTCTGTTTTTTTTTTTTTTTTAATATGCTGTTAACTCAGGATTGGCCACAATCAGAATCGGGAAGTCAGACTTTGAAATACTTAAAAATTGGAATTAGCCAAAGCAGCTGCGGTCAATGCATCGCTGCTGGTCATCAACTCAGACAATGAAAACTGAGAGCAAAAGAAAAGTGCTGCAAGTAAATGATTCGAAATGACCATCAGACCTTCAAGAGGCCAGAGATTGATATATTCGATTGAAGTCATTGGCAGAGATGCAGGCAAGTGCCTGTACTAAAGCTAGCACATGCTTCTCATGCCTTACCTCTACATCCCAAATGTATGTTCCTCATTTCTTCTTTAGCACATGTTCTGTTCATCTTCATGTAACAAGAGTGGATGGAGTTGGTGTTTGATCTCAGGTAATTTAGTGTGAGATCTTTTCTGAACGACTTCCAGCACTGATGACATTCTGAAAATAATACCTTGATTGTTACACCACATGGGAGCCAGCTATTCTTGATGAAATGGGAATCGGACGTTTTGTTGCTTTGAAATGAGATCATAATTTACAGTTATTGTCCTTGACCATTCAAGTGGTGTGAATGAATGAAATTAGAAGTTTATTTAGACGTTCTTCCACTGCTCCAAGGTCCAGTTCTGAGGTCCAGAGATAGCATGGACACACTGATCGTTACACAGAAAGCAGGGTGTGTTGCACTGTGTGTTGTAACACATTCCTTCCATTAACATAATTCAGTTTTCCTTTTTAAGAAGGAAATCTGACTGGAATAGAAGCCATCTGCTTAAATGTGCTGCAAAATATTGCTGGATGCAAAGCTCATTAACAGCCCAGCTTGTATTTCATTCCCACACTCATTTACCACTTGAGCACGACCGTCATTCTTATTCATATTTCAACTAGTGGGCAAATGCACTCATCTTAGTGTGGCTTCTGATCACAGCGGATAAGAGGAATGGAGTGCTGACTTTTATAATAAACTGGAATTGATGCTGTTTAATTGCAGTTGTTTGGAGATTTACATAAAAAAAATATTTGATGTAATTAAGTGTAAAGTGATCTCCAGAGATTTTAGTGTTAATATGTTTATTCATCCATCGTGCAACACCGATAATGAGGACACACGTATTAGCCCACGTTCCAGATGAGCAGAAAGGCTTTTGGCTGCACACTGAATTACCTCCAACTCGGGGAAAGTTGCATATTTGTGTTTTATTATAAATGCTTTTGGCATTAGGACCTCGTAAAAGGCAGTGAGGGACACTGAATACTGTTGATTTTAGTATTGATAGTTGGTGTTTTAACAGTGGTGGGTAGCTCCAACAAATATGTTGCTTCATAATTGATATATTTAATGTTGAGCTCTGGTGTTATGAAATTGAAAATTTCATTGTAAAGGTAATTACTTGGATGCAAAGAAGCAACAGTCAAAGGCAGCCACGCAAGAGGTTCAGCAAAGCTGAGGAAACTCTGAATTTGGTGATGTCAGTGAGATCCAGATTTAAAACAGTCCTTGACTACAACAAATGTATACACAGAAACAGAGTTATGATTTGTACGTTTGTCCAGTTGTTGTTGAGCCTGTAAAAACAGACAAACTATGTAACACTACTTTAAACAGTAAATACTATCTTTTCGCAAAAAAACTCTTGAATTCAAGCAGCAGTTCCATGCTTTAATCATACTGGACTGCATTACAGAAATTGTGTCCCTGTCCAGATACTTATGAACCTGGCTTGGGTAATATTTTTTGGACTTCTCCAATACCTTCATCAGTGGCTCGGTGTGTTCGTCATAATTGATTGTGTGCATGTGTGTGATGGAATGAGAACGTGTGTGTGGTCTGTTGGACTCAATCAAATTAAGTGAAATGTGAAATATGTTATTTCTTTCCGCTCAGACACTGGGAGGCGGTGAGGAAATGGGATGAGGCCATCCAGCTGACCCCTGAAGAGGCTCCACTCTATGAGATGAAGGCACAGGTACAAGTTCAGGTCATGTACATACAGCATAAGTCCTTCTCTTCAAGGGTGTTTATCATGAAGGCATACTTTGCTGCAACATTCTGGTATCTTTGAGAGATTTGGTGCTCGTTTGAAGAGCAGAACTGATGCCTCAATCAAACTAAACTCAACATGATGGTTTTTTTTTCAGTTCATTAACTGATTTAAATAAACTTTTAGTTTTAGAGGGGCATGGTAGTGTCAAGTCAGTAAGCAAAAGCAAAGTGAAGTCCACAGTCTTGCATTTTGTACATTTTGAAAAGGCACTTAATTTGTCTCTTATAGTAGATAAAATAATACATAAAATGATAAGATGACAACAAACAAAATTAGTTTCGTTCTTATTTTTAACATCTGGGGTCTAGAGTATGTATTAAGACCAGGGTCTCAGGATCTAGGCCTGGCATTAATCCTCACCTTAATCTGGCTATGAGAATCCAGCCCATAGTAAAACAGAAAGTGACACACAGAAAGCTCTGATGTAACACACCTTCATAAGCACACAGATATATTTTAGTGTGACAAACACAGATGTGTAGAAATCCTTAATTAAAATTAAAACAAACAAAGCTTAATCGTTTCCTCTAAAGTGGTGGTTGAGCGATGGTGGTATGGAATTGGGGGGGGTGTCTTAGCACAGAAGCTTATATCAAATGAATAAGCAGTCAAGAATAACACGGTTATTCTTTATTACCTAACATTCTTTACGCTATCTAGGATGTTTTGGAGGATTTTTTCCATTTTTATTTTTACTGTTCCCACCTCCCTCACTTCCTCTCCTCTGGTATGTAAACAGTCTGCATCTATAAAGCATCCAGTACTTGTTCTAGTACGTTTTGTTGTTTTGTTCTGCTCTTTGGCCCCTCAGCCTCTTCTGTCCTGAAGCACTCTTGGCACTACCTCTCTAAGGAGACTTCTGTTTCAGTCTTTTCACACAGCACAGCTCTTTGTGTTTGGGTAGGAAGATTTGAACATCATGTTCAGACACCAGAGAATATTCCACTTTAAAGCTCACTGCTTTTTTTTTCCTCCAACACATCTCCTTGAGTAGTTAAATGTTAATCAACAGGACTCGGTTTCCCTAATGCGTCTTACTGCTAAGATCATCTTGACTGATAGTGTGTTCAGTGAGATTCTCGCGCTCTTATTTACGATTCATCATGCAGATCGCTGAGCTCTGATCGTCAGTTACATTAACATTTATGGTACTCGTATCCAGAGCAACTTAAAAAAGGCTTTACTCTTCATTCTTCACTTCCAGCAACACAGCAATAAAAATGTCAGAATGGATACCTCGAAACCCAATGCTCAATATATCACACGTGTTCTCTTCTGTGTTGCCATCACCAAGGTATCATTTCCCTCCGTTAAGTAAAGCTGTAAATGCCAATGTTTATGTAAACCCATTATGATGTGGTGCTAAGCTTTCACACTGTTTAATCACCACACCATAATCGGACCTAGAGGTCCCAATGTGTTGTGCCCAGTTTGAGGCACAATCAAGACCTGTTCATGTGCTCATTACGTAGGAAGCTTCCAGTTGCAGATGAGCCTGAATATGCAGCTTATGGGCCATAAACGCAGCATTTTTATTCCTCTTCTAAGGTGGAGTCTTTGGACCACATTGGAAAATATTAATGAAAAACAAAAATGAATGAATGAATAATTATTGATTTATTGAGATATTGTATAGTGGGCAGTTGGCAGCGCCATCATGATAAGAAACCCGCTCATTCTTCACATTTGATACAGAATTTCGTGGCCAAAAACACTCCTATGCTTTGTCAGGCTCCCTACTCTCCAAACAAGGCTCAGTATGACTTCTGGCTTTTCCCTAAATGCCAGCTGAAAATGCCCCTTAAAGGGACCAGATCTTAGTCCACAGAAGACGTCATACAGAATGTGAGGAACCAGCTGCCAGCTTTCTCAAATGAGGTGTTCCAGTGCTGCTTCCAGCTGTGGCAGAACCAATGGGAAAGGGTGTGACAGCCCAAGGGGTCTACTTTGAAGGAGATTAGTGTAAGATAGTTGTATCTGAATATGATTATTTTTTTATGAAATAAAGGATGCATGTTTTTTGAACATACCTCATACATTTATGAGAGGATTACACTGATATTGCAACTGTGGTTGATTTATGTAAAGTTCTCTTTTAAAGCAGACATGATTTTACAAAAACCTTTACTATTTCAACAAAACTGCACCATTTCACAAATCTCTGAGCCAGATGTATGCTAAATGATCGTTTTATCTGCTGGATTGCAATGTTTTGGTTTTATGCCTCAGTAGCAGGTAGTTGGAGTGATGCACAGTTTCAAAGACTTGCTGTGGGTTTAGTAAATAAACTTTATTAAGGCATGTTGTGACAGCATATTGCAATTGCATGAAGACATCAGGCCCAGAGAACATAGATACATCTACAGCTGAAGGCTTAAAATAACTGCACACATGCATATGCTCATGTCCTTGTGACGTGTATCAGCAGTTGAGTAGGTCATTGTGGTTGCCTGATGAAGATGGGTTCGGGAGCAATCTCCATCAAGGTCCATAGGCAGAATTTCCTGTTTAGGTCCGCTGAGAAATTGATGGAGTACATCGTGACCAACACAGGGATGACATAATGGTGCAGTACATCCTCCCTCTCTCCATCAGTTATTTACAGTTCCAGAACGGCTTTCCAAACACACTCTCTGTCTCCTGTATGTCTTCATGACGGAACAGTTTGTGTTTTTAGGTTTTATTTTCTTTTTTCCTTCTGTTATTTTCATTATCTGTGTGGACATGAAAGAAGAAATAAATCATATCCACTGGACAGTAGTTGATGGGGACATAGTCCCTCACTTCCCTACATTCATCTGGAGGTTTGATCTCTCTGTCACTTCCTACTTTATCGCTGAGAGAAGTATTACATTTTATCTTTTAGGGATGTGGTTTGAATTTGCGAGCTGGCAAAAGGACTATATGGTATGAATGGATGTTGCTGCTGTTGTAAATAACAGTAACCATAATAGAGATTGTACTACCTCACATATCGGATATTGAAACTTTGAATTTTGGAAACTGATACTAATTATATATGTTTTATTGACGTTAGTCACTAATGAAGATAATCTAAAATGAAGCTACTCAAACACTCCTCTACCTTAAAAAAAAGAGCAACAACTTACGCCGCATAACACAAGTTTTAGACTAGACATGTTATAGGATCGTATCGTATCAGATATCCAGTCCAGCAGAAAAAGGCAACAGATTCAAAAATTTAATTTACTCCTGTGAGAAGTTTTGCTGTGAGCAGGAAAATTCATTCATTTCTATTTGTTATTTGAGGTTTTGCATTGATTAGTGTGATTGATTTTTTATTTAATAGGATAATATTCTTAATATTGCAATAAAACCACTCTTGATAACAAGGATGCATGAAGTGTGTTCACATATTTAGAACAGAGCTGGCATAAAATAAACTTTTACAAATACTGAAATGGACATATCTTCAGTAGACTTTGCACACATTTTGTTTATTATCACAAGGAACAGTACATTAGTTGGGAAGCCCTGGGATTCTCTTGACCTTCAGATAAACCCAAATAAAATTACTTTTAAGTCGTGAAATCGTGCTTCTATTGAGACACTGTGGGGTGGTTTCTTAGACAAGAATTAAGTCCTGGACTACATGGGATTCTAAATGGAGATTCTCCAGTGAAAAGAAACACTAATCCTGTGATACAGTCCATCCCTGTCCAGGAAACCAGTTCTGTAGGCATTATAGTAAAATTCCTCTGCAGTTATATTTCTTTTCTTTTTTTTTACAATGGTAAAGCCCTGAAGTCTGTAAAACACTGTCCAGTCAGATTTCTTTCATGGTATCTGCGTAGATCCAAACAAGCTGTCCAATAGGCTGTGACCAGAAGATTGAGGCCCCTGTGTGTCATAATTAAGCACCATAACTAGGTTATTCTCAGCCTAAATATGTCACTATGGAGGAGTGTTATTCAAACCAAGATTGAGTCACTTGTTTGGAAAACTGTGGGAGGAGTTCTGCGCCAGGACTCAGCGGTGCGGCTTGTTTTCAACGTCCCCAAATTCAGTCACGGAACTCCTCTGCTGCGTTCCCTTCATTGGCTTCCTGCAGCTGAACATCAGAATCAAAACCTTGATGCTGGCCTACCAGCACCTTAGTACATGATGGTGATGATCAAAACCTGAGCTGTATCAAGAGCCCTTTGAGCATCAAATGCAGCTCGGCTTGACCCACCATCCCTCAAATTGTGAGGAAAACATGCATCCAGACTCTTTTCTCTTCTGGCACCAAAATGGTGGAATGAGTCCCTCACACGCAGACTGAAGATCCATCTGGTTGAAGAGTATTTAACTAATAAGTAAATTATTATTCTGAATCTTGTTAGTCCTCAATCTGACATTTGTTTCAACAGCATCTAAGCATGAGGAATCTCTGAATTCCAGCCTAGTTTACTAGCTAAGGATATTTTCTGAGTGAACAGCAAACCATTCCGTTCAGTGACTCTGTTTGCTTCTTCTCACCTGTAGGAATCAGTCTAATCATGGATCACCTGCATAGTAGCTTCACTAGTAGCCAGCACTGCCTCCATTGACTGTCCTCATCAAAAGCCTCATAGCCTGGCCTACATTCTAGTCATCATAACAGCAGCGTGTTTCTGAAGCAAGTGTTCAGCTCCTCTCTGGGTACCACTGCTTAAGATATTCACTTGGTTCAAAAAGCGGACAAAAGCCAGAGCCTTCCAGATCAGAATGGCTGGTATGCTTTGAAGCCAAACGATCCCTTTAAATGCTGGCCAAGGACTAAAGCAAGGACAGTGGAGATGTATTTGCACCATTTACACGTAAGACTGTTAACAGAGAAGGCTTTTGCGTAGCTGAGATATTGCTTTTATATAACGGCTCTATTGCTGCCACTGTAAAGGCACTACTCTTCTATAAGGCACGCTGTCCGACTGCAAGAACATAAAATCTATTAAACCTAAACAAAATGTGAGTGTTACATTAAACATTTGGCAAGAATTATGTAGAACAGCTGCAGGTACTGCTCAGACCTATCTCGAGTCTCCCTCTCTCTGCTGTTTGAGACTCATATTCACATATTCATGAAGGGGTATGTGTTTAATGACGTAATGAAGGTAAAGTTATTTCGTCCTGTCCTGGTCTTTCCGTAGGTGGTTTCTGGCTAACTTTATTCTTGCCCTGATGAATGCACTTTGACATCAACTGTGGCGAAAGCTACCTGTAGGTCCCGTGATGACATTTTACCCAACACTTTAGAATACAATCCCCCTCCGGTACAAATCTCATAAGCAAGAATTTCCACAGACATATAAGGTCACATATATATATAATGTGTGTGTGTGTGTGTGTGTGTGTGTGTGTGTTTTTTTTTAAGCATTATCACTGTCAATCAGCATTTAACTGCACTAATAGGGAAGAAATACCTGTTATTAAAATAGTTTAGTAAAAATGATTTAGTAAAATTAATTAGTAGTAAAATAATTTGTAATTTTACTAAAAATGACAAGTCATCCAACCCATTATATATATATATATATATATATATATAATATATATATATATATATATATATATATATATATATATATATATATATATTGTAGTTTATTAATATTATCATTATCATTACAGTGCTAGATTTTTGTTAAAGGTGCCAATAGGAGTTAAAAGCTTAATTGCAAGAGATTTCTTAAATTTTGCAAACTGGACTACCTCAGACAACCACTTCTTACACTTACACTAAAAACACTTTAGTGTAAGGATGAAGGATGTGAAGGATGTGGAGGATGACTCCTGTGCTTTATCTAAAATCATTGATGCCTTATTTTTAATACGACTTTTGTGAAAAACAATGTTATGGTCATGACGGACCTCAAAAATGGTTACTGGCACTTCTGTATTGCAAAAGTATTGTATACATTTTCATTTTATTTTTGCTGTATTGCATTCCTATCCCAAATTACACTTGACACATTCCTTTCATTCAGCCGTCTCATAAATTGTGATGAAATTTCAAGGTCAGTAGGATCAGTGTACAGTTAGTCTACCATTGGCAACATTACGCTGAAATTGTTCTTCTGGGTAACCTGTTACAGAGACGCCATATGGGTTCTTCAGCAGCACTGAAAAATGATTGAAAATGCAACAAGAAGGCAGCTAGTAGTAGCCTTGACCTCATCAGCCAGTGTTCCTCTCATTTGTAACATGATAGTGAGCTGGGTCTATAGTTATGCCTCTTTTAACTCTCTGAGATAGCTGACAAGCAAGGATTACCAATAACCTTTTCTGTGTCCTTCTCAGTCATTGCCCTTTCCCCTTTCATTTTTTTTTTTAATGCTCCCTTTAATTTCTTGTCAGATCTGGCCACCATGTCTCATATACTGTTTGGCTCAGACAGTGTTAACGGAACTGTGTTAGTTTTTTGCATGATTATTTAATGTATTTCAGTAGCATCTGTATGTCAAAAAAAACAAGACTGAATTCTGAATGCTGGAGTGCAAACTATGATGCGGATGTCTGTTTGTCCACATGATAAAAGGTGTACATACGCTTAACACTGAACACAGGAAAAACACTAAAAGGCAGAAAAGAGAATGGAACTCCTAACAAACAGACTCAGTAGAACACCAATCGGAAGAGTGAAAATCAAGCTTTATCCTCACTGTGTGTGATTCTGTCTGTCCGTGAGTAAAGATGCATAGCACTGACTATAGCTGCACCAGATCTAACTCACAAAGAACCTTTACAGGTGAAGTGGCTGCTGTTCCCAGAACAGTGGACTGAAAATGGACCCCAGAGTTAACATTGTTAAGTGAACTTGGGATTACTTGGATTGTGAAAAAAAGAAAATTCTCCAACCCTTAAACAAGCCTCTGGAAAAGAAATACCTAGCTGAAATCCCTGCATTGAGTTCATTCCCATCCACCAGAATGAAGTTTGGTTTAGGACTTTTGCACTGTAAAGTGGAACTGAAGGTGCTGCACCATCACAGTCCTGAGCATGTAGTGTATATGTTAATCTCAACACTTTAACTAAACATATGACATAATAAAAGAAAAATCAAAAGCAAAATCAAAAACAATCCCAGGTAATTTGCTAAATCTGAAACATGATTGATTCTGTAGGACGCTGTTGCCAGTTCAGCTACCTCAGTTAAGTAACTTCATCTAGTAAGTTAGAAGTTGTGCATTGAATGAGCAGTAACTCAAGGGTTAATAATCTCACAGCAAATGACAAATGGTACACAAGTATTTAGTTTAGCTTACCCGAAAGCCAGGTTCCAAAGTCCAAAATTATGGAACAGCTTAGCACTTACTCAGAGTGTGGTTTAGCGAATTAGCACCTAGAAAAGCAAACATCGGGAAGACCTAAAGCCAAAAAACGTCAACAGAAGGTGTAGTCTGTGCACAGTAATTATGACTATTCCCTGGCTCATCAATTCCTGTTAAAAGGAAGCAGGCAATAGACAATAATAACATATGTGATGAGGGATCATATGAAACAGCTGTCTGGAAGTGGAACTGTGTTCTCTGGATGATGGTTCAAGGTTAATTTATTCATTTATTCGTCACCCGCTTAGTTATACACAGTTCAACATGCAGTGAAATGGTATTTTGTGACTGTCTGCACCCACAAATCAATAAGGGAAGAAGGGAGAAAGTAGGGAGAAGGTAAAGAGAATAAATATGTCTTTCAGACGCCATTTCTGAGAAGAAAAAGAAAGAAAGAAATAACTCTAAGCAAACAGAAGAAATATAACTTCAGTGGAGGTAGTATGATGGCAGCAAAGCGAAGAGCCCATTGTTAGGATGGCTGAGGTCCTTCACGGTCTTCATGGCTTTCGACCAGCGCCGCTTGTTATAGATAGATCTGGAAGTGTTATCCTCATGATGCGCTCAGCAGAGTGCACCTCTCTCTGCAGGGTCTGTCTGTCTGTCTCGTTTGGTGCTGATGGTGCATCATCCAGTACTTTTGGAATGAGCTGGGGTGCTGATCATCCTACATCCTGACCTCACTAATGCTCTTGTCACTGAATGCAATCAGATCTTCACAGCAGTGCTCCAAAATCAGCTAGACATGTGGACACTGGGTTTTGGCACAAGACTGTGTAAAGTGCTTCTGCGGCTGCCCTATAAAACCACCCTCAGAAGCTACATTTGGGTATGAGACTTGGGTATGCTGGACTGAGAGAAGCATGATGGTCATTTGGATGAATTGCCCACCATCCGTTCTGACCAAGCCAGCATTGCCTTTCTTTGCAGTGTTGTTGTGAACGAGCACATCTGGACTTGCACATCATCTTTATCTTTAGCGACAAATCCAGACATTTGGTAATGGTCAGCTTGGTACAGAGACTTAGTGGTGAGTGCTTCAATCCTGTGGAGCCCAAACTGCTGCTGTGATAATCTGGGGATCCATCATGACAGTTGGTGACCCCTTGTAGTGATATGAGGGACACTCCAGATACAGAGAGACCTGGTTGATGGGGAAACAGATTGGACAATGCAGAAGAGGATGTTCATGCTGGGTTTGATATCTTCAAGGGAAAAAAAGAATGTGTGATCTTGTCTTGTAACTAATTAAGCCTAAATTAATGCCCTGAAGTCACATCTTTCAGAGCACGTGTACAAAATGCTATTTCTCTTTCCTGTTGGGCCTGGATTTATTCTCACATATGCCATTTGTATTCATTCTGTAAGCCTTCCTGTCAGACTCCAGTTATTACCCAACAAAAAATGGTTGTACTGGCAGAGTGCACATAATTCTGTGATGTTATTGAATGTGCTAGAACTGTTCTCTGCAACTAACAGTTCAGTGCTTTCAGTGTGTTAATACCCAGTGTGACAGGAAGGAGAACTTTTTTTAAATGAATGTTTTCCAGATAAAAACTGTTCCAAAGCAGAGCTGAAAGTGTCTTAAGTATAAATAAGCCCATTATAAATCTTTTCGCATTTTCCACATGTTCAAAAATGATGGTAACACTAAATTTATGAATGAGAGCATGCCTGAAAAGCCAGAACAGGATGTTCTGCAGTGTGGTTCTCACATGCACAGCATATTTCACTGGACCTTCGTGGTACGTTGACCTCTCGCTTTAAAATATCCAATAATTAGAAACTCACCATTTTATCGTAATTGCACAACAGTGCAATGAAATCGAGCCTCTGCACTTAACCTCTGTGTGGCACTGAACACCACACACACACACACACACACACACACACACACACACACACAGAGGATGTGAGTACTGTGAGGATTGTTTATTGCATTTAGTTCTGGGACAATTTATCATTCGTTAAAAAAATCGTTTTCGTAACAGGTCCACATACATGTATGTAATTTCCATATATATTACCACTGTTAGAGACAACCAGCACTTCCACAGCTGATTATGAGCAAACATTTACACGTAGAACACCAGAAGAAGACCTGGAAGATGAGAACAAAAGGAGAACATGGAAAATGAACTCCGCATACAAGGGGTAATTCAAGAGTTTGAACTGTTTCTTGGCGTGACAAATTAAAAGCCTCGGTCTGAGGTGGATTGAAGCACTGAAATACATTAATTTCTTAATGTAGTAATCTGATACTAGGTTTTAGTTTAGGTTTTGGTTAGTATTTATTTTTATAGAACTAGGCACCCAATAACTTACATTTTGAGAGTAAGGTGAAACAGAGGACAAACTGCATAGCTCCAGAGTGAGAGGTCGACTATGTGATCCTAGCTGATAGCTGCTGTCAGAGTTTAGTGAAAGCTGTGTGTAACATTTGTAAGTGACAGCCTATATTTTTGGGTGAGGTTAATAAGGAGCATGATGTATTTGCTCTTATATTATATTCATCACTCGTACAAATTGTTCATGTATGTTCAAGTTGGGTTTTTTTCATGTATTTTCATGCTTTTTATCTGCAAGGCTGATTTATAGATATGAACTGATTAAGCCTCTTAAACTCTTCATTTAATAGTTGCACTAACAATATTTTTAGCATGTTTTTAGTGTTCGTTTGTTTTCCCTCCAGAGTGAAATGTTATTTCATGACTGATCATGGTGGTTGTAGATACACAGTATTCTTCATTGAGGTTCAGGTATGATTACTATAGTAGAAATGATGAATGCTATTAGCTCATATCTGATTATGTTCAGAGTAAAGGTCTTTAAACATATGCCAGTCTGAAGGTAAAACACACACACAGTCCAGTCCAGCAGGGAAAGTGGAGATGGTCTTGTGCAGTGTGTATCCTGAGTCAACTGGGTGGTCACATCCACTTTTTGGGGTTATATAGACTCTATAGAGATACATTTATTGTCACATTTCTGCCATTCAACAAAAATCATTGTTAGAGGGTGTAAAATATGAAACTTTCATTTATGTTCTTCCATTAACTTTCCAGATAGCTTGAGGTACATGTCTCAAGAGTGGATTGTAGAATAATGTACATACACTATGTAATCAAGTTGTTTTTTGCCGGGTTTTAAGTGCTTACAATGCCTTTCAAATGGTTAAAGATAAAATAAGGAACAACTATCATTGTGAACACTTGAGTTGTGCTTTTGCGTTTCTTCTTCTGATTTTCATAGATAACAGTAGGTCATGCAGACTCAGAAACCACCAAAGCCTGTCTGAGATTACTAAACAGTGTATTGTGGTAATTGATGTAATGAACTGTTCTCAATGTACATGAGTTTGGGTCATTGTCTGATCATCGACTATGAACTTCTAGGTCCTGACCACCCTTCAAGAGGTGTTTCCTGCTGTGCAGGCAGCAGAGATTGCAGTCAAACTGAGCCCAAGATGGTGGGAGGGTTGGCAGACTTTGGGACGAGCCCAGCTGAGCCTTGGAGAGGTGGAGCTGGTGAGTAGACCTGCTAGCTACAGGAACTGTCCAAAGAGTCGAACTCATGGTAGAATATCATTTATTTTTTAACTGTGGAGTCTGAAAATGTCATTGGTTTGACTGTGAAAAAGCTTAAGAAAAGCAATAATGACATATTTATTACATATTATTACTTTGGTGTGAATGGTAGCAGTGATGACTGATCGTGGGGTTGTTAGTTTGATAACACTGAGCTGCCACTTTTGTGGCCCTTGAGCAAAGCTTGGCTTAGATGTGTGAAAACGTGGATGGAGAGAACAGTTTGTTGTTATATTTATTCACTTGTAAAGTACAACTAAAAATTCTTCAGATCCTTCCTGTTCTGCTTCTTAGAAGGTTTGCTTCTTCTTCCGACTTTTGATTCTCCTTCTGTGAACATTTGATTCTTCTCCTCCTTCTTGGTCTTCATCTTCTTCAACATTATAATCGGATATGGATTTTTGTCACATTTGTCCATCTGTTTAACCCATGCATCCATTTTGGGCTGTGCAAATAAAAACAACAACAACAACAACATGCATCTGTGGTTAACATGTAGCGTATGAAGTATTGTTAGGCAGCCTTTGCTGGACAGATCATGAAAACGCTGACTGATGTTGTTGACCTTTCCAGTATTTCATTAACCTTTAATGAAATAACACCCAATGCAAATGATTGCTCTCAACAGTTCTGAACTGAAGGATTAGATTTGTGGTAACACTTTACTGAAGGGTAGCAGGGCTACATGTCACCTGCATAGTCCTTTAATGATAATCAGATGAATTCAGTGTCCGGGGACCGTGTAAACCTCTCTCCACAGTTCAGGTATGTCAAATACAGTTTCACTGCTGCTATACGTTTTACAGGAATAATTTCCTCGATGCAGAGCTGCAGTGACAACATGCAGACTGAGCAGCTGTGTGTCGCATGAAAGGAGAATGTAGATAAAACATGGTTTGTAAACATTGTGCCAGGAGAGCCGTAAGGCAAAACTTTGTATATGGCTACACATCTGGAGTGGCATCACTCATAAGGCTCATATGGACACAGACTGAGCGTGAAAAGGAGAACTGGACTCCACTAAGGACTTGTAATGTGGACCATGAAGAAGGAGAATAAACAGAGCATGAGAAAGAGATCATCGCCACATAACAGATCATGTCAAAATAAGTCACTTATACAAAGCAGTAACACACAATACTTTTACAAAAATAAGGTTAACAGCAACAATAAATGATCATTAATTAACAAGTAATTATTGTAATTATTATATAGGCTGATTTGGGCAGTATGTACTGAGCTACACTTAGTGTAGTAGTGTCTCAGTAAGGCTCAATTAGTTATAATGCAAGTATGTCAGACATCTCATTATGGAGTTGTAGAGGTTCATAAAGCTATTGTGCAGCTATAGTCCCATGAAGTTCTTACTCAGTTCCTGCAAATTTTGCTCTAGGAATGCAGTGTTGGTGGCATGTCCATTGGCATCCCCCACATTTTTAATTAGGAGTAGGTCTGGCCATGGCAGTATCCATGTCTTCAAGATGAGCTCTTGAGATGGCAGCAGTATGCAGTCAAACACGGTTGTCTCATTAAACCTTATGTGTGCGATTAATAAACAAATGAGATTTTAAGATTTTTATTTATTTATTTATTTTTCTCTTCTTCTCTTGCTCCATTCGTTCCATCCTCTCTTTTGTAGATGTGTTAATCTAGTCTTGTCCCCGCTGGCACGATGTACCTGCCAGTCAAAAGGAGGACCTTGAAAGTCTTCCTCTTGTCAGTTGCCTGATATTACTTTTGAGATGATGTTCCCCTTTCAGCACACCCAGACCCCGCGGCGTGGAAGATTACTTGCAAAAGGGAACACCACACAGTTGCATGCTTCAGCGTGTGTTTGTGTTAAAGGGGTTTGGCAATGAGGCATACAAGTTATTTTGTGATATTGTTTTTGGCAGGTTACTTGATGACGGCTATGAAAAAACTGCTTTCTCCAAACTGATGTAACAGCGAAGGTAGAGGAGAGAGTCTCTTAGATTTTGTCAACTGCAATCAAGTAATGTAGTGTTTGTTCTTAATTTGTGAACTTGTTCTAACCTTAGGAATTCCTGGAAGTTAGAGATACATTCAGATAACAATCTGAGTATCTGTGCATGTTTACATGCATGCCCATATCCACCCCTGAAGTCTTTGGGGCTGGTAGTATTGGTATCCATCAGAATGAAGAGACGAAATGAAATGATGCACGTACATAAACACAGAGGTAACAGAGCATCAGGGGAAAGAATGCCTTTCTAGTTTAAGTTAAGCGTGTCAGGTCAAGCTGAAGGCTTTTGTGTGTGTCACTCACAATTGAGCTGCTTCTGTTCTTGTTTTCATGTCTGGCAGCAGCTTAAAGAGAAACGGTAATATGTATATGTATGTATCTGAGACATTGTATCAAAATTTCATGATGAATGGACCACAAAACTCCTAGCAATGGATGGCTTTTGCATCACTGGGGAATGGTTTGCCATGTCTTGACGCAGGTGAAATCAAAATTCAAAAAGGTTTGAATTAAAATATTACAAGTACCCTTCATTTAGTGGGTTTTGATGGTTGTCATCTGGACAACTGTTGCCTCACAGCAAGAAGGACCTGTGTTCGATCCCCAGGTGGGGCGACCCGGAGTGTGGAGTTTGCATGTTCTCCCCGTGTTCGTGTGGGTTTCCTCCGGGTACTCCGGTTTCCCCAACAGTCCAAAGACATGCATGGTAGGTGAATTGGTCTCTAAAGTGGTCCTTAGTGTGTGGATGTGTGTGAGCCCTACGATGGACTAGCGCCCTGTCCAGGGTTGTTTCCCGCCCTTACGTAGAGCAGGTATAGAGCAGCTACCACCTTTTTCACTAGGTAGATAGAACTGGGTATCATCTGCATAGTGATGGGAGATCTTATGCTTGTGAAAGATGGCCTGAAGAGGGAGGATGTGCAAAGAAAACCGAATAGGACCCAGGATGGAGCCTTGTGTTACTGCACAAGTGATTTCATCTGAAGAGGAGGAGAAATGACCAAGCGTAACAGAAAAATTCCTATTTTTACAGTGAGAGAAAAACCACTTTAACGCTGTTCCCTGGATGTCAAACACACACCGAAGGCGACCCTAAAGGATATTATGATCGATTCTATCAAATGCCACACTAAGAGAATCTAAGAGAATTAAAACAGCACACTTTCCAGAGTCTAGTTTACAGAATATCATTTCCTACTTTGTGTAGGACAGACTCAGGGCTGTGATGTGCTCGAAAACCAGATTGAAATTTGATGTTTCAGTGTTGTTTTTGGTTTAAAAATGAAGAAAGCTGAACAAAGACAACCTTCATACAAAGATAGTTTGGAAACTGATTTATAGTTTCTAAAACACCTTCTTTAGGTTTCTTTAAGAGAGGTTGAACCACTGCTCGTGTAAAACTGTCTGGAACATTTCTAAGATTTACAGTGGAGAAGATGCTGGGGGCTACAAAGTGCAACACATCATTTAACAAATGTGTGGGAATCAAGTAGTACACCTCATACCTATAACTAAATCAGACAGATGGGACGGGGACACTGACGCATACTGATCCGGGAAGGCAGAGCATGTTGGTGGGTCAACAGGAGCACAGGCCACAGATGGAATGTGATTATTACATTATCAGCTTTAATAATAGCTTAACTATGTCAAGCTATGATATGTGAGATGTCTGAGATTATTAGTTCTTGTAGTACATCTGGCGTCCTTTGCGTTAGTTTGCTTTCAGCAGCTAATAAGACATTGTAGGGTAGAGTGGACGCGAAAGTTGGACAGTGGCTTTTTGGATATGCGTTCAAAACCCATGTGTGACACCAGGCTGCTGAATTAATAAAAGGTTTTCAGTTGAAATATCATTGTTAAACTTTCAGAACAGATCTTGTTGATCTTGTTTTAATCCAGTGACTGTGGTGAGGAACACTGAGAAACACTGAGAGGAACAGAGACTCATCTGGGCTGCAGTAGATATTGGAACCATTCAAATTATGCAGAACAAACATCTGTGAGAGAAACCGATGATTAACCATAGAGATGTAGCAAAAATGTCTGTAAAAGAAGGTCTTCCAACTAGACAAATGCAGGATTTGGGATTTTAAACCATGGTAGGCAAGTTGGATAACTATTGCCCAGGTACAGTCCCATCCATGTGATTTGAGCATTCATTGTAGAACATCCTGCTTTAAACATGATTCAGAAATCACCTTTAATTCTGCTGCTTCATCACATCTGGCCTTAACTTATACTTTAGGTTCTTAAAACACAGTGGTCCCTGCATGCTGTGTTAATTGACGTAAGCTGTTTACATGCCAGCTCAATTGTTCTCCATATTCTTCTGGCCATTTAATCATCTCCTTACATGATCTTCGTCTAACAATTCTGCCTTCAAATTTAGAGCACAGCGAATTATGACTCTGTAAACAAACGTATTTGCACCCACAAGCTTCATGGAAGTTGGTTTCTGTTTCATCAGCATCAGGAATTTGCTGTTCTATCTGAAAGAGTGCAGAAGGTACGGGTCCCAGAATGTCACCTTGGCAGCTAGAAACTAAGCTTCACAAAAAGCACATTTTAATATTTCTTTGAAAATATATATTTTTAAGCCCTTTAAATTAGTCAATTCTAAGCCATGATGTTCATATAGAGTCGCTGAGACACTCCGAGCCCCAGAGTGGAGGTTGTTTAGACAATCTCTGCTACAAATATCACTCCAAGAACCATGCAAAGCACCCTTTTTCAAGATTTATTAATTTTTTACTCTAATGTCAGTAAATATCAAGTGTGACAAGGGAAATATTGGTAAATCCCTGATGCTGCGTTTATAAAAGAGGAAGACAGCAATCTGGATGCTCATTTTTAAGTGGTGCAACAATGGAAAATTCTTCTACTGCCAGCGGCAACACCAGCATGCCGTAACAGCCAGTGGAACACTCCATTAACTTGTGCTGACTGCTGCAGTGGAAATAAACTAGATGTTGTTGTTGATGTTTTTTCCCAGAAACAAAGATGTTGAAAGCCCAAAGCTGTAGGTCATGTTAAAAAAATTATACGAAGTTCAACCTTCTTCATTATTGAGGTATTTTTACAGGGACACCAGCTCATTGGTTGATTGTTTTTTCTGATATCATGGGTATTAAACAGAGTTTATTCTGCTTTTGTTGGTCTAACAGTTTCTACTGCCCAGGTAAGACATCTACTAGATTTTGGAGCATTGCTGTGAGGATTTGATTTGGATCATGATGTTAGCTCTTGACCCACCCCATCTCATTCCAGAAGTATTGGATGAAGTGCAGACTTGTACAGGAAGACTTCACACCCCTCTAGCCCACACCAGGCATGGTGCCAATAGTTTTATGGCAGTGGATGCAACATGAAGTAGCTGAATAACTTTATTAAAAGGAATAACACCGGAGCAGAGTGTTTACTCTGCTTCCCCAAGAGGCAGAATCAGTTTTCCATTTATTGTAGTTAAATTGTTAAAACACGTCTATTCTTCAGTTCAATTCAGTTAATATGTAAATTAAATGAATGACATCATTTTTGGAGTTTTTGTTATAATGTGAATTTAAGCACATATCTTTGCTTAAATTAAATTAAATTAAATTCTTAGTTACATTCTTTCAGAGGAAATTTCCACATTTCCCAAAAAGTAGTAGAAAATGTAGTCCTGCAAGTCCTCTCAAGGTTCCTCTTTCTTTGGTAAGATTTTTCTTACCATTGCCACCACTGACTTGTTCAGAAGAGGCTTGGACTGAGTTTGCTGTAGAGCTGATTTGTGGGAGCGACTGTTGTAAAAAAGCGCTATATGAGAAACATGAGCTAATTTTATTGAACTGTATTGATGTTGTATCCTCCATCCTCTTGTGGGACCAAATCTGCAGTAATAGGAACTTGGCGGTTACCACCACCACACATGGGCAGGACTCTTGTAGTGGTACCCATAATGCCACTATTGGTCACAGATTGCATTAGATGTCAGCAATGCTGCAGCATTATGACATTAGGTTCCTAGTATCACTAAATTATGCACAAGGTTCTTTTGAGATGAAATGAAGGGTTTTGCCTGCATTCTGTAAAAAATGATTCTGACCAATCATTCTGTTGCTTTGAAAGTTTGTGGGCAGAGCATGGAATGTCCTCTACTGTCAGAATACTTTGGAAGGATGGCACAGCAGCCTCTTAAAAGAACGACCCTGCTTCCTCGATCTGCTTCCATGATCTTAAGAGTCAACATTGTCACGATTTCAGAATGAAGGTTTTTCCTGTTCTCTGTTAAACGTATTTGTGTCCTTGGATGAAAAGATGTTTTTTTAAACCCCTTTTTATTTCCCATTAAACTTTGCCCTGCTTGACGAGTGACAGACAATTGGCTGCAGCGCTTGCTGGCTTTGACTGTTTTACTGTGTTGCTCTCTTAAGGGGTGATATATGATCTAGTGTTCCTAGACAAGGTCTAAACCTGCCTTCTTTTGTGATGTGAATTGTATTGGCCAATTAGGAAGCTGGAATGACTCAGTAAGTGGTCAGCATTCTTTATTTTAACCTTTTATCCGAGGCGTTTATGTCTCTCTATGAATCTTGTCTAGCCATCTGACTCCTGGATAATGTGACTTAGCAAGTGGTTCATATAAATGCATTAGTACTTGATATGGTGAGGGAATGGCTTTAAATGTGCTTGACATCCTTAGAATCAAATGAAACTCTCCCTTTTTGAAGGCAGACAAAGTGCTGTTAAGCGTTTTGAAGAAATGAGACCATCTGTACAAAGTAAATGTTTAATTTTGTTATGCCCCTGTGTTTTTGGGAATCGTGTAGTGTGGTAAGGTGAGCAGTTATAGTGAGGGGAAATAAGTGTTTGATTCACTGCCAATTTTGCATGTTTTCCCACCTACAAAGATGGTGAGGTCTGCCATTTTATTGTAGGTACACAAGAGACAGAATCCTTTTTAAATAATTAAATAGCATTTTAGTGCATCAAATACGTGTTGTATCACCAACCAACCAGCAGGAATTCTGGCTCTCACAGACTTGTCTGCTTTTCTTTAAGAAGGCCTCTGACTCTGCACTCATTTTCTGTATTAATTGCAGGTTATTTATTAACTGTACTAACTGTCAGTCTTCCTCGATCTGGGGATCAAGGAAGATCTCCCCTTGTGTGTTAAGGATGATTCTGAAAAAGGACCAGGAATCAGCCCAGAAACTCTGAGTACCTTGTCAATGATCTGAAAAGAGCTGGGACCACAGTCTCAGAGATTACCGTTGGTAACAGACTACGCTGTCATAGATTAAAATCATGCAGGGCACATAAGGTCCCCCTGCTCATGCCAGCACATGTCCAGGCCTGTTTAAAGTTTGCCAATGACTGGATGATCCACAGGAGGCATTGAAGAAATGGTCAGATGAGACCAAAATAGAACTTTTTGATATCAACAACTTGCCATGGTTGGATGAGTACAACATCCAAGAACACCATCCCAACTGTAAAGCATGGGGGTGGAAACATCATACCTTAGGGGTACTTTTCTGCAAAGGGGACAGGATGGCTGCACCATAGGGAGGGGAGGTTGGATGGGGCCATGTATCGCATGAGTTTGGCTAACAACCTCTTTCCCTCCCTTTTTTCCAAGAGCACTGAAGATGGGTTGTTGCTGGGTCTTCCAGCATGACAATGAAACACACAGCCAGGGCAACTAAGGAATGGATCTATAAGAAGCATTTCAAGGTCCTGGAGTGACCTTGAAAAGTCTCCCTCCTGAACCCAAAAGAAAATCTTTGGAGGGAGCTGAAACCTAGTGTTGCTCAGCGACAGTCCTGAAACCTGAAAGATCTGGAGAAGATCAGTTTGGAGGAGGAGGCCAAAATCACTGCTGCAGTGTGTGTAAATGCAACCCTCACCATTTATCTGGGCTTGGAACCGGCACCAGAAGTGCACAAACTACACCCAAATGCATCAATTTTTTTTAATCATACAATGTTATTTTTTGGGATTTTTTAGATCTGTCTCTCACAGTTGAAGTGTACCTACGATACAATTACAGACCTCTCCATTCTTTGTCCATTTATTTACCCCACTGTATGTGTGAAATGTCCTTCACAATTTGGTTCCATATGTGGCCTTTAGATCTGGTCAAATTATAATGGATATTATGGATTTGATTCACAAGCCTGTTTTCTGTGCATACCTTCACATCACTCAACAGATACTAACTGAGATGCTTATCTGGACCCATATGTATCACGTGTCAGGGGAGCGCTGATTTAGGATCAGATATCTCCACAACCATAAAGCTGATTACAGCCCAGGTTTTTTTTATCATAGTGTCATAATAAGCCTAGGACTCTTCTCAGTATCTTAATCTAGTCTCATTTTCTGCTCTTTGTGGCTTAGTTTGACTATCTTAGAGAGGCAGTTTCCACGTTTTTGTTTTTTTACTTTTCCCCTCAGGTCCTCTTATGGTGTTAGAATGGCCTTTATCTACTCCAGTCAGTCATCTCTTTAGCAAGCTGCTTTGGTGATTGTGCTTTTTGGATTTGTGTGTGAACCGTTCTGATATAGTTGCCTATATTGTGCTTCATTCATCATTTGCTGTGTGAATTTTTGCTTTTCTGAAGTCAACACAAGGTCAAAAGTACACCTACTTTAATTATTAATTAAGTGCTGCTGAAAGTTCCATGCTTTTTAACTTGCAGAGGCTGCTTCATTTTCTGCTAGTGATCTTGACTGAACCCTTAGGTCTGTCAGGTTCTCAAACACTGTTTTAGATGTTAAGCGTGGTGGTGGTGGTAGCGTTATGCTCTGGTAATGTTTGATATTTGTACATTGCATTAAGTGAATGGACTAAGGAGGTCTACCTTCAGCATAACCTCAAGCCATTAGCTAGACCAATGAAACTTGGACAAAGTTGTATTCTAACAGCACAGTGACCCCAATTACATGTTGAAGATGGTTGTGGACTTGCCTTTCCAAATTTCTGTCTTCAAACCTATCCAAAATATGTAGACTGTACTTAGAAGTCGGAAACGTGGAAACCTGATAAATTAACTGACCCAAGAAACGTGACACCATTTTAATAGAAGCTTTGTTGATGGACACCAGGAGCGATTGGTCATGGTGCAGCTTGATGAAGGACATTTTACCAGATATTAGGTGTGCTGTTACATCAGTTTTGCCCCTGTGATAAGTTCAATATGTATCACTATTGTCTGGAAAAGATTGTATGTTGGAGCTCATCTTCCCTCATCTTCGTCGTCTGTTTATGCATAATTCATTAGAGACTAAAGTGAAAAAAGGTGAGACCAAATATTGTTTGATCTCACAATTATATCCAGGTTACACAATCATAAATATTCACAGAGACGTTCCCATCTAATTATTTTCACACTATGTAATTCAGTGATGAGTCTGTTATCAAGGAAGGCAGCCATGTGAGCTGAGAGCGACACCCACTAATTCAGACCACTCAATTAGTGGCCAGTGAGTGAGAGAGTGTGATTCTCATAAGGCGATGGCAGTAGATGGTTCCACAGCTAACGATGGATGCACTCAATGTGATGAGACAGTAAATCACACTGAGAAAATGAATGTGCTGCTCCAGGCGCCAATACCAATCACTGAGTTAAATGACTTCCCAACTCCTTTCCATCTGGGTCTTTGAGCTGTTTTTGAACATTGCAGAATACTTCCTCTAGAGTTGGTGAAACAGCTTTAGTCCTTTTGTAGTGCACAATGTATGTTTACTGTTTACCAAAACCTTGTTACTTGGTTGTTATTTATATTTTATTTATTTATTTCTGCATAGATTGAAAGCTCTGACAGTTCAAATTAAAGTATTACGTTATTACATTACCATATACCAATTACTATGTACAACACTAAATTATATATTTTATAATTATTATAATTTTATATATTCATTTTTTTTTTGTCTTCTTTTCAATCATTCAATGATACTGGCAACATTAAGGAGACACAATATACTGTATCTGTTTATAGAGGTTCTAAACAGTATCTGCCTTAAAATGAGATCATGGGTCTTGTTCCCCTTGTTTATATATAAAACAACGTTTCTGCTTTTTTGAATGAAGCACAATCAAGGGCAGCCAATCAGAATAGAACTCATTTACATATCATGCTCAATTACATGAAGGCACAGTAATGAATACAGCCTGTTTAATTCTAAGGGATAAAGCCTGTAGGCATCATGCCTAATACCAGGCACGGGCTAGATGGGTGTAAAGCCTTTGAGTTGTAGAGCAGTGTACCACTTCATCCCCAACTTGTTGCTGAATGCAATCAGATCCTCACAGCACTGCTCCAAAATCCAACAGAACACCTTTATTGGATAGAGGCAGTTACCTCAGTAAACGCTGCATAGACTCTTTTTAATACCTTTGATTTCAGAAGAAACAACGAATGAGCAGGTCCCAATACTTTTGTCCATATAGCATATATTATGGTATTCCTTATAGATTTGTTAATGCATAGCAAGATGAAACGAGCTAATTAATCAAACGAATACAGGGCATGACATTGAAGAAGGGCATCTACATGAGAAACCAAGTGCCAACGGACCGAAAAACTGCATCAGACAAATGACTCCGGTTCAGCTGTCAGTGACGTGCCTGCTGACGCAGGACTCGGGGGTCAGGAACAGCAAATGTAAATGGATGAATTCCTTGTAAGTAAAGGAAGTGCAGTATAAATTCTGGTCAGTATCACGTTACAGCTCCACTTAATAGCGTCCACTGTTTATGGCTTCTGTAATTCATTGAGCCGGATGTAACAGCCGTTACTCCTGTGTGATATGCTACACAGCCTGCCTCTTTGTCATGGAATTACTCATATATTTTCACTGTCCAGTGTTTGGTTTGGTGTGGGTGTAGCAACTATTTCACATACTTCCAGAAAAGTACTCCTGCTTGGAAGTTCGGAACCTCTCTTTAGATCCAGAGTCCTTGTAATGAGACGTTCTGGGAAAGTTAAACAAAAAGAGAAGTTAAGTCTCCTTGACAGAATCTGAATTCCTAAACAAATGCCTTTTACCACTTGGGGTTATTTAAAATCACAAATCACTCCAACTGGGCAACCAAATGAGACACGACCACATGCTGGAGAAGGTTCTAGGAGCAGTGTCTCCCAGCAATAATTTCAAGAAGCTCAGTAGGTATTGGAATAATATTGCCTTAAGCTCAGCGTCACTGACAGGAAGTGTGCATTTGTGATGGAAGGCATCCAACTCCCAGTGTCTTCAGATATAATACAAGTATTTTTCATCTGATTAGCCTGAAAGGAAGCTCATTCCAGACTAACCCTCTGCACTTGGCTTTGAGGAAACCCCTGTTTCAAAACTGACAACTGGGAAAAGCTTCTGCCCGAAGCTGCTTGAACCCTCTATTTGACTTGATGGATACAAACGTCTGGCTGTAGACTGAAACATACCAGTAGAGTTGGGCAATATGCCCTCAAATCAGTATCATGGATAATCCAATATTTTATCTTGATTGCAGTTAATGAACGATTATTTGAAAATTTTCTTTGGCGCTAGCCGCACGAGTTGCTTAGTTGGCTTAGTGTTTAAGTTGTCCTCTACGTTAGTTCCATGTCTCAGATTAGACCGGGAAAAGTCATGTGACTATACATGCAGGGGTGCTGGGCAGTGTGGTGGTTCATTTGATATATTGTTTAAAAAATTGTCTGACAGACTGCATTTCTTACACATGTTGTGTGGAACAGAAAAATGCAGAACAGAATTCAGATGCATCACGAGCGGCACTAAAGCACTAGTGCTGCTTACAACAGTACACCAGCACTTTTCTCCAAAGACTGCTGGGCAGTTTTTGCTTCTGCCCGATTTCAATAAACATGCGGTAATAGAGATTAACCGGTACTATAAACTCACTCATTTTCAAAGTCATTCTTTATATTCTGTGATATGAAATTTTATCTCTTTGACACACACTTTCTCTCCTTCATATGTTTGTTTTATATATATTCTGTGTACTATTGACAATATAATAAGCCATAATCCCAAAAAAGTCCAGGTCATGAAAAAAGAAAACAAGAATTAAAATACTGACATACTGTAACTGACAGATTATTAATATTATTATTTATTTATTTATTTATTTTTTAACGTGATGACATTCAGTTCATTCACTTGGTAAAGCGAATTTGATGATACACCGCGGTTTTGATGGTACACAGAACTGTGTTGATCTGAAATGTTACGACTTTCTAACAGTGCTTTAACATGCACCATATGCAGATTTGACCAGATGTTTCTGACACCCTTATCTGGCCAACCCCAAAGACACCATCTCCTTAATACAAATTCTTCCTTTGTATGTTCCAGGCGGTGCGGTCCTTCCAGGTGGCTGTGCATTTGCATCCACTCGAGCGCCCGCTGTGGGACGAAGATTTGAGCTGGGCCTTACGCCTGCGGGAGGAGAAGCGTGCAGCCCAGCAGAAAGCTGACTTCGAGGAGGAATCTCGGAAGCTCCTAAACGAGGCCCCTGAACTACAACAAGATTACGAGGACTTTGAGAGTGACGAAGTCATCGCTGCTTGCACGGCTATGGCAGAGCGGCAGAAAAAATGCGAGAACCTACAGAGGACAGCCGTTCTTGTGGACACTCAGGGCGTTGCTGTGGAAATGGCAGTTGGGGATGATGACAGACCAGCATCGTCTTCAAAGTGTGCTTTAGTGAAAGCAAGATTAGTATAAGTAGAGACTGGAAAGATTTTGGCTGCAATACATGCATATTGTTTTAGAGTCACCTGCATGGACATTTTAAGGATTACCTCATAGATGGTAGTTTTTGACTTGGCCAAGATATGTGTTTGTTAATTCTGTACAGTGAAGTGAAAACCCAGCACCTATTTGGCTGTTGAATCAGCGTACGACTCCTGTTGAAACCATTTTAGGGTAAAAAAGGAAAATTAAAGATGTCCAAGTGTTACTCGAAACAAAAAGTTACCGACTGACTTCCCACACAAGAACTCAGACTCTTCAGTTCCTGATTATTTGGTTAATCTGCTACTCTGATGACCTCATTTCATGAAGATGAAACATTACTTTTATTTTAGGCAAGATTTCTTTTTGTTCATTTCCATATTTCACAGTTTCAAAATAATCAATACTTTGTAACCCCCCCCCCCTTTGGTATGCATCACATCCGGCTACAAAAAGTGTTTATTATTATTATTATTATTATTATTATTATTATTATTATTGTTATTTCTTTTAACCCATTTTTTCACCCATTCATTTTGTTTTGCTTTTACAAACATCCATTCACATATCAGTGCACGAGGACAGTGTTTACAATGGTAGGACATAACACGTTCAGACTTTGCTGGCATTACTTGATTTCATTCTCCTCTCTGCTAGTGAAAGTCTACTTGTGCCACTGGCTGCAGCACAAGCCCAAAGCATGCTCGATCCACATCCGACAACAGTTGGAGAGGTATTCTTTTCATTAAACTCCAACCGTTTTCCTTCAAGCGCACCTTTAGGCATTGCAGCCAAATAGTTCTATTTGAACTTTATCAGTGCACAGGATTTGTTCCCAGAAGGGATCATGCTATGTTGATGTTCCTTTGAAAAGTGCTTATATTGGCTATAGCAGCACCACTTCAGTATGACAAATCTGCTTGGAGGACGTTTGCAGTCAAATTGAGATTTGATTCTTGCAATTCCAGAAAGCTGTCTTGTTCTTCCAGACCTCAGCTTCACATACTCCATTCCCGTTATCTGCCTTTTGGTCGCTACCTTATTAATTACACTACCTTCTTTATTTCATTCTCCTGAATTTTCACTAGGGTTGCCCAAATTTTTGTATGCTACCGTGTTTTAATTTGGAAAGGTTGCTTGACCGACTAAAATGTTATTCAACTGCATTGCCCTGTATGACGAGTATACATAACAGAATATAATACACAGACTGTGTGGACAACAGTACAGAAGTACAGAAGCCTAAACAGAGCCTTAAGAGTTCAAGAGTTCGATGTAACAAATGTTTTTGCACTGCCTCTCTTGGTGGTTTAACAGCTACATTTGGACATTTTTTCATTTGAATTTCTAACCATAATGAAGTGGAGATTCAGACCGTCATGCTTCATGCAGCGGCTGAATGTTTGATGGGAATGTCTCATAATGCCGTTTGTAGTCGTTGTGTTGTGCTTGATCTGTTAATAAAGTATTACAGTTTCATTTCATACTGGGCCTGATCAGCTCTTTACAGAGGAGGATGATTCAAGTGAGCACAGGATTGCTCTTGGAAGCTATCCGTCACTAACAGACCAGCAGTCTGTTTTGTTTTGCGTCAGCTTTTCGACCTCCTGCTTCACATGAGGCAGATCTGACCAGGAATGTCACTATTCCCAATCTGCACTTGAGCCTTCTCATTTAACTTGAAACCCCACATGGGAGGAAGGGCAGTTCTGTTAAAGTACTACACTGTGACTTGCCAGGGCTGAGCGGGAATAATAGTACGTACACACACACACACACACACACACACACACACACACACACACACACACACACACACACACACACACACACACAGAGGCTGAGCACTCTTTGCCAAGCAGCAACTCAAGCCTCATAATCTTGGCCTTAGTGTGTTGAATTTCAGTGTCAGTAGGTTCTTTACGCTGTTAAATTAAGCTGACTTATCCTAAGCGGCTAAAGGTATCAGTGCGAAACGTACAGAGCGGAGGTATTCTAGCCCAGTGGGTCAAGCTCGTTTGCCATAGTGTAGGATGAAGCGATGCAAAGCGAGTTGACCATAACAGCAATATGTGTTCAGAACAATGCTGGATTATTCAGAAGGACATGACGCCTGAAATGTGGATTCAGTCAGTAAACAGTCTCGAGGTCTCTCTCGAGTTTCTCTTCTATTACTTCTGTTCAGTTCAAGTTCAAGTTTTTATTTCCAGTTTTCTCTTACATCTACGCAGTGGATAAATAGCAAAAATAGCCTAGTAATTCATCATCAAGTCAAACCAGAGTCAGTCTGAGGAATCCGATCTTTAGAAATTCTATAAAAAGAAACTTTCATAAATGGTATGAAAACGGGTGAATCCAGACTCTGGGGATTCGTTTCAAAGTTTGTCGTGATCTCGGACTTTTGGACCCAAGTGTGTTTGGCACACTATGGGCACTTTGTCTAACAGTCTCCTCCACTAATCACAGAAGCTGTAAGAGCTTATCCCAGAGAGCGTGAGCTCTTAACATTTGAGAAAGTGGTCATTTATGGATGTGATCCATCTGTATGTGGCGAGCGATAATCAGTGTTGCATAATGTGATACTAATTAATTTTCACTTGTAGCTCATTGACATTCTGTAGCTTAGAGACATGCTGCTGGAAATGCAGATTCTAACCTTTCAGTTGATAACAGATGTGTGTTTGTAGGTAGAAGAAAAAAAAATTATGCTTTATATTAAAAGAAGAATGAAACTTGAAAAAGAAAATGAAAAAGACAAAAATGGCCTTGAATCTTTTTTCTTTTGCAGTTCTAGAAGGCTTCTTTTTACACCCCCCCCCTTATTTTAATTTCCATTAAAGGTTAAGCTATTTTCCCCTTCTCTATTTGACCATTCATTTTGCCTTTACTAAGGAACCCTTGAAGAATTGATTTTCATGTTCATTATATTTCATATGATGTATTTCAATCATTTTCTCGTTTTAATGCTGATACTATCTGATAATGAATGTTATCAAACTCTAAAAATAAGTATTCTGGGTTCTGAATAGCTCAGCTAACTAATGATCTGAGGATCACAGGTTCGAATCCCGGGTCATGCTACTTGCTATCATCACCCAGAGTCTGTGAGACCAAAACTGGCCATGCTCGTCCAGTGCAATGCTGATCAGCACATCTATTAGCCGTTGTATCAGAGCTGGTGACCTGGCACTCCTCTGAGTGCTTTGGCTGCCCAGCAATGATGCAATGGCAATAATTGCAATTTGTTTTCAGATTCAAAGTGTAAATCAACATCATTTCAATAATTAAACTGATAATCAGAGCCACTTTGATAAATTATAATGGATAGATGACTGGGTCAGAACATTTATAAAATAGTAAGTGTGAGATGTTCCTAGTGTGCAGTGGTCAGTACCTTTCAAAAGTGGCCCAAAGGAAGGTTAACTGGTGAACCAGCAACAGGGTCAAGGCAGGACCCAGGACTTATTGATGTGTCTAAGTATCTTCTACTCATGCTTCAGTATGTCTTGTGAAGTCCATTTCTCAAAAGGTCAGAGCTGATTTGATGGCACAAAAGGAACCTTCACAAAATGACATGGGTAATTTTAACCGCTGATCAGTCATGACAAGTGCTTCCAGCGTCAATTTTAGTGTTTATTGAGTGTAAATGTAACAAAATTTACAATCTCCTAAAGTTAAGGGTTTGGTTGGAGCTCACGTCTATGTTTTTTACACCACCTTTTCAGCTGTTCAAAGGGTCCAGGCCCTTAATGAGCAAGTCTAAGGTGATGCTGGCAGGAAAGACTCTCGAAGAGCATGAGGATGAAACATTCAGTGTGGACAAAACTCCGTCCTTCACTGTTCAATGCTGGTTAGTGGCATTATGTTAAATGTTGTACAAGTGGTTTTAAACAGAAGACCCACAGATCCATTAATGTAATTTTAGAAGCCTCTTAGAAACTGTCATAAATACATCTGGATGACATCAGTGTATTATAATACACAGAGTACAGTTAGGTATGAGTACAGGGTGGGGACACAGGCTATAGTGTAAGATAGGTGTGTAGGGACCAGTTATGATGGTGGTCATGAAGCTGAAATTAAATAGAGAGAGTGATAATTGATTATCCATCAACAGGGATGGATCAAAAGGGACCACCGCCCCCCACCCCCCACCCCCTGGTCAACAGAAGGAAATTGATCACCCTCTATTACACACCCCTCCCTACATACACACTCACACACACACTCCCCAAGGTTGATAGGATGAAACGGATCAGATCGGACCTCCACCCCATCATTTGTGGGCCAGTCTGTACAAAATATCCAGGGCTGAATTAAGTTCCCCGTCCAGACCTCAACAACAGGCACCACACGTGACTTTCTAATCTCAACATCTATCAGAATAAGTCACGACTCGGTTCTGAAATACTGCTTTATAATTTTTTCATCACGATTTCCCCCCAAATTTATTTAAATAAACTGCTTCATGCACATTCTTTGGTGAGTAGGTAGGGCTTTAGTCATCAGTGAGCTCAATGTGGTCCTACAGTCATGAAGGTCTGTGAAGTGAGCCAGTGGAATGGAGTGAGTCTGGGACAACAGAGCTCACTTTTGAGCCTTCTAGAAGTGTGTTTTTTTCTTCTTCTTCATTAAAACACTGAAAGGGTGGTGCCTACCTGATGACCCCTGTGGAGAGATTGCAAGGTAGTGATTGATTATAATGTGGGTGCAGGGAATAGCTGTGTGTAACCTCAGTCATTAGGTGCAGGATTTTTCTCATCTTGTCTTTTGTTATTTCATTCATTTCGGACCACATACCTCATTTACAGAGTTAATGATGGACCCTGAGTTAATGATGTACCACCGGCCCCAGGATGATGGAACGCAAACCTTGAGCCCTCCACTTCAGAGGCTGACCTCGGGCCTCTCTCTGACCCATCTGAGATGGACTTTGAGCTTTTGAGTTTCTTGTGTTGTTGATCATCTCATTTTTTTTATTTCTGTCAAGCTGCTCTGTGACATCAGTTGTAAAAAAAAAAGTGCTATACAAATACATTTTTTCTTTGATTTGATTTGAATTACTTGAATGATAGATAGATAGATAGATAGATAGATAGATAGATAGATAGATAGATAGATAGATAGATAGGAGTATTGTAGTTTATATAGACTGGATTAAGACCACTGATAGACATTGGGAGAACTGGGAAAAGTCCCAGTGGGCCTCTATGCATGTGGGTCACTGGGAGGGTGAAGGGGTCAACTCCAGGTCGACAAAATGAAATTGATCAAACGGTCCAGATTTAGGTGTGTTTGAAGTGGACAAAGAGATGTCTTTATGCATGTAGTGCACTTAAGGAAGGATGACAATGCTGTCATGCATTGTCATGAATGGGGACATATCTATTGATGTAACATGTTACCATTACCATGTTCTATCATGAGGGGCCATGTTTACGGCATGTTTACGTGCACAAGGGTGCGAGTAAAGTGTTGCTAATATTTCTTCTTAAAATGTTTCAACACCTTCAGTGCTTAAGTGGAGTTTTCCTCCGCTCCTCAGCCCACTCCATCACATAATGTTTAATATTCTCATATTGTTTCATGTGCTTCATAATTATGTGTTATGAATCCAGTAATTTCTGTATCATAATGTTTGCAAATGACTGTAACAGTATGCGTTCCTTAAGTGAACAACATAAATGTGAACAATGTACCACATACAAATGAATGCTTTAGGTTCTAAAATTCATATTCTTCTCTAACTTTGCTCAACCTATTTCAACAGTTTGCTTTATTTTTGATAAAGTACTTTAATACCTGTGCAGGTATGTCTTCGACATCCCCAAATTCAGTCGTGTAACTCCTCTGCTGCGTTCCCTTCATTGGCTTCCTGTAGCTGCCCGCATCAGATTCAAAACCTTTGACCTACAAAGCCAAAAATGGACCAGCACCTCCATACATGATGGAAATGATCAAAACTCGAGCTGTACTAAGAGCCCTTCCAGCTTCAAGTACAACACGGCTTCACCCACCATCCCTCAACTCTTCTGTTCTGGTACCAAGATGTTGGAGTCCCTCACTGTGTTCAAACGCAGACTGAAGACCCATCTGTTTCAGGAGTATTTAACTCCATAAAGACATTTGTATGAACAGGATCTAAGTGTGAGGAATCTCTAGATTCTAGCCTCGTCTACTAGCTGAGGATATTTACTGAGTGAACAGCAAAGCACTTTTGTAAGTCGCTCTGGAGAAGGGCGTCTGCTTATAAATGCATGACCTGTATCTCAGTGTTGGAAATGCTCTGTCGCCACAGATCCATTCCAATCCCCCATCCAGAAACATTCTACCACTGTCTGCAGTACCCTTGTCCAGCTACACTGTGACATGAAGGTCTGACTGAACCCCAATGGCCCTTATTCAGCACCTGCAGGGCATGCTGGAAGCCACCGGGGACCTTCAATCTCCCTCTAATCTGCACAAATTGTTCTTAATCAGAAAGAATGGGGCAGCTCGTTTTTTTTTTTTCCTCCTTGTGATTCATTCAGTGATGCAGTCCCTGAAGCACTGGCCACAATGGTCTGCTCACAAGGACTTGCGGATTGCAGTGTGGGGAGTTGCATTTGTCAATGCAAACCGATTTACATGCAGAGGTGTCCTGACCACATGCGTCATTACAAATGTACCACAGGAATGATTCATGCTCTCAAGGAGCACAATAGATTTCCCCGCTTGTGATCTAATAGCATTGTGAAATGTCTACGGTGGGTCCATGTCTCCAGTCTTGGTCTTGCACTCGACCCGCACACAATAATCATCTCCTCTGCGAGGACTTTGTTCCAGTGAGTCACTGGTGTTGGTTATTGTTTACATTGAGGTCATTTTACGTGTTTAGAAGCTGGCAAGTCTCGTAAATTGATATATGGTAGGGATATTTGAGCTAAACTTGATTTCGGCAAGCATCAGTTCAGTCGCTTCCACGAGGATACCAAACATAAAAGCATTTGCAGATGAATGAAAGTGCAATGTGCGTCAGGTATTAGTTCAAAAAACAAATCTCCAAAGCAGAGCTTTGTCTGTGTTTATCCCGAGACCCTGTCAGTGACTTTATGTGACACTCTTATTACGTCCTTTTACTAAACATCTATATAAGTGCTCTGCATCACTCTGCTAATGCCAGGACTGGACTGGATTTTTTTTAATTGACCAGCCCACAAGCAGGTCAGGCGGTCAGGCGGTCAGGCGGTCAGCAGCTCACAAGAACTGTGCTTAAATGAGAGTTAATACTGGACGTGCTTCTCCAAAATGGAGAGGATTGAAACATGTGAATTAGATGATGCTAGAGGCACATTTCCTCCTAGACAGGTATGTTAACTCTGTAAATCTGTATAATGCATTGTTCGTATGATGCGACTGTTGGAGTAGATACATCTTTATCACTTAGAGAGCCAAGTAAAGTGAAGCTCCGGGTGAAATGTATAATTGTCTACTGAGTCATTGTTCACAGTGGTGGTGATAGGAACCAGATGCTTACGGTCAAACAGACAAGAGAGCTCCAAGAACAGTTCGAGTTCAATTTTGTTTCAGAAATATTTGCTTAGAAAATGGGAAAGTGCTTAATATCCAGCGGAGCAGCTCTGATGCAGGTTCTTGGAGACTGAATACGGCAGGTAATTAAGCCTTTAATTTTCTTAGGGTAAAATCACAGAGGAGCTCCCGTTTAAAAAATAATTACACCTGGAGCCCATGAAAATTAGGATTTAATATTATTTTCGCCATTATCATCATTACATATGAATGCTCAGAGGACTTGTGTATGTTCACTGGTCATTTCTGGATAATAAAAGCCTATATTTGTGTCTGTTTCCCATCACGAGCAGTTTAAATTAACTTTCATTATTAAATATTAAGTGAAAAATGGAGAAACTGTGACTTTTAAGTTGAGGTCTTTATCCGAATTGAGCAAAAACCTGCTGGCAGAATAAAACGCCTTGTTTTAATGACAAGGATGGAACATGTCTTTGCTGAAGCACTGCTAGGCATGTATAAATGAGAGTTTTTATCTGCAGATTGGAACAATATTTAACTGTTGTCATTAGTGTTACTTATTTCATGTCCTGGCAGATACCATGACGCTGATGTGTGAGTATGGACCACTTCTCAACAACGGGGGGGGTGGCACGAGAAGCACACCCATAAGGCATAACACATTTTAAAGATTCAGCAATTATGAGTCGATTGTTGCTGTAAAATCAGACTCTAATTATGTAATTACAGTTGAGTGAAATATGGAATTTCTGCACATTTAAAGCACAATATTGTATTATTATTTTTAAATACTGCAAATAATACAGCTGTTTTTCACTTGATTTCTTGAACTTGTGGAGCAACAAAGTCAAGAGTAGTTTAATGGTTAAGAAAATGTATATATATATATATATATATATATATATATAGGCATATTTAGTGATTATATGTTTTTGCACTGAGGATCAACCAGTTGCAACATCACCACAGGACACCATCCATCCATCCATCCATCCATTCCATTCCATTCATATCCTGCTTTGATACCAATCCAGACAGTTGATACATCTGTTTGTCCTGTTGTTCTGCTTTATTAGTCTTGAAGCATGTATTTTGTGTATTTATTGTCTTGTTCGTGTGTCCTGTTGTGTATCTCTGTGTATGTCTGTGTAATGTGCTGCTTTTTTTGTTGCACAAACGGGCTGAAAGCACATCTAATTTCCAACAAATACAAGTTATATTGAGTAATGACAATAAAACCAATTGACTTGACTTGACTTGAAGTGAAATATGCCCATAAAGCTGCAACAGAGCCCTTGACAATAACAATAAAGTTGGTTCTCTTGGATTGAGACATAAAAAAGTTTCTTCTTTATTTCTAGGAATAACAGTGTGGCCTTTCTTTTTGGAAGAAAAAAAGACTATTTTTCTTTGAGTTTCAAGGAAGTTTGACTAAATACCAGCTCTAATCTGACTGGAAATCCCTCGTGATCGTTAGAGCAGATGGATTGAACCCCTTTTTCATGCCCTGTGTCATTTTACTGTGTTTTGTCCCACTGCAGTAATAATCTATTTCTCTATAACATTTCATATTGTTTAGCATATTTATTAAAATCTTGGTCAGTTCACATTTGCACTCCAGTAGAACTATTTACACAGTTTTTACTGCTTTTCCCACCATCAGTTATAACTGATCCTTTCAGTATCATTAATAAGTCTGGAAGCGTAATGATGGTCATACTGATGTTTAATAATTCATATATATATATATATATATATATATATATATTACATATACAACAATTACAATACATCTTAGTTCAAATTATGCCTTGAGTATGACTTCAAAAAAATTGCCATGAAACTTTCTGGCATGGATAGAATTATGTAAACCTTCTCGTAGAGAAGAAGCAACACAAACCCCTCATATAATAAATTAAATTATGATGGTCTATCATTCACATTGTCACATCACAAAAGCACACAAAAGCAAAGATTTCCATCAAAAGCCCTACATCTGATCTTCGCATCAGAGAAGTAAGCTTTGACATGAACAGGTTATCATTCAGTGGTTGAGCAAATGAAAAAGTGCAACAAATGTCACAAATGTGACTTCCATCTTCTATCTTTTAGCATCTCACCTAAACACGTCCAAACACAATGTCTGTATATGATCTACTGCTTATGACTTATGCTCACTCTAGTCGTACGCTCACGTAGACTTTGCCCAACAGATCTGGGCCCGGTTAGATTAAAATCATACTTCATCACGCAGGTCAGTAGCTGCTCATTTAGAGATTCAATACGAATGACCCGACAAGATGCAACAGGAGGATTCATTTGGTTCTGTGTCGATTTCCATCCGATTCCATTCACTCGCCGAGATCATCACACTAGTCTACCAGTGCTGGGAAGGGAAGCCTGGCACATGCTTCACGAAGCCAGCTAACTGCACTTTAGATGCATTATCACTGGATAGATTGCTTAAAATGTTCAAAGAAGAAAAACTGTGGCATTACTGGGAAATAAACTTGCAACCTCCTGATTGTCGGGACGATGCATTACACTCTTATATTAGTCAATGAAGACTTTTACACCAGCTGGGAGTGACATTCCAGTGGTATCTAGGTAGAAACAACATGAAGCATTTAAAAGTACAATCTAGGCCAATCAATATATCTACATACATCTATGTGTGAATCTTCTGGAGCAGTAATTAAAAAAAAAAAAAAAAAAAAAAAAAAAAAAAAAATATATATATATATATATATATATATATATATATATATATATATTATATATATGTTGGCCACACACAATACGCTTATCACATTTCTGATGCAGTAGTTTGTATTCCTATGTAAAACCTGAAATAACAGGTACAAGCAGAAAATGGTCTGACGGGGTTATCACCAGATTACAAACGCTGGATGGGTTATCAGAAAACATCTGCTTTTTTATATCAACATGTCAAAAGTAAACACATCAGTGATGTGTCATGATCTGATTAGAGAAAAGCAGATTAAACTGCTCAATCAAAAGCTGTCACTTTAAAAGAAGACGTGTCAGATCTGCATCGGACGATCCTCTAGATGTGAACATCAGTATCACAAAGCAACAGGTCATAAAGGTATCGTCTAGTTTCACATATTCAGACAAGACTCCTCACGCTCATAATGCCATTCGTGTCAACTAACTGTCACGTAAACAGCATGAGGTCTGAAGCTGCGGCATGATGTTTACTGTCCGCAGCCAAGGTTCCCTGAGAAATTCAGGAAAGTTCTCATCATGTGGGTTAGAAGGCAATTTTCTTTTGTTAAGAAACAACCCTGCTAAGCAGACCACTCCTGGGGGAGGGTGTTGCAATTAGTGTTTCTCAACCCACTGTAGTTCGGGTGGAGCGGTCTTTAAACCCTATCATGCTTTATCAGGTGAGTTCTGGTGAAATGCATCTAAACATAAACAAGGAAAGAAATGTGTTCTTATGAGCTGCCAGTAAATCTTGATATGATTAATCTTCTTCTTCTACGAATTCTGTAGAAACCTTTCCTCTGCCATGGCCGTCCCCTGGGTCAAACCAGGGCTTTCTCATGTAGCTAAAACTGCCTTAAACCACTGAATTCAAGACAGAATTGAGCAAGAAGGTTTCTCATGTGTTCTTGACTCCAGGCTCGTTTATCAGACCTGTTCTTCTTCCCTCCCTCTCTCGGTCTCGTTCTCTCTCTCTCAATATCTCACTCTCTTCCTCTTCAGCCTATATATGCAGCTTCGTGCTATTTTACGTTCAGCATATCATTGCCCGCCTGCACTCTCTTAGTCACAGGTGTGTAGATTCTTTTCTCTCCCACACTTTCATTTTAACACCTTGCACGTCCTGTTTTCCATCCCATGTCAACTCATCCATCACAAATTTTAGTGTTTGCTGTCAGTTTCTCTTATTGAGAACGCTCCACGTTTCATGCACCTGTGGACATTTTGCAAGTTCTTGCCAAGTTCTTTAGTCCCTTTCAAGCAGTATACCTTGTGCGGGTTCATAAGCATGCACACACATGAAGCCGCTGAACCACCGCAGCTCATATGCATTTCTCCTGTAAATTCAAAGTCTCGTCGGTGAAGGTAACTTGAAGAGTCTGTTGCTTGCAACCCTGCGGTGATTTGCTCAATTGTGACTGTACCACAGACTGCATTCCCCGATTTTGAGCATCCACTTCTGTCCTTTCAGTGCTTCCAGCAGAACTCTGTCCATTCGCAGAGTCTGAGCCCTGAGGGTCCTGTAAAAGTGTCTGCTCTGTAGGGCAGGGATATGTTTTGGGAAGGCAAATGCTGCCCCCGTTCTTTTCTGCTGAATCTGAAGGGTACAGGTATGTCTGTGAGGTGCTGACAACATCTTGCAGCTCTCGCGCTACTAGTGTTGGCGAATCGCGAGAAACAATAATGGACATATGTGTCCCACCACCACAGCGGAAGTCCCTGTGGCCTGGCCCATGGTTCCGCCCACCAATTCTGCAGAAAAGGCACTTGACCTTCTCAAGAACTTTCTGTAGCACTGTCTTTCTTAACAGGATGTAGATCCAGGGGTCCAGAATGGCATTGACCGAGGCGATGCGGATGGCCTGCAGGTTTGGGTTGCCCTCAATCACATTCATCTCGGGGGGGCGGTACAGCTGGTTCACAAAAACCCGCACCTGGTCGAGAAGAACAAGAATGAGATGAGTCTGAGCCGTGTTCAACGAACAACAATGTCTGTTGGTACTTAGTAGGACCATAATGACTTCCTTACACTTCACAGCTCAGTCATATTTATGCTTCATACCATAGTTATAGATATAACTATATATGCTAGTATTAATAATGACAGATTATACCTGGTAACAGTTTTCATTATTGGTGATTGTCATGCCAGTGGTCAGTGATGGTCACATGCCACTGTTTTATTAATAGACATAATATGTCATCACACCCATGACAACATATGATGTTACACAGCGGGGTTCAAGTGAAGTGTCACAATGAATCACCTCCCACACGTTCTTCACTGCTGTCCACCGACCTAAAGAATTTTTTCATGTTTACTGTAGTTGCAACTTTCTTAAAAAAGTTTAATTTTGTGAAATGATTTTGTTCATAATTTCATTCAAAAAGGTTAACTGGCCTTTTCGTTACATGTGAAGTGAAATATGACTTTTAATTTTGATCATCGTGGCTTATAGTTCATGAAAATAAAAAGAAAAGTACTAAAATATTTAACTTTGAGTGTGAATAAATGATTAATTACCATCAACATAAAAGCAAAATGTCACTTTAAATGTCACTTTAAATGCAATGAATGTTAAACATGACAGTTTACATTTTTAATTAAATTATGAACATTTTTATTTCAATATTTCAATCTAAAACGGTTTATAAACATCTGTATTTTGTGCGTATTTATCCTAGATCCTATATTTTTGGTTCCTGACCCTAATAACAATGAAAAGCTGAGAGATGTTTAAAACAAACAACCTTCTCTCTGAATTTGCTCCAACATAAATGAGTTGAACCTCAAAATGCTGCTTATTCACTACATAGTGCAACACTTTGTGAACTTAGGGACCAAATCCTGTATTTGATAAAAGTCTAACAAAGATGCCTTTGTGATTTAGTCTATGTTCACATATATCTACAGTAAACACCACAATATTTGGGAGTAAACATGTTAGTTTAATGACTTTACAAATGCGTAAAGTGATATAGGGCTTATTTTAATGTTCATCAAATGTGTGGTTCATTTGTGACTCCAGTGACATTGATGCATGTCGTACTGCAGGTTCACATAACAGACATATATTGATCTTCATCCACACAAATCAAAAAGACTGGATCTGAGCAAAAATCAGAATTTAACTGTGTGGAATGTAATCTAAACACAACCACATGCATGACATTGTCCTTCCAGTGTGTGAATCAGCTCAGAATCACTATAAAGCCTCTTATCTGCAGAGTGTGTCCTAAAAATAGCTCCGTCACTCAGCGTGCATCATGTACATTTACCATACCTGAGTGTGTCATGAGATCATATGCAAAACAGAAGCAGTAAGTAACAACTTTCAGTGCAGCCCCACAGTCTAGTTGTTATTTTGCTCAACACTTCACCTCCTTTACCTCCTGTTTCCCATAAATGTGAAAGGGGAATTCCACTTACTAATTTCTTCATAATTCAAAAGTTAAGATATAAGCGATGCAGTGTTTTCAACGTGGCTCGATGTGACCTGCTCTATTCTAAGAAGTCTTGAGTCTCCCAACAGTGGTGGGAAAGTGCTACTAACAAGGTTACATATGTATTTTTTCCATACATTCGTGGCTTACGTCAGGACACACCGTGAAAACGCTGTCCTTTTTCTCACACATTTAAATATTTGGACATTTGATCTTCATTGTGCGAGATTGTGGTAGAGACAGAGGTAACATCACTAAACAAATAACACATACATGACTTAAAATGTCTCAAATTACAACCGCAAGCACTTTATCAGCTGCAGACGATTAGAACATTGTTGCTTTACACACACTAGTGACTTCACACACCAGGGGGCAGTGAGCACACATGCCCAGAGCTGTGGGCAACCCTATCCACGGCACCCAGGGAGCTGGGGGGTTCAGTGCCTTTGCTCAAGGGCACTTCAGTCATGTCCTGTCATGACCTTCCAGTCACAAGGCTGGTTCCCTAACCACTGGGCCACGGATGCTCCAATGTCAAATGTCACTGTGTGGGGCTGCGTTGCTGCAGCAGGATTGAAACGCACTGCGCAATGTGAGATAACCTGTGCGCGAACTGAAGCTGGAACATCACACAGCTGAAAGAATTCTGTATGGAGGAGTAGGAACGTCTTTCTCCAAGTGAATGTCAGAGACTGGTATACAAAGGGGAACACTGGGTGTACTAACTTCCTCACAAGAAGACTGCATTTCTATTTCTAGCATTTTATAAATGATATTTATATCACAACCACATCTTAATATCATTCATATTAAGATGAACTGTTCACATGTTTAAAAAAGATTTCTCAGCGACTGAATTCCACAGAATTTGGGGAAAAATCTGTGAAATTCCCTTTAATCTGTTCTAAGGTGGGACACCTTCAAACGGTTTCTCTATAACGTCTTTATAAATCTTCTAAAAGAGCCATGTTGCCTCTAAACAGCTTGAACAATTCTCCAACATTTACAAAATCTGACTCGAGCAGCATTTTCACTCTGGATTTCCACTGGAATCGCAACCTGGTCTGAGACTATGTACGTGTAACCCCCTTGAAAACCCTCAACCCTTTCAGTTTAGAACTTGCAACCATTCTTCATATCTTTCCACCCACAGATGGCAGACTTCTCCAGTGGCTGACTGCACTGAACCAAGGCAATCCACTGCTTTATCTCTAATGGAAATGTTTTTCACATTCACACACACTAAACCTGAAACTTCTTCCAATGTGACTTTTTAGAGACTTCCTACAGTGACCTTTAACACCCAGGCTGCTTTCTGAGGTTTAATGTATAGGTTGTTATATGTAGGTTATCAGTTACTGCAGACCATCTGCTCCCCTGCACAATTTGTCATCCACCCTCTACTCCATCCATCACTGGTCGGTCAACATAGCAGCGATACTGGCATAGTAGTGGTATGTGAGTGTGGTGTGTGTGACACGGGTACAAGTGTATCAGGCACAGCAGAACTGCTAATGTTCTTAAACCGTCACCCTTCAAAGAAGGATCCAGAGTTACAAGAAAGGAGGCAACTTTTTTCATTCTCATTCTGTCTCGGTCCAGGTCACTTCATGGTAGTTGTTTTTACTTGTAAAACAGTAAACAAATAATCTGAGGCAACAACTGGTGACTTGTGCGCTAGTCGTTAATCCTATTTCAGTAAAAATGTTATATAACTGTTCTGTTGCAAGTTGTCACCTGTGAACCTAATCCATGTTTCAAAATGCACTGTTCATGTTATCATTACACAATCTCCAGACTCCTGTAATGACACTCGCTTACTTTCCATGAACGACTGTCAGCGGCAATGATACCAGAGTTTGGATCACTGTGATAGGCATGCCGCAAAGACCTTGTCCATAAAATGTCTACACCCATTAGGACACATTTTGATTAAGAGGTACATATCAAGAAATCAGGGTTGCTTAGAACTCAAAAAGGGTTATTAAGGGTTAATAACAATAGTACAACATTGCACTGTCAGGCAGAGAACTAGGTTCTTTGAAGTGCCTTCACTAAAGGACCATAAAGAACCCCTTTTTTGAGGGTGCCATGTGAAATGAAGTAAATAGTGATGACTTAACTTAGTCCACACTTAACTGAACACTCCTGTAGTGTGTTCTTCACATATCACATGGTCTTTGCAACCAGTTACTCCTCGAAATGCTTAACCCTAACTTAAAAAGTAAGGATTTTGTTGGTTGTGAGGCTGGTTGTTTGTTGCAGAAGAAGGTGGACACCCTTTTGGATACTGATGTCCAGTACATCAGTGGCTGCAAGCTTAGTTTCTCATTTATTCCTGCACATTTTAGGGTTTTGTCTTCTTTAACACACTTCTACTCCACACCCAATAGTGTGTAAGTACCTGCTTGACCAGTGTTTACCCGCAAATCAAAGGCCTTATCAGCCTCCAACCTCCATTCTGCTGTAAAAGCCTCTACTGTTCTGAAGTCTGTACTTAAGAACATTGTTTTGAGGGTTCTAATGTAGCATTAGTGAGGTCAGATAGTGATGTTGGATGATTGGTTAACTAACTGTATCAGATGACGGTGGCATCTCAAACTCATGATGTTTAATTCACCTTGTGTTGCTTCTGCGATGTGTCATTATTGATGCATTTCTATTAATGTTCATCATTTATACTAAACTGGGTTTTTTTCTCACATAAAATCAACTTATGAATTTAAGCTGTTCTCAGCTCACTATGGACCACTAAAGGTAAGCCTGAGGACCACTAGAGAGTGCTTCACTGCCAAGAGGTTGAGAAACCATTCTAATTCTAACCTCTCTATGACAGTGGTCCTCACCTTGTCGTGTACGGCCCCCTGTCCTGCACGTTTTAGTGTTTAGACATGATCCAACACAGGTGTTAGTGGCTTGTTTGAGCAGGAAAGTACTAAGATGTGAAGGGGATCCTTCAGGGTTAGAACCTTCTGCTCTGGGTTATGGTGCATATGAGAGAGAGAGAGAGAGAGAGAGAGAGAGAGAGAGAGAGAGAGACTTTATACTTCATAAAGTATAGTGTGTAGGGAGTGTCTGAACACTTTTGGACACATTCCGCTCTTAGTTATGTGCATATGTGTGTGTGTGTGTGTGTGTGTGTGTGTGTGTGTGTGTGTGTGTGAAAGAGAGTGATAGATAGAGAGACATACAGACAGACAGAGAGGTCAGAGACAGAGAGACTTTACACTTCATACACTAATTAGAAGGGGGTGTCTGGACACTTCTGGACACACTCCTTCTCAAGCTCATGTCTGACCACCACATTTAAGCCCTGGAACCCTAATCACCGAACCCCGAACTCACCACCAGCGGGATGGAGCAGATGAGCACGACGGCCGACGTGGCGATCAGCAGGATGACCATCTGGATCTCCGCACCGGCCAGGCGCGCAAAACTGCGCCTCCGCCGCAGCTCAGCGTGCGCGCGCGCCCCGTCCGTGCCCAGCGACGTGCGGCGCACGAAGCGCCGGTGCATCATGATGAGCGCGCCGCACACCAGCACGTTGCACACCACGGTGACGAGCACCAGCGCCGAGCTCACGCCCGCGTACATGTAGGAGAAGGCGGCGTGCGCGCTCGCGTTCGTGCGCCACTCGATGAAGCACCAGCTGCCGGGGAACTGGAGCACCACGCGTCCCAGTCCCAGACTGGGCAGCGCGCAGAACAGCACGTTGGTCACGTAGATGGCCGCGATGGCGACGGCCGCCAGCCTCTGGTCCACGTAGCGGCTGTACAGGTACGCGTGGTTGATGGCAAGGTAGCGCTCCACGGACATGGTGCAGATGAAGCTCAGGCCGGCCAGCGAGAAGAACAGCAGCACGAAGCCAGAGTACTGGCACAGGCGGTCTCCGCCGGGCCACTCACCGTACACGTAGGTGGTGATGGTCACCGGGCTGGCCAGCAGCGTGCCCAGCAGGTCCGTGACGGCCAGGCCGCACACCAGCGTGTAGAAGGTGGTCTCCTTCTGCTCCTTGCGCGTCTTGCGCAAAACCACCACCGCCACCACGTTGCCCACCACGCCGAAGATGAACATGATGGCCGGGATGGTGGGGTCTTTGGGCAGGCCCGTGAACCCCGTGGCGCTCATCTTCGCTCGCGACGCTCCAGAAAGCGGCAAGTGCGCAAATGACCTCACCTTTAACCGCAAGCGCATCGCACGCTGACGTCACACATGAAAGATCACCTCATTGCTCTCCAGAAGTCCTCGAGATCTTGATGCTCCTGAGAGGAGAAGGAGCCCAAAGTCTAAGAGGGGGATAAAAAGTCACTTAGCTCTCTCTCTCTCTCTCTCTCTCTCTCTCTCTCTCTCTCTCTGTGCGCCGGGTCTCCTGGACACTCCGCCTGACCATCCCCTCCCACGAGCCACGCGGAGCTTCCTCGCGCCCTGAGACTGAAGCTCAACTTTTGCGCTCTAGAGACAACATGCCCCCCCACCGCCCCTCAGCCCCGCCCTTCAGCCCCGCCCTCTCCGAAGCGCAGTGTTCCAGTGCGCGCGCCTCACACGTTCACACCTCGCGCGCGCCTCACACGTTCACACCTCGCCCTGTTCCTCTCACACACGGTGCCGGTCGTGGTGAGCTTCATATCTCAATTGCTTTTTAGATTTGCCTAGTTCTGCTGCACCAACACCTACCCAGGGTCCTTGAGGAACTCTTGGAGGTTCTTCAGTTTGAAACTCTGCAGGAACTTCTTAAGGTGCTTCAAGGAAGCTCCAGGAAGCGTTTTATTGCACTTTATTGATTGTTTCCTCGAAGCTTCTTTAAAGGGTTCCTCCGCCGTTTGAAACCCCGTCACTGTTTCTTCTAAACCCGATGCTGTTGAAAGTGGATTTTATCCTGCTTTTGTTGGAGTGATGTGTTTACCTGGTCCTTTTCTATTGGCAATAATTTTGTTCAGAAATTTAACAAGTTGTGCATCTGTGTCTGCAATGAGTCACCAAATGCGTTCATTAGAAGGGGTGTATGCAAACTTTTGAGGCTTGAGAGAGAGAGAGAGAGAGAGAGAGAGAGAGAGAGAGAGAGAAAGAGAGAGAGGCAGGCAGACAGACGGACACAGACACACAGATAGACAGATAGATAGATAGATAGATAGATAGATAGATAGATAGATAGATAGATAGATAGATAGATAGACGGACGGACGGACGGACGGACAGACAGACAGACAGACAGACAGACAGACAGATAGATAGATAGATAGATAAATGGATGGATGGATGGATGGATGGATGGAGAAAGGCAGACAGACAGACAGACACACAGATAGATAGATAGATAGATAGATAGATAGATAGATAGATAGATAGATAGATAGATAGATAGACAGACAGATAGATAGATAGATAGATAGATAGATAGATAGATAACTTTATTAATGCCAGGGGAATGTCACGCATTACAACAGAAACATAAAAAAACAGAGCAGAAAGAACACAGAACTCAAGCCTCATAAGAATAGAATACGTTTGGACGTACAGCGTATACTCTAGTGGTCATCTCTACCATCTTCACCAGAACTAACCAACTTCAACACCTGAACTTACTCACGCAACCTAATCCTTGGCTTACTCTACATACAATAAAGTCATCATGAATTGAGTTGAACTAAGGGGGTGAGAGAGAAAGTGTGTGTGTGTGTGTGTGTGTGTGTGTGTGTGTGTGTGTGTGTGTGTGTGTGTGTGTGTGTGTGTGTGTGTCTGTGTGTGTTTGACAGGCTTATTTATATCTGCTCTTTGTTATTATTGCCAATAACTTTAAAGACCAGCCATTAAATTTGCTCATTCTCATAAAGGTTCTACACTTTAAATTAGACTATTATCTCCCAGTTAAGGCCAGTGTTTGGGCCTGAGGACAAGCAGGCTATGAATACTCATTACCAAAGCTCAGACCACAGTCAATATACACTTCACATTACTGCCCTCTAATGAGGATGTCTCGTTTGTTTCACTAAAGATCTCAATGAAATGCTTATTATTAATTGTTGCAATAAGTCAGTCGTTCAGTAGTGAAGAAATGTTCTGTTTGGTTTGAAGCAGTTTGTCAGGAGGCTGTCTGAAAGACTGTGAATATGAAATCACTCAATATATTGTTTATTTATTTATATTGTTTATTATATTGTTTATTGTTTATATTGTTTATATGTCACATCTTCCACCACCCATCCTCACCATGTTCTACAGAGGGACTATAGAGAGCATCTTGAGCACCTGCATTACCGTCCGGTTTGGGAACTGCACCATCACGGATGGCAAGACCCTACAGCGGATAGTGAGGACAGCCGAAAAGATCATCGGAGTCCCTCTCCCCTCCATCAGTGACACCTACACCTCTCGCTGCATCTGCAAAGCCACCAGCATTGTGGAAGACCTAACCCACCCCTCACACAGTCTCTTCACTCTGATGCCGTCTGGCAGACGATACCGGAGCATCCGAGCCTCCACCACCAGACTCTGCAACAGCTTTGTCCACCAGGCAGTCAGACTCCTCAACACACGGAGACAGAGCTGAACCCCCCCCCCACCACCACCACCACCACCCCTCACACCCACATTCACACAGGGACTGAACCGAACTGAACCCCCCACCACTCCTCACACCCACATTCACACAGGGTCTGAACTGAAACTTGAACCCCCCACCACTCCTCACACCCACAATCACACAGGGTCTGAACTGAAACTTGAACCCCATATCACTCCTCACACACACACACACACACACACACACACACACACACACACACACACACACACACACACACACACACACACACACTCAGCACACAGAGACTGGATCATCCCCATCCTTATCAACAATATTTGCTGCTCACCCAGAACTATAAACTCTACCTCAGTAACTGCTGTTATCATGCACATCTGTATGTTACAGTATGTTACACATCTCTTGCACCTTATTCTCACCACAGACATTTCACCGCTCGTTACTGTCCTGTCCTGTCCTGTCTGTTAAACTGTCTCTTGTTTACTGTATTTATTGTAGTGTTTGCTGCTCCATGTTGCACCTTGGTTCCGGAGAAACGTAATTTCATTGCACTGTGTACCTGTACTCGGTTGTAATGACAATAAAAAGCCTTGACTGACTTGACTTGACTAATGCTTTTTTTGAAATCCATTTCCTGAAATGTGAATCTGACCATCTCAGCGAAGAAAAATACGTTTCACTTCATAAATGTAAGTTTTATTCTCAAGTTTTGTTGTTTTTGTTTGTTTGTTTTGCTTTCTCGCCTTTGAGGAGATGTCTATGTCATCTTGGTAAATCTAGGCCTCAAAACATCCTCGGAACTGCCCTTAACTGCAACTGATGCACTTTGCTTGTTGATTAATGGAATGGAGGCATCTGAGGGCAAATAACCAGTTTATTCTTGGCTGTTCCTAACGCTCTCACTATGCTCCCATTATAGTCTTTGTACTTGCTGAACTTCACTCTCTTGTGCAGCAAGATGCTTTGGCCTTCTGGAATGACCATCGATCATCAGACATGTTTCCTCTTTTCAGTTGTGCAGCACAGGAAGTGCACTGGTAGTTGAGTAAGCATACATTTCACATCATGCTTGGGTTTTGGCAGTGGGTGTAGCTGGCCACCCATGTCTGTGGAGGAACTCAAATGGTATTATTAATATTTTAAGGGGATGAAAAATATTTTGCCGGAAACTTGCGGTGTCCACAACTGCTCATTTGGTTGATTCTGGGGTTCTTGGACCGCAGCTACACGTACAGCTACATTTTGTATTATTATTATTATTATTATTATTATTATTATTATTATTATTATTAAACAAAACGATTATTTCAGATGAAAAAGAAAAAACATATGCAGATATTGTAGTCTTTTATCAAAAATATTAGAGCGTAGGATTCAGCACTATAAGATCCTCATCTAAAATCTACCCCTTATCTAAACCTCATTAACCAATAGGAAATGTTTTCGTCTAACAGAAACCATTGCGTATAAACCATGTCTGTTCCACGTTGGGGCTTTTCTTCACGGCACATTTTTCCCCCAATAATCATGGAAATGTTTAATATCTGCAAAGTGAATAAAAGTGATCTCACACAAATTCACGTGATATTCTACTGAGGTCTGAAAAAGGAAAGACTTGATCTCTTGCACTTAATGTTATTTCCTCACTTGTCAGTTTTGAAAATCGTACATTCAACTGTATAATGCAGATTTAACCCAAACTCAGCTATTTTGCAGCTGAATTTTGTATTTATTCATCTAATAAATACCAGTCACATTTCCACTGGCCAAGAAAGAATGAGTTGGAAATGGATTTTTAATTAAAACAAGAAATAGGTGGGGAATGATGTGTTAAGAACTGTGTGTTGAAAACTGGTCAAGGTAATGGCAATGGCAAGGTGTCAGATTGACACATGAAATAGAGAGCCTAACACTTGTGGTAGCCTAATGGTGCTGTGCAAGCACGGTGCTGTATTTGATCTTGACATAGTGTTCATTTTAAACTTAGTCTGCTGTATCTGTAACATCTAATCAGTTAACAACGACAATAATTCCCTTGTATTTAATCAGTAAACACAACATAGTTGTGTCATAAGCTCGTAAATAGCAGCTACTTAGTAAGACACTTACTAAAAACAGAGCTTTGACTAAATGGTGCTGGATTGTTTACAGCCTACATTATCAACACCTACTGTCATTATCTTCCATTCTTAATTGGGACAAATTTGTCTAATAGAGGTTGTGATCTGACAGTAGATAAGCAAGCAAACCAGCACTCCTGGTGTCCTCTTTGTGACAAAGCAACCTCAACTAATTGACAGGCTGGCATACATTTAACATTCACGCCTCAAGTCAAAAAGACAGTCACAACATTAGTCACGAAACCGGCTGACTGACTCACGACTTAATCCAGGGTCTTATAGACTTATGTCTGTAAAACAAAACAAAGTGTGTTAAATTAGGATCTCAATATGAAACTAACGACATGTCGTCACTATAAAGCAAAAACAATGGATCAGCCATTTCTGCATTTTTTTCTTTTTGACTTAATTTGAATCTGGCCTCTTTAAATTTTGTCTGATTATCATGATGAATGGAATAGAAAGGCTCCCAAACGACTGGAAAATACATCTTTACACTGACGTCCACTGAGAGTGATTATTTTTTTCTTCTCCTTCAAAGCTGAGTTGAGATTCAACAAGACTCCATTTGACTTTGCATGCTAGACACTGTACACTTCAGAGACTCAAGACCTAACTTGGAATCACACCCCAGAGACTGAAGACGCTACTTTGACTCACACTCCAGACACCTGACTTGAAGACTCATCTCAAAGATTCAAGACTCTATTTGGACTCTTACTTGAGGCTTGATTTGGATGCATGTCTAAAAGACTTGAGATTCTACTTGGGCTCATGTCCCAGATACTTAAAACTTGACTTGGACACACATCCCAAAAACTCAAGACTCTACATAGACTCAAACCCAAAGAACTTGAGACTTGTCTTGGACATACACCTCAATGTCATGAGACTACTGGACACATTTACCAGATACTTGAGCCTTGACATGGACGGACACCTCAAAGATTTCATGCCCCAGATACACCATGGATAAACAATGGGACACTTACTCATTCAAATTTTCTTTTGAAACCAATAGTATTAAAAAGAGTTTGTGGACTAACTGTCTCCACTGTCCTGAGAAGATTTTCTACTGGATTTATCTTGTATTTCGATTCAACATTAGTGAAGTCAGGATGTTGGGTGATTACTAGCCTACCTCCTAAGTCATCCCAAATGTTTTGAATGGATCCTCCTTATTCCACAGAACACAGTCCCACTGTGCCATAGTTTAATGCTGGGGGCCTATTCCCCTCTAGCCCACCCGTGGTATTAGACATGGTACCAACAGGTTCATGTTTAAGTACTTCAGAGAGTCCTGGTGTATGCATACATTAGAATGGGTGTAAACCAAAAATGTGGACATATAGTGTACTTGAGACTTTGCATGCGCACACACACATACACACACCCAGACCCATGAGACCTGAGACTCAACTTGACCTGATTCTCCAACCGCAGGTACGCAAACTCGCACCCCGGTGACTAGAACCCTGAACAAATTCAGCTGAAACAGTTAATTAAGCATCAGTTTGTCCAGACCTGCAACTGTGTTTATTTTGATGTGTCTTCTGGGGAAGCGATGTATGACATATTGAAATTATGACACTCAAAACAGGCTTTGCGGTTCAGCCACAAAACATTGCTGTTGCTCTCTGTGAAGGTTGTAGACTTTCCTTGGAGTGTTCTTTGTGAGAACATCTGATGTACACAGGAAGTTTGAGGTTGTCCCCTGTGTCACAGGCACATTCTTCCGATCAGCATGAAACACAAATAGCATCACTAACTGCCGTGCAAAAGACGGAACTTTCACCACTTGAGCAACCAATCATTAGTCTGCATTAATCTTTTGACTTTTTGTGTTTCTAAGCATGTCAGAATGCAATGCCACCATCACTGCAGTGACTTTCACACAGAAAATGTGTTGACAGACCGTGCAATTTTCTCATGCTACCTGATCGTTAGTTATGTCTTGTTTCATTTCAAAGGCTTGAGAAAATATTGGAAAAACGGGACTGTGTATATAGTTGAGCGAGATAGTTTATTCTTTCAGTCCCCAGAGGAGAATGTGGATTGCATCTGACTACAGAAATACAACACATATTCAGTTACAGCATAGCATGAAAAATGCTGAATTGAACAGACCACAGTGAAAAACATTAGATAACATTAAAGCTGGACATGAGGGCAGTATCAGCTGCCACCGTAAAGCCCTGTAGTTTTTTTTTTAGGTCCACTCACCCAGTTTAAGCTTACCACCAAAGCATTTGTTGCAACCAGAAGGAATCAACTGATAGTAACGAAACTTGGTGGGTAGGTGTTTAGTGAGACGTGCAAAAGATTCAAGTTTCACATTTGGCCGTGCATGAGACGTTAACGAAGACTCTGTGTATCTGTGACTCTCTGTATCTGACTGACTATATAATCCTGTTGTGTGCTTTCCATTCTGTTGTGCTGGTGGCATCGTTTGCAAGTGAGTTATGCCTCTGAGAAGAGTGGCAGCAGGTGGAGCAGTTTGAGAGGGTAGGTGGCAGTGGATACAAGAAGGCACACATGAAGGATCTGGAAGATCTACACAAACCACAGAGAGGGAGAATCCATGCTGAGAAGTCTGGCATGTTGCATTGTTAAACATGGTGGCCTGAAGCCACATAGTGAGACACTACTTCTGTATGTGTAGCTCAATAAATATTGTCCATATCAGTCTGAATTTGTGACCATTGATTGTTCCTGGTAGCAGTCACCATCTTGTAGAATATCATTCCAATTCATCACTTCTTTCTGGGTGGAGTATTTTTTTTAATGATGATTGTAACAACATTAATAATAGAACATTAATGTTTTCATTTTAAGATATTACTCATATTCATAGGTGCACTTTGTACACTGTTAAAGAGCTTCTGCAAATGGTTCTTTGAGTAATTCCAAAGAAGAACCTCTTGTTTCCACAAAAAAAGTTTGAATGTGAAGAAACTTCACAAAATCTTTGAGGTGAAGGTTATTTAAATCTTTTAAAGCTCATTCGTACTCATACACTGACAAACCAAAGATCATGGGACAGGAACTAGTTATTGTGTCCAATGACCTTTGCAATTTCCCAGAGCTAAAGAATGCTGCACTCTCCTGTGGGATGTGTGATTCCTCTTGCATTGAATGTGGATGATTTCTGCCAGAGCTGCTTGCCTTTTTGCTCCGAGAGTTGTAGCCAGACAACACTGGTCACAATCATTACCACCCACTGTGTTGTCCGCTGTGGGTGGTAATGCCTTCTATGATATATACCTGGCGTGTGACACTGTACATGGAGGAATGTTAAATGCCAAACTTCAGAATTGGAATGTCCCATCAATCTGGCACCAACTATCAGGCCTCTCTTAAACTCTGAAAATTCACGTCGCCTTGCAATGTCCACCAACAAAATAGATGTCTTGAATAAAGATGCCAATAATAGTGCACAGTCTGTGGTGAGCTAAGAATGGACCACCACGCAAATAATGTCTGGACAGGGGTCCTGTTTTGGTCCCTTTTCACTGACATACAGAGTTTGCCCCCCTCCTTTCTGTTTTAACAGCCTCTTCTTGAAAGACTTTAGAGTACATGGTGGAACACTGATATGAAGATCTGGTTGCATTAAGAAAAAGGATCCTAAATGCCACTCCATCTCATTCCAAATGTACGTCTGATGGAACTCCATCACTAAAGAGTGATGCTCTACAATCTGATTCTATTGAACTTGATACCATGCAGTGCTTCTCTGTGGAGATTCACAAGCTCCGTGTGCAGTTTCTGGTGTCACCAGTGGGTGCACCATGAAGTAAATAAGTTAACGAATTATAAGGGGTGTCTGAATACTTTTGGACATAACTTAGCAACTCACTGTGCAGTCCTCACTAACTGTGGGCTATAGCAGCAGGCTATTTCCAAAGCTGACTCTCCAGTTCATGCAATAAGCCTCTTTCACACATTGGCTGGCACTCCCCATTCAGCTCGTTGACGTGAATGCCAAATCTGTCCGATGGAAAACCAAATTAAAGCTCTCTAATTGACAGTTGCTGAAACATGAAACCTCTGCAGCCCATTGAGTCCTCTGTGATGACTAACCCTCTAAATGAAATCATCAAAGTAAATGACCAAAGTAAATGACCAAAGCAAATAAGAGATCATTGAACAACATTCAAAGGAAAACCCCCGAACGTTGTGCCATGTTTATTTGAAGAAAGCACAAGCTGGCAATGTTGTAAAGAAAACTGAAGACAGCACTCACATGAGTTCATGTCTACAAAAGCATGTGCGTTCATAAATACACAGAAATATACACCTTTAGCAAGCACAGATTGATGATTTCACACAGATGATTTCATGGCTCTAATGTGGAAATATTAATGTAGTTAATCACGTTAAGAGTTATTAAACACAAATATTATGTGTTATAAGATAGTGTCATTTCCTGTAAGAGTATGATTTGGGTAGTCATTAAGCAAGTATCTGTGTGGTCCATTGATATTATAAAACCCCGTTAAACTGATATCCTAAGTCTTATAGGGCAAGAAACAATGGAACCACCACTCCTCCTATGGAGCTTCAGGCTGGCTTTACACAGTATAAATAGCCGTGTTGAGTGTTTCATGCAATTTAATTTCCACATTCAACATTCCAGGTTGTATATGTATGTATATGTTAGGGATGCATATCTAATTATTAGGAATCAAATATCACTTTCTTATACATATTTATTAGGGATATATATTAATTGTGGTCCCAGTTTTTGACCAAACGCCTTTCCTGTCTGCTTTCCTTGATTCTTTCTAATTTTTATCTTGTGGATTGAGTAAATATACTAACATGAGTCCATATGGGTACCAGATCAGGCAACAGGGTGGAATAAATGAAAGTGCAGTATTTGAATGCAGACAGTTGTTATTTTTTAGTTCCTCTAGTTAAGTGACTTGATCAAGACCACTTCAGTGATGTCCTGCCAGTTCAGGGAATCCAACCAGCAACTCTTTGGTCACAAGGCTGGTCCCTAACCACCAGGCTGCCCCTTGGATTATCCAGTAACCATTCACATCACCCCGTATAAACCTAATCCTGTCTGAATAGTGCTTAATTGGAAAATGTAAACAAGGTTAAACATGGCTGTTACTACTGATCCCTTACTAACTGTCAGCTATGAGTAGTTTTTAAACATTTCTATTTAAAATAATAGAATTTAGTCTTGAGGTTTCAGAGAAGCAAACGTCAGACACCAAACATGTCCTGGCTGATCGACTACATTTGAGGTAAGTGGGAAACTGTGTATGTCTGATTTTTTCCCCCTGAAATATTGCTCTGATCAGCAATAATATCCGAGCGGTTTGTGGTTCAAAGGGCAAAGTCAGAGATCTGGCCTGAGCTTGACCCAAAAACAACATGGAACACAAGCATTAATCCTCTACTGAAACCTCATTTATTTATTTAATTTTATTTATTATTTATTTGTGATTTAAAATCAGTCATTTTCTATAACGGGCATTTAGTAACAAGATCTTGGGTCAGATGAACTTATGATTGGACAATGTATTCTACAAGAAAATGTCAACCAAGTGCTTTGTTATGTAGTGGACTGGGGTTCTTGTCCTTAAATGTTCTTTGCCCCGTGCTTTCCAACCCATCTTAAATCTTTAAAATCCCATAGGACAGCAAACAGCTGTAAGCAGAATGGCCTTTGACTGAAGTAAATATCATTGTCAGACTTCTAACACTAGATTTTGGCAGTATTTAGCTGTTTATATGTTTGTCAATCATCCCCATATCTGACCTTGCTGCTATATTTGATGAACATGTAAACATAGTATATTTAGTTTGGCAAGAACTAACATAAAGAGGGGTGTTTTGTACAGAGCAACATAGTTCCATAGTTAGAATGTATTTAAGTAGGTCGATGATGTTTAAATGCATTGTTGTTGTTGTTTTTTAATTTAGAAGCATGTTTTTCTAGCTTATTTTTAAGCAAATATATTAGAATTGTTTTAAACTGATACACTGATTGGGGTTCCACTTAAAGAAACAGGTCATGTAAATGATAAAAGCCAATAGCTCTCATTTCTACTAGAAACAAAGAAGAGAAGGTACAACTCTAAGAAGACAATGCATGTCTCCATGTATTTATGGAAAAAACGAATGGTCAAAGCAAACCCCACCCCGTTAATATTGCACTAGTGTTTTTCCATTCATGTCACAAATAAGCAAAAAATGTTCCACTCCAAATGAAACATTAGTGTGCAGCTTCTTGTGCACTGTCGCCACTTCCTCCCACTGTCACCTGCAGCGGCAAAAGAGTGTGAGTGTGTTCTAGTGTGTATTACGGCCTTTCTCACCAATTTCTCAGAACTGTCATAGGAAGGGCAAGATGCAGAAGTAAACAACACGCTCTATGTTCGCCGGATCTTCAGTGATTGCTCTTACCAACTAACTGCCTTACCGCCACAACACACTTGTTTACTCTTATTCACTCTTATATATTCTGTCTACTACACTACACCAATCAACTCCCAGTTAATAACAACAGGAAGAAAAAAAAAACTCAACCAGACCACAATCTAAGAATCTAAGAGTTTCAGTATGCGCTCATCAACTTTTACTCCTCATTTCTGCTTTGGGGTGGGGGGTGGGGTGGGGTGCTGATGGTCATCTTAAGGGCATTTCCATTACTGTTTTATTTATTTAAATGTCACCAGTTTTTCGGTGACCATTTTGAGAAGTGAGGGACTGAGTCATCATAAATGTAGACTTACATAACAAGTTGCACTGTGGTGCAATATCCCGTTCCATACCAAAAATTTGACACAGCTGTTTGTAAACCAGAGCAATAAAATACTTTGAAATATTTATTCTTTATGCAGTGAGTCAGTTCATCGCTTATATGACTGTTGTTACAACAACAACTATGACAACAACATGGTTTCACTTTGCTAATTTGTCAGCTAGACAGACAGACAGACAGACAGACAGACAGACAGACAGACAGACAGACAGACAGACAGACAGACAGACAGACAGATAGATAGATAGATAGATAGATAGATAGATAGATAGATAGATAGATAGATAGATAGATAATATTTGTACAAGCCTTTTGATTACTGAAACGTGAAGATACACAGGCATAACTTTAGAATCAATCCATGCATTTATCCGCACCCAAATGGTGAATGTATACCTACAACAAGTTCTAGCCGACCATACAGGATGTGGACATGGTGGGTGTTCCAGAAACAGGTTGTTCAGTGAATGACGACCATGAAAGTAATGAAGAGATGGGTGAAGTACCTTTAACCTAAACAGTCCAAAAATAACCATCAAAAGATAATAATTTAGATAATAATCTACTTTTACTTTTACTTGAGTAATTAGTTACTCATTCTCTTCAGTTCTGTATGACTGTATTCAATCTCTATTCTAAACACAGGGTTTAGAGCCAGCATTTGTACTCGTTTGCTGTTGGTGACACCTCTGACTGTAGATTTAGCACCTTATTTTAGACTGAAATTGCAACTAAAAAGAACAATAGAGCCAAACAAATAGCACTGTGTCTGCTGATACAATATGTCCTGGATAGAGAATTCCATTCTGTTATGTTTCCACATTGTTGTTGTCAGAATGAAGCGTCATGTCTCCAAAATATCATTTTTAGGGGAGAAGCCTTCTTGAATTTCAGTGGCCACCAGTGTAAAAGATATTGAATTCATTTTGGACCATTCCAATTGTTCCATTCATGTTAAAGGTTCTACACAAAGTAAAGGCCGGCTCCTGTTTTTACAGCATGTTATTCTTAACCATAAAAAAAGAAATATTAAAAAAATATTAATTAATTTTGTTATTCTGTTACTCAATGTAACATAACAAAAGTACAAAATTTTATTTTTGTTTTTGTGCTAATTTTTCACTTCTAAACAGTGTGTTTGAAATATTATTTTTACTTTACATAAACGATTGTTTCACCAAGTAACAACATATTCACGTATAACACATTTCACCAATGTATTTGTGTTTAGGGTAGTGAACACACCACTGGTTTCTTCAATAAAATAATACGTATAGAAATAAGTACCAGGCTGAAAATACACCCCATTTACACAGAACCCCATTGGAACTTCTTAGTATTATATTTATAATTATAATAGTATTATTATTTTTTTTTACATTAGAAGCAGATACATTAGATATTAATCATACCCGAATATTTGTTGTTGATGAAAAGGACACTGCTCACACATACTGGCAAGCTTTTCAGTCAACTAAGTTATTGCTGCATTACATTTGTTTCCTAATTTGATGACAGATGTGCACATAAAATGAGGGCAGGGCTGGGTCGTAATGGATGTTGTTATGTAATAAAGGAAAAAACAAAAACAAAACAAAACAAGAAAAAAAACAATGAAAAGGTAAGTAATTACATTACTGGTACATTTTATGAATAGAATGATTATTAGCAAGAATTTCATTACTGCAGGGGTTTCGAACATATGGCCTGATTAAGGTTGTAATCTTTCTTACAGAATCAATTCAGAATCCACTCTCCCTAAACCACACTGACACTGACCTATAGACACAAACATGGACACTGTCAAATTCCACGGCGAGACAAACTCAGAAGCAGAACCAATCAGAATCTCCTTTTCAGGGTCTCCTCCCCTGCCTTCCATAGTCAGCAGGATCCTTGGCGACCAAGACGTTTCAAGAATTAGTCCAATAATGGGGACAAAGTTGAAGATTTTAGCTTATAAATATGACATCATAACTGTATGAGACTGTATGTAGAACAGAGAGTCAGTGTTAGTCTGTCAGTCAAAGAACCTGTTTTGTCTTGTGTGTTATTGTGAAAGCTTGTTCACACACTTCTCTTTTATATAAAAGGGTGTTTATGTTTATGGAATGAAAAATGGTTATTGTATTGCATCACTCAAAGTACCCTTCGTAACACCTATATTTTAAGTGTTTTAGATCGATTTCTTTTGCTGTAGACCTCCAAGATTGTTTGATGAGATAAGAATTTGAATGTGTGTAATCCAAAAATATTGTCAATCCCATTGTTATATTAGAGTAGTAATTATTTGAATTACATAAAATTACCTTTATAATATATTTATTAAATTATTAGATAAATTATATTCTCATATGGTCAATATTCTAACAATATATTGTTATCTATCAGAACATTATCAGACTGTAAAGCATTTCACTGCTAGTTGTAATCTTTATGATGTTTATGTTTGTGACAAATATACTTTGAAATGATACATGACTTTGATAGTTTTGAAAACTATCCTTGTTTTCCATTTCGCAAATACTTGCTACTTTGTGTTGGTCTTTCACATAAAAAATAATGCATTTTATGTGACAAAATGTGAAAAGGGGCATGAATACTTTTTCAAGGCACTGTATGGATATCAGGGAAACTGTTCTGGAAGCATCTGGAAAAAGGTTTTCTTGAAAAGAGTGGGAATTCTGCAACATTTAATGCCCCCCTGTGGTTAAACCACACTGTGAGATCTGTATTTCTCAACTACTGTGATTCATACATACATATGTTCTAAATTCTGTTTGATTCAGTCACATGATTGAAAAAGAAACACCCTGTTTATTTTTCCCCTCAAATGATGCTGGTAGAAGGAAAGCAGATGTTTGTTGGAGTGCAGGTCATTTTTTATGTGTTTGAACAAACGGAATGTTCTCATTGGGAATGCCCTGTACTGTGGGGATAGACACTTTGTGTTGATTTACATATTTGGGAAAAAACAGGGGCATACTATTTCAGAAGACTTGCTGAAAGGGTGGGTTTAGGGTACCACCACAGGTACATTTTGGTACTTGCATTTCATCAGTTAGCACACTTGCTTATCATACATCAAACTGTCAGAAAGATCTGTGTGTGTATATACTTAAAGTCCATCCATCCATCCATCCGTTATCTGCCGCTTATCTGGTGTCCGGGTCACAGGGGCAGCAGCCTAAACAAAGAGGCCCAGACCTCCTTCTCCCCAGCCACTTCGTCAAGTTCTTCTGGGGGGACCCCAAGGCATTCCCAGACCAGCCAAGAGATATAATCTCTCCTGTGGGTCCTTGTTCTTCCACGGGTCAAGCATTCCTTCCAGTGAAACTTGCCCGGAACGTCTCACAAGGGAGGCAACCAGGAGGCATCCGAACCAGATGCCCAAACCACCTCAGCTGGCTTCTCTTGACGTGGAGGAGGAGCAGTGGCTCTACTCCGAGCCCCTTCGGGGTGTCTGAACTCCTGATCCTATCTCTAAGGGAGAGTCCAGCAACCCTGTGGAGAGAGCTCATTTCAGGATACTTATAATATAAAATACTCTCACGGCTCATTATTTTACTGTTTATTTACTCTATAACCATTAAGTACTAATTGTAACAAGAGAAAATCATTCAATCAATCAATCACTCAATCAATCAATCAATCAATCAATCAATCAATCAATCAATCAATCAATTTGGTTCAGAGCCTCTTTTGAGCAGCCAAAAGGCAACAGTGGCAAATAAAAACTGCCTCAGACTGGGAGGAAGAAACTTTGAGAGGAACCAAGACTCAAAAGGGGAACCCATCCTCCTCCGGCTGACACTGGAATAACACAACAAAATGAAACAACAAAACTACACCAAAAAAGAACTGAACAGAAAGAGGAAAATAATAAAGAATGATATCTAAAGTGTGATAGAATGTGAGTGGGATACAGCTCAGTGTTAATGTGAAATTCATGCAGGTCATATGCACAGCTATGTCTCTAGTGTGGCGTGAATGAGCGAATGCAGTGATTTGGTGCAGGACAGCATCACAGAGGGCAGCGAGGGACTGGGGAGACAGGTGGATACTAGGACAAATCAGGCAGGACTGTGAATCTAAATACAATGCAAATGTTAGGGAAGAGGAAGCAGGGAGTAGCACCCAACCACAAAAGGACTTGAACCAACATCAGCCAAGCAGCAGGGGCAGCTTGGGACATCTGACCTGCAGAGGAGCCTGTAAAGGAGGTTCTTTAGAAAGAACTACACTAATGAACTGAAAGCTGTAATCAGAGCAGTACAGAGTAACAGCAGGAAAGGGTTAATCAAAAGCTGGTGTTCTTTCAGTGTTTTATTTTAAACGTCTTAAAATGCACATACCTCTGAACCTTTCCTTGGAAGCATCAGGCATTTGTGATGTTTAAAATTACATGCTCTTTCTAACTTATAAAACGTCATAGATTATGAAATACAGATGTGGCCTGTTTCTCTGTGAAAGGGAATTCAGTTCCGGGAGCGAGCGCCTGGTGGCCGGGTCTTTGCCCATGGGGCCCGGCCGGGCCCAGCACGAAGAGGCAACGTGGGCCATTCCTCCTGTGGGCCCACCACCCACAAAGGAAACCATTGAGGTCGGGTGCCTTGTGGATTGGGTGGCGGTCGAGGGTGGGGTCCTCATCGGCCCGATCCCGGGACACAGCAGCTGGCTGTTGGGATGTGGACTGTCACCTCGCTGGGGGGGAAGGAGCCTGAGCTTGTGCGGGAGGATGAGAGGTACTGACTAGAGATAGTCGGGCTCACTTCCACGCACAGCTTGGGCTCTGGAACCCAACTCCTTAACCAGTTGAGGTGGCTCGGGCATCTTTTTCGGACGTCTCCCCGGGGAAAGGTTCCAGGCACGTCCTACCGGGAGCAGACCGCGAGGTAGACCCAGGACACGCTGGAGGGACTATGTCTCTCGGCTGGCCTGGGAACACCTCAGGGTCCCTCCCAGGAGGAAGGTGTTGGGGGAGAGGGAGGTCTGGGCATCCCTGCTTAGACTGCTGCCCCCGCGACCCGGTCTCGGATAAGCGGAAGATGGATGGACGGAGGGAATTCAGTGAACACAGTTAGTCTTTAGGAGGAACGAGGAACATTATTTTCCAAGAGACAGAAATGCAACCAAAAGCTTTATATTTATTATTAATTGTTATTAATTCTACTCATATTTGATTGTCACTTGATCTTTGTTCTTACCTAAAAGCAAAACATAAACAAAACAAAAACAAAATCCATCCAATTTATTTATTTATTTTATACATTTACGACAATGAGTCCATCTGTATATGCACAGAAAAACACACTCTGGTTCTGCCCTCTTATCAGAGCATGTGCTCTTACTCATCAGCAAAGACCCGGAAACCGAGGCTGGAGAATAATATTTGTCCTTTGAGGATTACCGATGGATGAAGTTTGACTGTTTGTGTTAGTGTATGTGTGACTGTGTGTGTGTTTGGGCTTTCACTGAAGTGTATCATTTCGTGGAAACCACAAGCCACATTAAGTTGATTACTGAAATCTACAGCTCAAATGATGCTATGCACATTCTTAGATAGTAGCGTCACCTGTTTAACACCACCACTAACATAGTGATAGTCAGAGTCTGTATTAGGGGTCATGTAGTGTTTCAAAATGTATGTTGGCTTTAAGAACGATGAAGAACAAACAAAAACGGAGCATGATGATGAATTTGTCGATCCCGAAGAATGTGTCAGATTGTAATGCTATTCAGAAAGCATAGAACTGTTACCAGAAACAATAATGAAAATATTTAGACTGATATGGGCTACATTTTTTAAGCTACACATACAGACGTGGCCTCTGTATGACTTCATGCCAGATGTCTTGGCATGGAGTTGTAGAGGTTCCTAATAGTGTCCTGTCATAATCCATCCCATCCATCTTGAATATTCTCACTTAGTTCCTGCAGATGTTCTAGAAGGGCTGGAGTCTTGATAATGCATCCAATAACATTCCACACATTTTCAGTCAGGGATAGGTCATCTTGGAACTGACCACAGTGCCTCCACACGTGGATTCTTTGGTCACCTCTACCTAGACAAAAAAGTAGGACTCATTGAAGTACATGTAGTCCTGCATCAAGCAGCTGTCTGCCAGTGGTGCTGGCACTTAGATTCGACTCATGGAGAACAACACTGCTCTCTGAATGTTCAAAACTGAGGTTTTTGGGTCACTCCTCGCATGTTGGGCAATCCATGAGATGTCCCTCTCTGTGCTTCATGAACGTCTCCCAGATCATTCATGTCACTCCTGCTTGCCTTCTTCTATTCACTGCCACCAACACCATGCTATGGTAATATCTGCATGGCTGGTATGGAGTGCAATATGTCAATTAGACCATTCCGATTCCTGGATCCATACAATATATTCACGCAGGTACAGCAATAAGAAACGTATTTGCTTACATCGCATGAAACCTGAATCATTCATGTGTCAATCAAACATACCATCCAAGCTTCCTTCCTGTTGCTTGATGCCTTCTGGGTGCAATTCTTTTGATTGACAATCAGGGTATAACATTGGGTCACTGTCACCCAAAAATCTCAGAATAAGGAAAACACCTTCTTCTCCCTTTCATTGAAGATATTTATGAAAGTAGTCCAATTTAGAGCATTTCTATTGGTCCATTCATCATGTAACTTGTACACAATGTAAAGAACGATATCCAGGTTCACTATATGCACATATACATATATTGCAACAACGCATTTTTGTATTAATGTATTACATTAGAATAAATCTAAATAAAAACAAGAATGGAAAGTGAACCAATCCAAAACAAATTAGGCATGCTTTCATCATTCTGTCCTAAAATTCGTACCGAATGTTGCTGTATAGTGTGAGCATATGGACCCCACAAGCATTCTGATTTATACACAAGGGAATGATTTATATATGCCTTCCAAGATAAACAGTTATGTTCACCAAAGGGTGCTGTTCTGATTTTTTTTCTTTTTTTTGTGGAAATGAGTGTGGGCTTATCGGAAAGGGGTCCTGGCTTGGGAAAAAAAACATGTACAGCCCACATCTTGTTAGTTAAGAATAGTGTTTATATATTCTTGGGAAAAGGCTGGAATATTACATTTCAGAAGGCCTCTTTGGGATACTTTTCTGAGAGTGGGTTCAATAATTAGCACACTACCTCAAATCATATAAAACTGTTAAGCATATGGCTACATTTATATAATCATATATTGTTGTTCGTTGCTTTACTTTTCACTTGCTGTCTTTAATCCCAGAACTGTTACAAATCCCAACCAGTATATTATTTAGACAAACCACAGTAAATTCCATTCAAACCCTAAAAGACTCCTACTTTTCCTCTCTTCTGTAAACACTGCCAGTTATGCAGAATAAAATAATACACTGTTGATTTTTTTTAACGCAAAAACCCAAAAGATGCACTGGCCCACTATATGCCTTTGTTTTCTTTTAAAGGAAATGTAGTGAACTATTACGAAACGCAGCTAGAATTTAAAGACTATGTTGTACAAAGGCACAAAATGTTGCAAGGACTATGTTGTACAATATATGGCGCAAAAGCAGCCAGACAAACATCTGAAGAACTGCGGGCCACCCATGCTTCAGTTAAGGTCAATGTCTGTGATTCCACATTTAGAAAGACACAGAGGGGAAATGGCATTCACACAGGCCTGTCTCAAATCTGAGAACATCTGACCTCCAAGACTTTTGGGTTAACATTCTGGGACTTGAGTTAATGGCTGAACATTTTAATAGACATAGGTCTCGGCATCAACAGTCAAACATGGTGTGATGGTCTACAGCTGCTTTGCTTCTGCAGGACCTGGATGATGGATCATTATTGATGGAAGCATGAATCCTACTCTCTATCAGAAAATCCTAAAGGAGAATATCGGCCCCTCAGTTGGTACCTAAATCTGAACAGAACAACGGTCCGAAGTGCACAAAGTCCACCTCTACGTGGTCTGAAAGGGACAAAATTAAGGTTTAAGTAAGTCCAAGTTGTGACTTCAGTCCCACTGAGATGCTGTAGCAAGACCTTGAACAGGCAGTTCATTCTCTGACCGACTCCAATTAAACCAAAATGAAAAAAGTATAAAAAACAAATAAAAAAAAAAAATAAAATACAAATTACTATGAAACATCTGCTTATCTCCTTATTATTAATAGCAGCTTATACTATGCTTTTGTTATTGCCAGCAAAAACAGTTCTCAGCTATCAGGTGGTATACAATAGACTGTGGACATGGACGGTTTTAGGTATGATTTAATGGTCCGTCTCACCAAACATCTGACTGGGGGTGTTGGAATGGGAGTTCATTTGTATCTCATGCTTTTGAGGTTTTGTTCACATGCATATACAGCCCCTCTCCTCCGCATGCTTCCCATGTTATCAGATCTGGGAGGCAATCCACTGGAGGGTCAGCATCGGAGTGTGAACATGCCAGAGGCCGAGGGCTTAACCGCGTTCGTGATCCCAAGCCTACATACTTGACTTCACAGGGGTCAGGGCGTACTAAAGAAAACAGATTACAGAAATAAAGCACCACAGAGACAAGAATGATTGGTTTCCCAAAGCTGCGGAGTGTTTCCTGAAGTTAATGGTGGAAAGCCACCTGTTTGCTCGTGCTTGATGAAACGAACTTGTCAGGTGAACATATCAGGCTTTAAATAAAGTGACCATAAAATTAAAATAATAAATGTACAAGTACTTTCTGCCTTTTATTGTAGTATTCTGCACACATGTCCCATCTTACTCATTAATACAAGGAAAAACTATTACAGCTTTGCTCAGAACTTCATTAACTAGGTCTTGGGATTGGATTGGTTATATAGCTCTTGTTTCCTATTAAAATATGTCGCTTGCTTCATGATTCCAATATCAATATCTATAAATAAAATTTTGTTTGGAATGGTTAAACTGCAACGAAGAGCTCATGAGTTTAAAATAACAGCAACAAAAGTCTGTACGTTTGACTGAAAGATTGAACTGAAAGCAACTCAATTGAACTGAAAAATTGAAAAACATCAACGGAGATTCGTCAACGGATAACAGATGATTAGTTACATATATGATCCACTCTCTGAAAACAGGACCCTTTCGTTTCTAACTGTATCTGCATTCAACTTTAAATCTAGGAAAATGATGTGCTTGTTATTTTACCCTGGATTCACCTCATTTGGCTCATGCTGAACCTTATTTCCAGAACAGATGCTTCAGCATCGAGATAAATACATTTCCATAGATTTCCTCCCATCAGATAACTGTTTTACTATTGATAGAGTCGATTTAGACATCTCATCTGTTTTGAATGAAAACAAGATAAGGAGAAATAAACTCTTCAGGTTTTTTTTTATTCTGGGATTTTAAAGGTCATAGGGCCTTTAAGGGAAATGTTTGGGATGGTAATCAAAACACTATATACAACACCAAGAGCTCAAGTTTTCATTGTATTACTTTAATTTGCTTGCACAAGAATCAATTTGTAGGTTAATGCAATGCAGCTTATTTTCTACCACGTTATGAAAGTATTCAAACGGAATCTGTGTTTGTTTAAAGAAAATCAATTGTAGGTTAAGTGAGTTTATTTGGCCAAATTGAACAAACAATTGCTTTAATGAAAATCAACCATAGATAGACATCCATACATAGACATCCATACATAGACATCCTTACATAGACATAGAAAGGGATATAATGTTATTTTCAGCATTTTTACTAACAAAAACACAATACACACAGTACAGCTTTGGGGAACAGGAAATGCAGAATAGTACTGGATTTAATTGAACTTCAGATGAACTTTACACTGAGCTTAATTGAACTCTAACAGTGTATTAAGCACATATGCATTACTATATTGGAGCATTTCTTTTTCATTATTTATCACAGACTGTCTATGTACTCTCTCTTTTAATGTACCACTGACCTAGTGCTGTTCAGACAGTCTAGTAATTTGTTTATTGGTCATAGAAACTGAAATATGTGATAAAATTGTTGTTAAATAGATTGTTTAACTATATATTTAATCTTTTTGTCTCTGCTGAAATGAGAAAGTCCAACAACCAAACATATCTGGACAACAGTGGTGAAGGGGGCAAAAAAATGGATGTCAGTGCTAATCAAAGTCTTCAGTCTGTACTTTTATAAATTCATTATTAATTTCAGTAGTGGCACATTGCTGTTTTGATACAGATATAAGACACACTGTTAAGACACCACCGAACCCCCCCAGCAATGTATATGACTTTAAATGTCTTAGGAAAGGCACGGAACATACTGTACATCAGAAGGCACAGCCTTTGCTATGTTGAGTCTAGCCTAAAGCTGTTGGGTGGAGTTGCAAGCCTTCTACTAAGGACTACTCCTCCTGGTTTATTAACATGGGGAGTTGCAGCAAGCGTTCATCAGTGTGGGAGAGACCGCTTTAAAGCTGCTTTATGTAAGCAGTTCAGCTCTTTGTCTGGAAAAATGCTTGCTCAGCTCAGCTTAGTTCTCAATATCTTTTTGGTGTCCATCAAAGACAAACCTCTTGCTATTCATTCCAGTGAAAACAAAGCTTTGCTGGAAAAGTCACCAACATCTGGCAATGTGTTTTCTTTTGACAACTTCAGTCATTCAAATCAGGTTAGAGAGTGATAAAGGGGAGACTAATCGCTTTGGACAGCACATCCAGAGCTGTAGAACTCCATAAATCTATGCGATCTATAAGGACAGCTCATGACAAGTTGTCTTTTGGCTTTGCTTCCTTCTGTGAAGATGAACAGCAACCTCTAGCAGTTGCAAGCTTTCACGTTTGAATGAGCTTTAAGCCCACATGATTCTCTGCCCACCAACATGAGTATAACAACAATGTTCATCAATGCCCTCATTTTGACAGATACAAAAAGGTCTTTGTGAAAGCAACCCTAGGCTGGCATAGTTTTCTGATTCTGCAGTATAATGTGTATATAATGCGTTGTTTGTGTGTGTGTGTGTGTGTGTATGTGTGTGTGTCTGTGTGTGTGTATATGTGTTTGTGTATTAAATCCACTACTAATGAATGTTCCATATCAAGAAGATCTTCATATTTCCCAAACATTACAGTGCCCTAAAATGTGTGTGAGAAAAAGGGTGTCATTTCAACATGAAACAAAAATGATGCAAATGCCATTAAAGTCAGGAATGTGTATTTTAATAATGTTGATTGGTTTGATTGGAAACTTTAAACTGGGGAGCAGAGGAGCCAATCAAAGAAAATGTATCTTTTTCCCTATATTATGTAATTAGTCAGTCGGTGCTGAAGAGATATAGAGAATAAATGTATTAGTGCTATTTTATTTTATTATAAAAGCTATTAAAATGTATGATAGTAATAAAGATCTATTATAGTCTAGAACTAAATTGTAAAATGTAATAAAAATGAGAAAATGAAACTATTAGATTGAGGCTAAAACATTTGTGCTATGAGCTATGTGGCGTTTTTCTTACAGCTCTCATTGTTATAGGGTATACTTCTTTTACACCAGGGGTCACCAACCACCATACACCTGGAGACCTGCACGCTTCAACTCCAACCCAAATCTAACACCCCTTTCAGCCAAGAATTTCTGAAGGCAGTAATGAAATGGATCAGGCAGGGTGGATAAGGGTCTGCAGGAAGGTAGCTCTCCGGTAGCAGGGTTGGTGACCCCAGTTTTGTCAGATATGCAATGTTCTTTTTGCTGCCAAACACAAAATCCCACGCAAATATCATTCAATTCTTTTTATCAGTGATTTATTGACTCAAAATATGTTTCAAAATTGGTTTATAAATCATTTATAAATTTGAATTGATTAATCTGTCACAAATGGAATTGGGCAACACAAACTGCCAACAATAGGAGTTTAAACTTTAATGTGGAAAAGGTCAATAGGGCAGCCTTGTGCTCCGAACGTGACCTGTGCAGATTCAAGAAGCAAGCAGGAAAGATAGTTGTTGACTCCAGCCAGTCAGGCCATGACCTGTTTCACAACCACCAAGAGTCATTCAGTTCAAAAGCTTCTCCTCCGTGGCCAGTGAAACTAGAATGATGAGTTAAAGATTGGAGCTTCTTCACCGAAAAAGTATTCATTTGCAAATAAGAATAGTAATGAATGAAATGCAGTACGGGTTTCGTAACATTCAAAACTGGAGATCGTGTTATCTGGTCCTCACTAACCTCCACTGGTTTTTACTTTATTGTTTTTGTTGACAGTCTGAATAATCCTTATCTCATGGCTGTGGAAATGGAGAGAAGGTCACTCTTACCATCTAGCCAAAGATTCACTCAATGGAAGCTACTCAGTGTACTGGATGACTGCTCATTTACTTAACCAATCAGAGTCTAAAGTCGATCTGCCTAGCTGTGATTTTCGTGAAAATCAAATTAGGCCAAGCATCAGCAAAATATATAGGCTATCACAGTCTGAAGGTGCAATTATTCCATGCATGAGAATAGTAAGAAAGTTGATTTACATAATATTTAATATAGATAGAAATTAGATAATATCTAATTCATGCAAGCTGTAATATCCAATGTAGACTATCTGTAATATCAGTGTTTCATTCATCAGTTGAATATTCATTGATAGTCCCTGGACTATGATCTGCTCTACTTAGTGTGTTGCATGTCATTGTTGTGTAGTCACCAGGCAAAACCTTTCATACGTAGAAGATTGGAATGTTCTAGTCTAGTTCAGGCTTTAACAGTTTGTCCTTTGTCGTTGGACTGGAAAAAAAAGAAGAAGATGAAAAAGCTTGAAATTCATCATACCTGTACTTTGTTTTGGGTTTTTAATACAAGCTTTAGGAGAGCAAGTCTCAACAGTTGCCAAGTATTTTCCCTCTGGCATTTCAAGCAACATTGCAGACATGGTTCTTTTCAAACGAGTGTGTGGCTTCTCCGTATCTCTACATCTGGAATTTTGTTCTCACCTTTTTTGACCATTCATGTGCACAAGGTGCATATTTGAGTTATTGAGTTATTCCCATCAGATTCCCAGAAAACAAACGAGGCTAGGCAGGCAGTTCTGAAGTTCTGAAACCAGGTACCTGCACAGTTAGAGCTTTTTTCTGCTCAGGCGCTCCTGATTCAATTCAACTCTTAATTGTCAGGTTCATTATGTCAATTTGAGCAGGCAACTCAGCAATCTGTGCAGGAATCTAGCAGTCCAGGACCAGCACTGTCTACCTCTGATATAGCGCAGTGGCTTCTGACCCGCTCTTCTCTTTGATATCATAAGCATATCCTTAAATAGATCTCCGACAAGTCTGGAGAGGTAGCAAACAACAAATGTACAATAACAAGCAGCTGAATGGATGTCAGTCAAATATGCCGTTATCTTCGTTTATTAATTGACCAACTCCCTACCAGTGCTCATCCAGCACAGTTCTAATACAGCATCATCATTGTCATGAAAAATCTCCAAAATACATTTCTATTGGTCCATTCATTATGAAAATTGGACTATTGACCATTCAAATAATGTCAAAAACTGAAAAGGTATTGGTGCAATAGTGATGTTAGTACATGTGGGTGAATCCACCTTGGCATTAATGGTCACATCTACATGTCCCCTACAATACTATTCATAATGTTATTAGTAGTACGTTAGTGATAAACTAACTATAATGCACTTGAACATCACTATTGTAGATCAAACAAGCACATTGAGGCTAAAGACATTTTTCTCATTATACTGGTCCCTAACCAGTGTGAGAAGTTGTTTGGCTGTATTTTGTTGGAAACAACAACATCATTATTCAATTGTCCATCTAGCAAAATGTATCTCTTGTATTTTTACCCTAATCTACATCCAGAAAGTGCTCACAGAGCTTCACTTTTTTGCATATTTAATGTTACAGCTTTATTAATAGATTCATTTAAAATTTTCCCTCAAATTTCTACACACGGTGTTATAAAAAATAACAAAAATATATCATCTGCATAAGTGTTCACAGTCTTTGCTCAATACTTTTTGAGTATGATATTGTATTGTATGGTATGAATTTTGAGTATGATGAGCTACAAGCTTGGCACACCTGTTTTGGGGAAATTTCTCCCATTCTTCTTTTTTAGATATCTCCAGAGATGTTCAATCAGGTTCAAGTCTAGGCTTTGGCTGGTCAGTTCAAGAACAGAGTTGTCCTGAAGCCACTCCTTATCTTGGCTGTGTGCTTAGAATCGTTGTCCTGTTGGAAGATAAACATTGGTCCCATTCGGAGGTCCAGAGTGCTCTGGAGTAGGCAGAATGTCTCTGTTCTTCACTGTAGTCATCTTTCCCTCAATGCTGACTAGCATCCCCACAGCATGACGATGCCACCACCATACTTCACTTGAGGAATTGTATTGGCTAGGTGATGAGCAGTACCTGGTTTCCTCCAGACGTAATACTTGGCATTCAGTCCAGAAAGTTTAACCTTATGTTTCTGATGGTCTGAGGGTCCTGAGGAGTGCCTTCAGTCTGGCTGTGAATACATTCTGGATGCACTGTAAACAATATACTGTAATGTGACAATGTACCGTAGAAGTTCTGTACAAGTTTCTGTCGAAGTTCTGTAGAAGTTCTGTAATACTTGTAGAGTTTGAAAACAAGAATCATTCTATATATAAAAAGAGAAAGTCAGAGTTCTTCTGAACCCTGAGAAAGGCCCTGAGAGTTCTTCTGTCTAGAAACATCTCACCCACAGTCACATGCCACGTGCTCCTCCCTTGATTACAGAACACCTGAAAGGAATCTGAGAGAAACCTGGACTTTAAAAAGAGCCTTTCTAAGCCATGTGGAGAGGGTGGAGTTCAGCTGGAACAGCCATAAAGGTGGTAATAAAAGCTCTGCTTTTTACCCACACTGGCGTCTGTTTGAGTGTTTCTTACTTAAAGGAACACTCAAAGGAGCTGTAAATATTACATATCTAATTTTTCAAAATTCATATGTTTGTATAAAATTATTTTCTTTAAAATTTGATCAAGCTGCTGTTTTTCATAGCATATTGGTGAGCCATGTTTGTACAAACTAAATGTAATTTGTGTGTGTGTGTGTGTGTGGGTGTGTGGGTGTGTGTGTGTGTCTGTGTGTGTGTGTGTGTGTGTGTGTGTGTGTGTGTGTGTGTGTGTGTGTGTGTGTGTGTGTGTGTGTGTGTGTACTGACCTGTACAAGTGTGAGCTTGTTATGATTTTGCTGTTTGGCAAGCCGGTTGTCTGCAGAGCTGGTTTCCTAAGTCAGCAAAATCCATTCACTGAAACATCCACCTGAACCACAAACAACATCTCACATACTTCACAACCTCTT